>JAZEWU010000023.1:736479-746659 GCA_036362915.1 Geotria australis | reverse complement strand
TGTCGTTCTCTCCGCAGCCTTGTGCAGCGCTTTGTGACCCTCGGGTGAAAGGCGCTCTATAAATGCTATTACTATTATTACTCGCCGCGCCACCGTGCCACCGTGCCGCCCCTTTGAGATTATCCCTCACACCGCATATCCCGGTTGCTTGCAGCTCAGACGGGGCAGCTCCACACGTAGGTCCTGGGACTCAGTACGAACCAGGGGACTGCCGTTCCATATCACCGAGAGTTTGTCTACCAACTTCTTAGCCTCCTTTCTTAAGCAAAATAATGAACAGCAGCCGATGTCTCTGTTTGAGGGACCAACATGTTTTTTTAATCGACTGGAAAGACATTGATTCTTGTTGAGCCAGGAGGGTGCATCCCTGTGATGCGACGCTTTTGTAATTCCCCAACATTCAATTAAACTGCCGAAACAATCAGGGGTGTTGCTACACGGGCTCTTGTAATTACCACCGGCTTCCCTGCGGAATTTATCTGCAATGAAAAAACCCCACTATTACGGCTCCGTGTTAAATCACCATCCACTTCAGGTCCCTCTTGCTTCTCTCAATTCTTTATATCAACACCGTGATTGAGGCGCGCGCACGATTAGTCTGCCTCTTAAAAGGCGCCTTCACTCAACGCCGGGAGCTACCCGGAGCCGGCAGCTTCACGCGGCGCCACGACGCAACGCGCCGACAGTGTAGCAGCGCCGGCATTACATCTCAACAGCCGGCATTAGTACAATGAGACGAATGCAAGTTGTGTGTTTCTCGAAAGGGCCTCGCGATGTAAGTGCGTCTCTGGACGCTCAGTACTGGCCACCCACCTACTCGTCTGTCGTGCTAGTCTTCATAGGTGCTACTCGCTAACGGCACTTGACCCTACAGTCTGTTAGGCCTATACGGGCGATCTTTGCCTTTATCTTTGACATGTACATTCTCTTAGAGTCCTGCTCTGTTACCGTAACTTTCTTGGCGAAGATAAAAAGTTGTGAACCGCACTTTCATTTGTGGTCTTGTTTTCACATCCTTTTCATCATGCGGAATCCGTTAGCTCCGACATGAAGCCACGCGTGAGCTCAGCTTTCTCATTATGAAGCATCTTCCCATTAGCCGGCGCGCCGACAATCTGCGTTGTCAGAACTAATCATTTCTAACCCAACGCTTCTCCTCCCCCGTGAACTCTCCCGGCAATTCGATCGATTGTCGCGATTCAAAACCGATTCGATCGACCGTCGCTATTCAAAACCACGATTTTATTCAAGAACAAAAAAAAGTAGTCGTGATGGTTCCGGCGTGCGAGGCAAAACGTCGCGAGGGAGATTGCTCGACACGGCTATCCCGAAAGAACAACTCTGAAGAGCAACCATCATGAATCAAGCCGTGAAAACCTACATCAGTAAAGTATTGGTGATTTCTCGCCCAAATGAGGGTTAACGTGGTGCTCCTCTCCCATTTCCTGATCTGAGTCGGTGGTGGAAATTCCACATTACTTTGACGAGATTTAGTCTATTCATATGACAAGCACTCTTGAAGCCGATCACATCACCTCCCGTCCAGCAGCACATGTTGGAACAGGTTCGATTACCCGACCAATCGGATAACACGAAATATCACCTGTTTAGAGCAGGGATAATGTTTAGAGCAGGGATTATGTTTATATTACATGATTGTCTAGGTCCTTGACAATCACATAATCCCTGGTCTAAACTGCCGCCAGGTTTGGCCGATGTGACTTCAGGATTTTCTTTTGGGAACACTCTCAAGCTGTGGGGTAAATTGGCCTTTACACTTGAAAAACACAAACAGGTGTCCTAACACAAGACTGCCAGCACTGGAGGCAGAGCTGTCCACAAACGGTACGCGGGGAATATGTTTCTGTTATCGTTACGGCACATCGGCTCCTTGGAAGAATTACCGGGAGGGAAATCGTCCAGATCTCCCCATGTCCCCGGCGAAAAAGCCACCATTTCTGCTATTCTGACGCGTACGGTCGCCGCGCGCTGCATTACCCAGACGATCGACTCCCTCGAGACCAGCCGTGGGCGAGAGAGCGTGCCGGCGCGGGATTTGTTGTCGCTCGCGAAGAGCAATTTCAAACGGGCACAACCCACTTTGCGGTCCGAACGTCCGCGCACCGGCGACCGACTTTCGGAGCCGCCGCGTTTCTTTCTTTAAAACAATTTTTGTGGCAAAACTCTCTCGGAAGTTTACACTGTGAATAATTTGCTGTTGAGGTATTAGAGGAGGGAATGCTCAGGAAAATCCTTTAAAGCAGAAGCCTGCGGGCTATCTGGGTGTTAAGCCGCGCGCAGTTATATCCCACGTGCTTAATTGGCCGGTAGATAGCACTGCAGATGCGCCGGCTTTAATTTAAATTTTAAGCAGGAAGGTTCAAACAGTTTTGTGGGCGTCGTTGAAATAACTCATTAAGGGGAGCCCCAACCGGTTACCCCCACCTACGGCCTTTGGAATAATCTCTACATATGTTGCTGTATGCAAATACTGGATTCCACGGCCACAGAGAACGAAAAGAGAGACGGGGGAGAGACCGCGAGAGCCAAAGACAGTTACATCACCTCGAATGGAGAGAAGAAACAAAGATGGCTGTGCCTATCATTGTTCGACAATCACCTCACCGTCGACCCAACTAAGACGTAAAGAAAACCAACGTATGGGTGAGGGAAACACGCTATCCCAAACAGATGCAAATGAGTCCACTGTTTCACGGTGTCACCTTCTCCTGGCGAGCCAGGCTATGGCACGTTGACCCGCACAGGAATGGAGTTTCACAACATCTGTACGATCCACCAACGGAGTTTCACAACATCTGTACGATCCACCAACGCTCACCGAGACATCATCTGGAGTACAAGCATGCACCACTACCGCCCGGCAAACGTTACCGACGAATGCGCAGAGTTTTGTTGCCAGAGCTCTGATGGATTATGATTTGCATTACCTGGCACTTGAATGCCACAGCATCTCAATCCCACCTTAGCATACGATTCAAGAACTACGAATCACCGAGGATGAAACTACGCGGAGATTAAAATTGATTCTTACACTTAGGAGGTACCCGTCAAATTGTGCGTGCGGGAAGAGATGGATTTCGTACGTTGTACGCAATCTGTTCGCGTGACCACTGATCGGCTCTCAAGCAATAAGCTCGTCGCGATTTCCCGCTCAAGCGAGCGTCTGGGCGGTGGCGTTCCGTCGCTCCATCGCACCGATTCTCCAGCTCCGGCGGCAGCGCCTAAGGCCCATAGAGCCGCCAAACCAAGATCCATCAATCCATCCATTGTCAGAAACCGCTTAATCCTGTACAGGGTCACGGTGAGCCGAAGCCCATCCCGGCAGACGCAGGGGCACAAGGCAGTGCTATACCCAGGATAGGACGCCAGTCCATCACAGGGCCACACCAAGTTGGGAAAAAAACTAACTTCCTCACGCGGCTCCGCCAAAAATACACGGCACCGACCGACGCTACGCAGCCCGGCGCGTGCCAGGCTCAGTCCACCGCGGGGTCGGCGGACCCGTGTGCGCTCGCACGCGTGCCCGGCCACGCGGACGGCGCTGACATCACAGGTGGCTCAGGATTTTCATTTTCCACACGGCTCTGAAAATAGCACGCTCATTCGATGTTTGTGTAGACTACGGCGAGCATCTTCGAGTGGGCTGAGCGGGTCAAAAGGTTCCGTGAAAGGGTTATTAGAAGCATGCACAGGCACCGTTATTATTTTATTTTTCCAATGCAGTTATATCTAACACGGGCACGTTTGTCGAGCGGTATAATACGCGCAGAGAGACGAGACGAAACTTTTGGGCGCGCTGTGCAACTAAACATAATAATGTTCATGACACTCGTGCTCTCGCTTAATGTTGTACGGTATCCATCATGTATTGTTACAACCGTTCTGTATGAGACAGCAGCTGAATCTGCCGTCTTCTCGCGAGACAGCTGCGCATCCCCTCCCTCGATGTCCTCTCGTTATCACGTTTATATCAATAAACAATTACAATTATTAATGCTAGCCTAATTTGTAATCATTAAAATCGTTCCGTACATGATTTTCATCGATCGGTGTAAACCGCACGTTAACGTCCTTTCAATATGTGAAGCTTCAAAAGAATAATTAATAGCCCAAAGCATGCTTCATACAGAGTTATTGATTGTCATGCAATCATTAGCGACATTTTATTAATAGTGTAAAGGCATAGCAACAAGGAGGCCAGGGGAGGGATCTTGGGACCCAGTCACCCCGGCTGACCATGTGATGTTGTTTGCGAGCGCCATGCCTTGGATGGCCATTGTGTGGCGCTTGAGTTTCATTAAGTTAGGGTTATTTAGTAACCCGTGGGGCGTGAGTCATCCCACGAGGTCCAGGGATATATAGTGGCACCACGGAGGCGCATCGGGGGGCTCTTCTCTCAGAGTCCGGCGGAGTGTTGAGACGCGCGGACCGTCACTGCGGGATTTCTTCGGCTTTGTCGTTGGCGGCGCGTCCCGGTCAATAAACGTGACTGCAGTGGCGAACCTCGTCCGGGTCGACTGTGAGTGTGTCCGAGGATGACGAGGTGACCTTCAAGCAACCCGAGATGCTTGAGCCACGAGAGGAGAAGGAGGAAATAGACGAGAGGGAGACTAAGGAACTAGGGGAGGAAGCTCAGGTGACTCTACTGGCCTCTCCCGAGGCGCCGCTGGTGCAGTGAAGACGGGGATGCTCAGGATGAATGTAAATATCCCTGGAGGCGAGTCGCTGCCGGGAATCTCTCGTCTTGCAGGGATCCAGGTGCGGCGCACTGCCTGCTGTGCCACCGGTCCACACAGTCATTAGTGTAACCTGCCTTGAAGCGGCTCAGTGCCGTAAAATATACGAGTTTTTACCCTTTCTGGCAATGAAACAGGTGTTAAGATCTTTAAACACCAAACATCCACACATGCTTGTGGCAAAAACATGCAAACAGAATGCTTTGATACGAACTGCACTCTCCTTGAAATTGATTGGCCCACACCAGAGACAGCTTTTTTTGGAGCCTAATCCCAATGGAAGCCAAGAGTGGCCAAAAGGCAACTCGTATATTTTTCTGCTGTAAAAATAAACATCTATCTATCTGAACACAATTTTGTACACTGGCAAAAAGCTACCCATAGATCGGCTCAGTGTTGTTTACAACCGCCATTCTCAACCGGAGGGTCGCGACCCATCGGTGGGCCGTGAGCGCCACCCGCTGGTCCGTGGAGACCGTCCGCGATTGGGCCCAAGCGGGCCTCGAGGTGCAAGAGGTGGAGAACCGCTGACTTTAAAGCGCCGCACAAAATTAATATTTGCATAGGGCACGGTGTCACGGAGCAACGCTCGGTGGCATTTGAGAGAGCGGCCATGGGCGCGACGCCTGTGGGTGCGTTCGTCTGCTCGCCACGATACGAGGGTTAATATACGGGAGGTGTCATCGTGTCACGCTTTAAATTACCGCGGGCGGTGATAACCGTAACGAGTCACCGTGATAACCACGCTAATCATAACACAAATATGCACCCGCACACGCGCACAGACGTAAACACGCGCGGCCTCACTCCAACACGCGCACTCGCCGCGAGAGAGGGAGAGGAGAGGAGAGCTCCCCGCGCTCCGAGCCTCCGCGCGGAAAACACGCGCTTACGTTACCGTGCACACACGCGCATCTTGACACATATACACAAATCAATTTGTGGGCCCCACCGCTTATGCAAACACACAAAGACAAAGACTCCCCCCCCACCCCATAGCCTTAACAGACTGGAGGGTCAAGTGCCGTTAGCGAGTAGCACCTATGAAGGTCGACACGGCACATGAGGAGGTGGGGGGACCAGCGCCACGCCCGGCTGCCTTTGTCTCCCTAGTGACAATGTTTACACACTGCACTAGGTACTCATTTCAGGCTAAGTCGACCTACGGAAGGCTTGTGACCGGTTCAGAAAATCGTCACTGGTGTTGGCCGCGAGCGGGATTCGAACTCGAGTGGCCAGGTGTGTAGCCCAGCGCGCTAACCACCGCTCAGTGGTTAGCGCGCTGGGCTAACCACACACACAAGCGCACGCAGGCACGCACGTGCCGCTTGTGCGCGTGGCAGGAGCCGCGGCACCCCTCGTGCCGGCGCCGTGACTCTCGCTCGCGTCGCAAAACGCACGGAGGCCAACGTGCGCGCACGCAGCTCACCTGCAAGACGAAGCTCTCATTAGCGCGAATGCCGCCGTGGGGCCCGGGTTAGAGTCGGCGGGTGGGCGCCGACCCTAGCGACGCGAGCGGCTGCCCGGAGCGCGCGGCTCGCCATGGGAAGACGAGGGTTCAAATCTTAGTCGGGGAGTCGGCTCAGCCCATCGTCACGGTGGGGTTGCAAAAATTCCAACCACTATGTGGGGAGGCTAGAATATCTACCGCGATGAGGACAGACTAGAATACCTACCGCTATGCGGGGACGCCAACAGTGATTTTCCTATGGGTAAACTCCTCCCCGCCGGAGGAATGTGGGATTTCCACCGCTGGCTCGGGGTTGTAGATGGGAGACCAGCATCGCTGCCTCACTGCTCATATGAGCGGCGGATTCACTTTGACTTTGACACCGGCTCTTGAGGGCAGCTGCCGTCGAACACTCCCGCTGCTGCTGCCGCTCGCGTCCACACGAACTCGGCATTGTGATTCCCGGTTTGCGGCGTTGCCAGCCTTTAATACGGGGATCGTTAAAAAAAAAACACACGATTTACGGTGTGTGAATTAACTGATTTGCTTGTTAAACATCTGCTTAATAATGATATAATGGAAGCTTCGTGTTGGCTTGTGTCAAACGCTAAAAAACCGTTTGAAATGAAAATCAGGAATCTCGTGAGTTGTATACTAATGGGCATTATGTGGCAGAAATGACGGTGTAGTGTTATATACAATGGGGTAATTGGTATGCAGGTTGTTGTGTCATGTCAGGAATAATAATTACCTGCTGCGTGCATTGGTTCTGCTAAAAAAATCAAATATTGTGAAGCGACAGGGAGCTCTGTTTTATTAAAAAGCATTTCTTCTTCTTTTCAATTCCACTCTCACCCCCACCTCGTGACGGAGCATTCCTCCAGCGCCAGCGCCTAAGCATGGGAACTATTTAGGTCTTCCCTTTTAAAAATTGAAAAGCAATTAAAGCTATCTGCTTGAGCAAACATCATTGCAGACTTACATGACGCACACGGGCGGGTTTTGGGAACACCCGTCACTCATCGCTAATTCTTAGTCACTTGAAAGGCATGGCTACCAAATCAATTATTTTATTTTAAATACATTTCCACAAACAGATTTTACATATATTCCCATCCTCGCACAATAGCGAGCTAGATATCAATTTTGAAACACTCGGGGACTATCCGTTCTGAAGCTACAGACGGCAACTCGGCTCACAATGACAGAGCTCCGCCTGATATTTCTGGAGAGGCACAGATGTATCATATACTCAGAGTTTCAGATAAGCAATGGTATGCATTGCCTACCCAGAGTTACAATTTGACTATCCTGTCATCCCACGAAGTCAGGGCGCAGAATCACAATCATCATTTTAGTCATCCTTCTAGAATATCCAACGCCACGAGTATATCCACAGCTCAAACGAATACCCTTCAATGGATCACTCACGGACAATCAAGATTAAGAATATGATAGGAAAAGGTGGAGCTATGAAGATAAATATGAAAGGCCATCACCCGAAATGGAAACCTTTGTTATTTCTTACACACACACACACAAGGCAGCAGCGTAACTCACACAAACCCCACTGTTCTATTAGTCACACTTGCCACTCCAGCGTGTGCTGCAGTTTTGCTGAAGCTAAGGACATCTTAATGTGGATCCCGCTACGTTTCCCAGAATATCCCTCATGGGCACCCGGGAGAGGAGAGGTGTGGACGGAGGAGCAACCGCGTTATTATCAGGATGCACACCACGAGCGACACATTCAATAATGAGCAACTTACAGTCATGACGATGGTTTGGCCATACGTCATCATGCTGTTCAATATGGGTTGGTGAAGTGGGGGCCCAAGACTGGCTCAGATATCACTCAACCACCGACATTATCCCTGGCCAGGAATTGAACTCAGGTTGCCAGGTTCGTATCGCGGTGAGCTATAGCCGCCGCTCTGACACCCGCGTAATGAACTCGCAGTGAATTAATTCACGCGGCGATACGTTACTCGTAGCGAAGCAGCACACGCGTGTTTCATCCTGTTAACGGGTTAGCACGTGCACTCTGCCTCACAAGACCCGGTTAAGACAGGCCTAAGACTTTTGCCATCCAATGCCATTTCAACCGTATTCAAAGCACCAAACTCCGTTTGTGCGATCACAACTTGTATTAGTATTTAACAGTTTTATTCACCAACTTTAAAGCGTGTGGCTTCTTTACTGTTTTGAGTATAAGCCTTAATCCGGAACTAATTCTCCGCGGCAAGTGCCGAACGAAGCAGGTGTGGCGGCAGGTTTCCTTCGCCCAGGACGTGTCACTCCGGTCGGCGAGGAGCAGGGACGGTCCCGTCAAGATGACACCTCTAGCGGATCTCCTCCCGAGCCGGATCGACGCGGCCGAGCCGGATTTTGAAGTCACAAGGTGAGGATTAGGATCCATACGGGGGTGGCGAGAGCGCCGCGCCAACGGTCGCCTTGTCGGCGATCGATAATGCTTCGAACGCGTCTGAGATGAATGGTGTCGAGCACGCTGCAGACCCGTCACTCTGGCGCACTTCAACGGGCCTCACGGGGCACAGCTGGATCCCGCAGAGGCACAACGCCATGATCTGGTTTTGGATATTCAAATTATCCACACCGAGCATCGCAAATAGGATTTAATTGAGGGGCCTCAGTTATTGTAGTGGATGCTTTATCTGATTATAATTGAATATACACTCGGTGTTTGTCTATCCAGCACGGGCCGTGAAGGTCAAGGATCGTCTGCCAATAGAGCACAAGTGTACACGCCACCTCATAATAATGATACAAAAATACTTGTTGAAAATAAATATTATTTGTAATGGTCTTAATTTGCAATTAATATAAATAGCCGCCCAGGTGGCTTTGTGTTAGGATTGGACGGCTCGCACTCGGAAGCGTTACGAGTTCAAATCCTAGTTTCGAGCTGCCCCATCATCCCTTGCACGCTCAATACAATGAGTACCGGTTTGTGGACAAGTCAACAGTGGTTGTCCTGTGGAACGACCCATCTCTGCCGCCATATGAAAGTATAATTTCCACCACGGGCTCAGGGCTGTAAACAGGCGGAGGAGTACCGTCTGAACGCTCGCTTGAGCAGCAAACCACTTTGTCTGCTGGGTTTGACGGAGGATAGATAGTTAGATGTTTATCATTACAGCAGAAAAATACCCAGTTAGCTTACAACCTCTTTACGGGACTCCTGCGACACCACAAACATGCGTATTGCTGACAATTCTTAAAATATATACAAGATTCATATATTACCGTGAAGCTCACAACACATCACGCTCGCATCGCACACAACAGCCACCTCGTGTTTTACATATGGAAAAAAAATTACCATTCATCAAGTTTTCTCCCTTGCTATTATGTAAATCACATTTTGTTTTGGTTCATCTCTTCTCACAAAACAGCAATCTAAATTCTGTAAGCATTTGGATTAAAGTAGCTTCTAAGCCACTACACGGTTCATCCTTTAAAGGTGCAACGATCGTAATAGAATAATATCACCTGCGATGGGTATGGTGATCTGAAATTTGACGCGCTTGTTTCAGAGTTACACGCATCTTCAGATAAAGTACACTGTCTCGATAAAATACAATGTGCAAGCAGAGCATTTCAAGTAAATGTAATCAGCCGCGTGTCACACATTCTGAGGGCGGCCCTAGACCCCACCGGGTGATTGCACGGAGGTTTATGGAGGGGGCAGTGGCAATATGAAATTGAGGTCGCAACAGGCCGGGAAGTCTTGCAAAAGCAGCACTTATTATACTACGAGAATATCCCAGATTAAAACAACCACGGAGCACAAAACGCGCTTTGTCCACGCTTCCACTGCAGCATTTCAAATGTCAACACTGTACCGAGTTAATCTGTGAAATGGGTTACAGCCAAAATAAATAAAACGAAAAAAATGTACCGCTGCAGCAGCCGTACACGAAATCTTGTAATATCGAAGTTTTAATTTCGG
>JAZEWU010000023.1:725007-736372 GCA_036362915.1 Geotria australis | reverse complement strand
TGACCCAGGAAAATATTAACTCGGTGGAAAAAAAAAATCATCAACTCAGCCTTTTTCATGATGCAGCATTTCCAAGGAATGCTACATTTTTATTTTGGATGCTGGGTTTGACTGCTCCGCGGTGACACTTGTGTCAAGGACAACGCTGCCTCGACATGAAGACCGCCCGCCCGCCCGCTGCCTGTTGGCAACGTGGAGCGCGTTGACTGCTAAGCACGTTGGGCGCAGAAAAAACTCATCTCAACCACTCCCGCACGCAGGACACTTCACCTGCTCGCACATCTACCACCGTAGCTCCTGACAACACAAAGACAAAGACTCCCTCGTATAGCCTTAACAGACTGTGTAGGGTCAAGTCTCGTTAGCAAGCACCTACGAAGGCCGACACTGCACACGAGGGGGTGTGTGGCCAACACCACGCCCGGCCGTCTTTGTCTCTCTACTGGCAATGTTTACACACAGCACTAGGTACTCATTCGAGGCTGAGTCGACCTAGGTGAGGCCCAGGACCGGTTCTGAAAATCGTCACTGGGTGTTGGTCGTGAGCGGGATTCAAACTTGGGTTGCCAGGTTTGTAGCCCAGCGCGCTAACTGCTGAGCCACCACTCCCCGCAACACACAGGTGCGCAGACACGTACATGCTCCCCGCATAACTGAGCCAGCTGCAGCCGCCATCATGGCAATGTTTTGGGCTATGATCCTTCTTCTCAGCATTCAATAAGGGTCACTGCTATGAAAACTGAAGGGATATTGCCGTAATCGTTGCCTATTAAGCTTTTCCTTAAGACCATGGCTGATGATCACGATGCTGAAGATGAGTCATTTTGATGTGTTTGTCTAGCTAAAAAAAACACTGATGAATTATTTGGCCGATAACAGCATAATATATAGGAAACAGTGTGTGGCAATATGGCGCAGGCAAAACCGCCTGGCTGCCTCCTTCGCCTCTCTGTGCTTTCCTCGCGCCTCCGAGTTGTTCTCTCGTCGAATGAGTACCTTCGACAGTGAGTGAATATGTGCGCGTTATAAATGTACAATTATTATTATTAAAGGTGTAACGCGATAAAGAATATTGGGTCAGAAGGAACTTTCAGGCAGTGGATTCGTGTGGCCTGATCATTTGTCTGCCTCACGCTTTTCTGTGGCCCAGTCAGAAATATTCAGCCAAACAGCAGGCAAATCATGATCGAGGTCAAGGGGTCAGAACAGCCAATGGCTCCGATGCCCCTGCACCTTGCAATTGTTTCCCTCCACCTGCTCCATCCCTCAGCAGTTGCAGTCAACAAGCTGACATGTTGCAATCAACACGTCACGACTCGACCTTCAATGTGAACAAATATACCGTGGTAATATTTATTCGGGGGCGGAACGGTGGCACGATGGTTTCGCGCCACAAACCCGGTGGCCCAAGTTCGTTTCCCGTCCACGGCTCACATCAGTTGCGAGTGATATCAGAACCGGTCCTGGGCCACACCTCAACCATGCCGCACTGCCCTGCGTGAAGAAGTATGGTCAAACAACGTTCATGACCGACACGGCACCGGGAGCCCTTAATCCAGCAGTGGATTCACTAAGTGCCGTACATTATCATCGGCATTTCTGTAATTCTGATCAAAAACAGCCACTAAGTTTACGTGAAAAATTATCAAACGGCAAAACGAGCATCCAACGGTCGCCGGCGTGAGGGGGAGAAGCACCGGCCCTTAACTCATTGCCTGCACATCTGCTGCTTCTGTGACAATACTTCCGGGTGTACAAAGAAAATCCAAAGCCTATGATGTACCGTGTGAGTTGGTCTTTATTAAGGGGCAGCCAGAATTGCCATTCTTTGATGTTGCTGCTGCTGCCGCTGCTCCTAAACGTAATGACATAGTGCGGGGTTCATGGGATGCACGCTTTGAGGCAGATGTCCCACTTATATGCGTCAGCGAATACGTGCCGCGTGTCTGTGTACAAGAAGTTTACGTGGAAATTACACGCGAGCGCAATGTTTGATTTGGGAACGCGGTTTATTTATTTTCAATATATGTTATCTGCACGTGTCGAGGTGCTAAAAATTTAGCGACAAGACTAAATCGTACAAAGAGACGTCCGATATTTTTGTTTTGCACCAGATTAAAGCAAACCCCCAACAAGAAAACGGTAAAAAATATTTATAACCAAATAATAATTTACAACGCATTGTCAATCGATTGCTGGATGAAGTCCTGGCCACGCCAGGTCGCTCGTGGGGGTCATTTGTCCACGCTTCATCGCGCTGCGTCTGTCCGCATTGCGATGGTGAAGGAGGAGCGGGCGGCGGGGGCAGCCAGGACCGGTTCCAATATCGCTCACCGCTGATGTTTAGCCGTGGCCAGGAATCGAACTCGGACCGCCGGCGGGGAGGCTGCGGCGCGGCGCGCTAACCACCGAGCCGCCGCTCTGCTCCGCGCGCGCACGTAGACGGCATATAAATAAATCGCTTAGTCACAGAGGCGGTGCTGGCGGAGAGATTGTTTCGACTGTAACGCTCGGCCGCTGTGCGGAGGTTTCCCTGCAGGCGCCCCTGGATGTAAAGGATATTTGGGACAAAGTGGTGGCAACAAACGAACGTCTTACGATGGAGCCGAATCAACATTCCTCATAAACGGAACTTCAGAAGATGCTTAAAAATATGCAAATGTTCTATATTTTCATGAAATATTAATCCGAATTTTAATATGCAACACGCAGGGCCCACGGAACTTATTTCGCTGTATTATTTTCTATAATATGTATGAATATTATTATTTATGAAATGTGTGCCGACCACCCTTCAGCACGGTTGAAATTGCATCTCAAATATATGTGCGTGTGTGTGTTTTACTTTCACCGAATTCCTTTCAAAATATCGATGTCATGATCTATATGCAGATGAATTGGCTGCAGTTGCTGAAATTACGAATGCTGTGCGTCACACCGCCCGGAGACACGCGGGGCCGAGGAGCCTTCCACGTCGCGACAAAACACGCGACAAAAAAGAAGACTTGCCATTTCACTATCCAGGAATATAACGCGATAGCCCGTGAGCGGTGGCGCAGTGCTTAGCACACAAAGACAAAGATCCCCCGTATAGCCTGAACAGACTGTTGGGGCAAGTGCCGTTAGCGAGCACCTATGAAGGTCACATTCCTGGCCACAGCCGACATTAGTGGCGAGTGGAATCGGAACGGTCGGTCCCACTTGCCCCCCTCGAAAATCTCGCAATCACCAGCACGCTCAAACAACCCCCACGGCCACAGTGTGGGGAGGCCTTCATCCAGCAGTGGATTGCCAAGGTGCTGTAATGTACTGATGCAGGTTGTCACGGCTCCATGTATGAGAATTGCTCTCCGGAGCTGCTCTTTCGAGATAGCCGCGCCGAGCGTTCCGACATGTTCCAAGCGCCTCGCACGCTCTTCGCTGCTTCGCGACGTTACGCCTCCCGCGGAAGATTTCCAGACGCCTGAAGACGCCTCCTCCAACGTTAGAGGCGAACCGGCGTGAAGGCGAGAGGAGGAGGAACGCTCGACACGGCCGTCCCGAAAAAGAACAGCTTTTGAGAGCAATTCTCAAAGGGCCGAAATAAGCAATCGCTATTATCTCAGAGACGCTGCGCAAACACACGACCGTGCGCGTGATTGACGCGGGACGTGATTGACGCGGGACGTGATTGACGCGGGACGTTTACGAGCGTGAACGGAGGCCGCGCGCGTTACCTGCGCTGCAATTGTTTCGAACCGCACCTGTGGTTGTCTCGCCCGAACCCCGGGCGCCCGCGGAGGCACGGGCTCCCGACACGGTGAACCGCGCGTTCACCTGCTCGCACAATTCAATATCAATTTAGCGGGTCGCCTATGCCTGCCCCAGACAGATGGCTAGCCAACTGCCCAGCCAAGCTTAGCATTCATTATGGTGGAATATAATTACGGATTTTAATTGATTTATTTTAACGCTGATTACGGGCAGCAAGACTAAATACGATAAATGCGGCCGTTAATTGCGTCCACGGTTGATTACTGCGCAAGGAAACGGTGCACAGTAAACTGCGCGATAATTACAGAAATATTAACATTTAACTTTTGTATTTGGCTATCGCGGTGATAAATAATGGGTATGGGTGGCAGAATGAGAGGTGGCACAGCGGTTAACGCGCGGAGCTGTGAACTCGGATACATTGAAATCGTGAGTTCGATTACCAGCAACAGCTAACATCGGCAGTGAGCGCCGCCCAAATAGATTTTATGCCCAGACCCATCACAAACCAGTACTCATCGGTGTGGTGACTCGCAGTCAAACAACCCCGACGACCCGCACCGTGGGAGGAGGCATTCATCCAGCAGTGGATTGTCACGGGCGGCCACGCGAGTATGAATAGCCGCGCTTGTTAGGGCTTCGTTAGGGTGCTGTCATCGCTGCGGTTATTATCGCGGCAGTAAAACCACCGGCCACATTAAGCCACTGGCATACTTGTTAGCACCGGGAGACCGTGCGGCATTCATTAGCATTGCAGAATTCGGTACAATTTGTTTTGTCACGGTGCACCGCTAATTATTAATACTCTATTGTTATTGCACTCCGCTTGTAAAGGGAGGTGGGTAATGCATGCACCCAGGGCCTCATTTCCTCAGTCGATATTTTCCCGGCCGCTCGTGGACTGGAGTAGGTGCGCAAGTGGCAGCTGTGGTCGCGTTGTGCGAGCGGTATTGAATGTGGTGTGCCGGGTGCAAACGAATATTTTTTCACCGGTTCATCAGCCCGGGCAGACCCAGCTTTAAATTACGCAGCGCACTTGCGGCGCATTTATGTTCACACTGCATCGTCAGTTCACACGACTGCTTTTTCTTAAGCCGTAGATGTTCGGCGGCGAGCGTGCAAACGGTTTGAGAATACCACATTAAACACGTGCGCTAACAAAACTATTTGTTGACTACTTTCTCGCCGCTGTCAACACGCACGCTGTGAGATGATATGCTGAAAGGAGGCTTCACAAAAACCTAGCTATTGAAAAAAAGACCTGATATGACTTTTTAGTATCTCAAATGTCAACATGTTTTGAACACCTTTTACGTTTGTGGAAATCCATAGGCACTGTAATTTTTTTAAACCACAGGTGTGATGCCCTCTTTTTTTGTTTACAGTTCTTCGTGAATCCACTGCTGGATGAAGGCATTCTCACACCGTGTTGCTGATGGTGGTTGCGTTACCACACTTCACTGCACTGGTCAACAATAATAACAAGAAATGCAACGTGTAATTGTGATGGATTGGCGTCCTATCGTGGGTATATTTCCTGCCTTGTGCCCTGTGTCTGCCGGGATAGGCAGACACAGGGCTCACTGGGCCGCGTCAGACATCGCTGCCCACGGACGTGAGCCGCGGGCCGAGAATCTAACTCGGATCAGCGGTTCATCGCGCGGTGATTGCACTAACCGCTGCGCCACTGCTCTCCGAGCGATCCCTTAACAGGCACTATCCACCCTCTTCCTTGTTTTGCTGGGGCTCCATGTTTCGTGCCGATAATCTAACGACAAGGGCTCCCGCAAAGAGGCTGGCGCGCCATGCGTAATGCTCCCCCACCGCGGATTGTGTGGACTAGCAAGACTTACGATCTAGAGATCTGCAGGGTGGTCCAGATGTGTTGTGACCCCCATTTCATCGTTTTACCGGCTCGTGAACCCGCACGCTCTCTACAAGCCGATCCTAACAAGTACGTGAACTCGTATCGGTAGTCTGAAATAAATAATGGGTTTTTTTTTTAAAAGCAGAAGTGAATGAGCAAAGGAAGGAAATATAAGGGGTCAATTAAATGGGGGTCACAAGACCCCCAGACCACCCTGCTCGATTGAGGCGCGGAGCCTTGCTTCGCGGCGCCTGCTGTGCCACTCGCGAGAGTATTACCGCTTAACGGCCGGCCACATCGCTTCCCTCCCCCACCTTCTTAAAAGCACGTGTATCAATCCAGCTCAAGTGCAGGGATAGTCGCTGTGATTTAATGCAATCCAACAGAACAGATTCTTTGCTTAACGTCCTCGCGTATTTGAGGGAATCGTCCCCGGGGTAATCTCTAATTAGGGAGCAATATCGCCAAGCTGCTCCCCGCTAGAAACAAACATCTCATCTTTCACGTTGCCGCCGCACATCAAACGCGAGCTCCGCTTTGCTCGATGCAGTCGTGGAAGCATCAAACGACGAGCAATTACCGCATCAGCGGCGGAAAACACACAACGCGCGCGAACGCGGACCCAGGGCCGAGAGACGACGCCGCGCACAGTAACACACCCGAGGTGTGTGTGTGTTTTAAAACCAAGTCAATCGTTTAGCTCGTTCCCACCGATCACGAATGAGGGTTAGCGCAATAGATGTTAATGATTACAGCAGAAAAACACCCAGTGAGCTTGCGAGCTCTTTACCGGATTCCTGCATCGACATACCAAACACGAGCCGAACTGAACGCGAAAGACGCGCTTTAAGATGCCATCGCGCGCGCACCACGTTGGGCTACGGGCCGACCAGAACGCAGAACCGCGGCCATAAAGGGAACGGGGCTCTCTCTTTCGCAAATGTCATTTCTGCGCAACTAATTGCCAACGACCGTGACGTGTCGTGCGCTAGCGAACAGGTGCAAGCGGCGGAGAGCGAACAGGTGCAAGGTGGCGGAGGCCGACAGCCGCGGCGTGTTCGCGGCGGGCCGCTCTCGCGTCCATTTCCCGCGGTCGCCGCCTCCGTCAAAACCCAACGGCCGGGGGGATCGGCCGGCCGTTCCGACAAATCTCGACGCGTTTATCGTCTCGCATCGGCGGTGCGGGGGGGGTGGGAAAAAAAAATCGGGATTTCACGCGATGTACAGTCGGCCTCCAGAAGACAATTGTGAGGACAGATTAGCTGGGCGACGGCGGCGAACTGCGACGCCCTAAGTAAGCCTCGTCGCCGCGAGCGCCTGCCGCGGGGATTTGATCCGAACTGTCCGCCCGCTCCGGCGGCTGCGACAGGGGACACGGGCCGAGCGGTGGAGGCAAACCGTGTACAGTAATGTGATATCGCCTCATTTAGTCGTTATTTTTCTTGATTAGTTCGTCGTTCTTATTTTTTTTCCCCAAGTGTCGCGGTGCCGCTGGTGAAGGCGATGAGAGGCGAGCGTGTACGCCGCCCGCTTCGACCGAGCGCTGTTATCCTTATTGTGATTATTGTGATGCTTCTTATTATTTCACTGTGCCTGCGAATTGTAAATCTTGTGGTCGTGGCCACTGCACGCATCACTGCACTCGCAGCCTGCACGTGACAAACACACCGACACTGGGAGAGCCAACGCTACGAATGCACCAGTCGTACCCGCTAGGCCACACAAGGTCCCCCACAAGCATAGTGTGGAAATGAATTCCCATTTAAACACACTGTCGGAATGTTCAATCCCACTTTGTGTAATGATGAGTGCACGCTACTAACAAGGGTAAGGTGAGCGATGGAGCAATTGAGATGATAAACACCCGCTCTTTCCTACACGACATTCCGCCGCCCACGTTGGAGGCATCATCGGGTGCTCAGAATGCGTTCAGAACACCTGAGGATGCCTCCGACGTGGGAGGCGAAACGTCGCGAAGGCGAGAGAAGGAACACTCCACACGGCTATTCCTAAAGCACACCGATGGAGAGCAATTCTCATACATCGAGCCGTGACATCCTACATCGGCACACGGCAAACACCAAAACCAGTTAGACCACAATACGGCTGTGTTGAAGGCCGCTGTGTTTGTGACTGTAAATGAGCGTTTAGAATATTGACGGCCATCGGGGCAGACTGCCGGAACATCGGCGTGAAATGCCACGGACGTGGCAATGACGCGCGCCCTCCGCTTCTTCCCAAAGTATTTTGACAAATCCCTCCGCTGCCACTGCAGCAGCAACTGTCATCATCATTAATACATCAACAACACAGCGAAATGAACACGTTCTGAATAGACCGCGCGCCACCATTTCCAGCCAATCAAAGCAAGCGAGGGATGTCAGCCCAACAAAAATACGCATCTCGCTTTCCATAATACAGGGCAATTTTCACGTGGATACAAAACCCAACACCACACGTAGCAACACCACAAACATGCACGGGCTATATTTGGAACTCGGCTCACAGGAAAGTTCACCTCTGGGTTCGCTTCATAGTCTAAGAGAGCCATGTCACTTGGAGGGATAATACGTCCCGTGCATCACATTCATTTTTGGTGCGTGGCCTATTCGCTAGATAGACTGCATTTATTGAAAAAAAAGTGCGTGTTGTTTGGTGTGTCAGCACCCAATAGGAAATGTAGGGTTCACTATGGACAGTAACAGTCCAAGTATTGTCCTGTGCGTGTTGTGTTGTCAATATCCATGCATTCAAATCAAAGAAAACACGTTAAGATCACCTCCGTATTTGTGAAAATAAAATTAAAACTTCGTCTGTCCTCTTTGTATCGGGCCGAGCGTCACCGTCCTCGCTTCACCCATGGTGGTAATCAATATAGAGTATGTGTGGTTAGTAGTGTTTAGCGCGACTCGGAGAAACGTGGAACTTTAGGCTGAACCCTCGCGCCTACGAGTTCCCACAAACACCATCCGCACGGAGATCCTTGGAGGCACACATTTGAAAATGTACTTTTAGGATTCCTCCAGCCACAGACTCTGCTGTGTTAATGTGGGTTTGAAAAGCAACTATCATAGAATTAACTCGTAGGCTTTCATGACCAATGTTATCCTTAGTGAAGCTCTGTTTATGAGTTCACATGACCTAAACTCATAAACAGAGCTTCACTATGGATAACTATCATAGACTCTGCTGTTTGCTATGCATTCCAGCTACCGAGGCATTCTCGAACGCAAAGGCCCTCCACTTGTGTAGGGTAGTCTGGTGTAAAAGTGCATGCATGTGTCAGTAATGTGCCAGGGATCATATTTTCAGACCCGTCATCTCGTCGTCTTTACCAGGGTGCTCGTGGAACGCGTGTGACTATAGCTTATGGCGGAGAGAGGTGCTGCCCCAGTGAACTCACACAATGAGTCACAAGTTAATTAAAAACAAGACGAGGCTGCTGCGAATAACGCCATGGAGAAGATATTTAAAAAGCTCCACCGTTCGGTCAACTGTCCAGGGTATATATGTGCATGTCTTACGTGGTGCTGGCCACTCACGCCCTCGTGTGCCGTACCGGCCTTCGTAGGTGCTCGCAAACAGACTTTGACCATAACGTCTAATTAGGCTATATGGAGCATCTGTGTCTTTGCTATGAGTGCTGCTCGCTAACAGCGCTTGCCCCTACAGTTTGTTAAGGCTATAGGGAGGATCTGTGTGTTTGTGTGTGATTGAGACAACGTGTGACGACGTGAGCGTGCTTCACCACGTGTCGCACTGCACACCTGTGTAACGATGCGCGTCACTACACCTGAGTGTGAGTGACTACACCTGAGTGAGTGGAGGGCAGCGGCAGTGGAGTGGTTAGCGCGATACATACGCTACGAACCCGGCGACCTGAGGCCGATTCCCACTCACCAGCCAACACCAGTGAGTAATACTGGTGCGATAGACAAACATAAGCATTGGAGAGACAAAGGCGGCCGGGCCTTTGGCCACCCGCGTGTACCGTGACGGCATTCACATGCCGGCTCACAGCGCTCGCCGTAACAGTCTGTACAGACTACACGCGGGCTCTTTGTCTTGTGTTTGTGTAACTATGTGTGTCTGTGTGTGTGACTCCGACACGCTCCAGTGCCGGAGCACAGCTGCGGTACACAACACTGCGCGCTGGCATCATGGCAGTACACAACACAGCGCGCTGGCATCATCTGAGGCACGCGGCGACCCCGCCGGTGGTCGCGGCGATGAAGACGACGAGCGATGCTGTACAACGATGCTGTAGGAGTACCCACCGTTGCTGATAGGAGGGCAACCCGGAGGAGGCTCCCCCTGGCCCCACGAGGCCGGCGCCTCCGGGTTCGACTCTCACGCCGTGGGAGGCCCCCGCTGCCGCGGCTGCGGGCCGGAGCCCCGTGTCGTCCGTCCCGCTGTCGTCGTCCTCTCCCCCCGGGCTGTGCAAGCCGAGCTCCGGGAATATCCTGATCATCGCCGCCCCGCGCCGCGCAGCCCGCGCACGCCCGGCGCGGATGGATGGAGGAGGCGGCGGCGGAGGAAGAGGAGGCGACCTCGCCCCGGCTACCGATGCTGCTGCTGCTGCTGTTCACGGGCGGAGGAGCGACGCGATGCAGCGGCGAGGAGGTGCAGAACGAGGAGGAGGAGGACGGGGACGGTGGTGATGGGGGACGAGGAGGATTTAAGAGCAGGGTCGTGATGATGGGCTGGAGGGCAGGCGCGGCCGACGAGCAGCGTGTCAGCAATGAGAACGACGATGCTGATGTTGATGAGGAGGAGCTGATGGGATGGAAGGATTGTGAGGAGGAGCTAAGGTGTGGGCGACGAGGATTGGAGGACGGAGAGATGTCGGGACGCGATGACTGATGTTGAGGAAGCTGAGGAGGAGCTTGAGGAGCTGACAGACGAGTGGGATTGATGGCGGTGACCAGCCGGGACGACTGCGGGAGGAAGAGGTGGAAGAGAAGTCGCCGATGAGTTGCTGACGGAGCGGACGATGAGGAGGGACTAGAGGGAAGGCGGCGAGCCGGGCCGAGCAGCGGGGGGACAGCTGGGGACGAGCGGCGATGAGCTGAACGAGGGGCCGGGGCGGAATGACGAGGACGAGGAGGGGGCGAAGCGATG
Source organism: Geotria australis (assembly GCA_036362915.1). Classification (NCBI taxonomy): domain Eukaryota; kingdom Metazoa; phylum Chordata; class Hyperoartia; order Petromyzontiformes; family Geotriidae; genus Geotria; species Geotria australis. The sequence continues at coordinate 725,631 of JAZEWU010000023.1, read as the reverse complement.
GATGAGGAGGTGGAGAGCGGCTGCAAAGTAAGTTTGTGGAGGCGGGCGGGAGGCGAGCGTCCGCCTCTCGCTTTCGCATTAAGCGTGGACGAGCCGGGGGGAGCCCGCAGCGGCAGCAGCAGCAGCTGATGCAGATTTCAGCGGAGCCACGAGGAGGAGGAGGAGGTGGAGGAGATGTAGATGGTGGTGCAAGTGGTGGTGCTGCAAGTGGAGGTGGTTGTGGTGGCGGCGAGGGGCTGAGACAATCATTGCACGAGGAGGGGCCACACGGGGAGCGATTCGGGGCTGACAAATGTGGCTCTCGATCTCCACCTCGCCGCTTCAACTGCCTTAATTCGGACCTCTCGGTCATGCGGTCGCCTGTTTGAATTGAAAAGAGTGGGAGGAGGAGGAGGAGGGAGGAGAGAGGAGGAGGAGGGGATGAGGGCGGGGGACCGGGCTCTGTCCGACTGTGCGAGCTTCTGCCGCCGATGCTGCTGCTGCTGCTGGCTGTGCTCATGCGAATGATGCTGCTGCTGCACGATAATGATGGTGATGATGTTGCTCGTGGTGGTTATGCTGTTGCTGTTGCTGAAAGTTTTAGCTGTGCCAATGGTGTTGCTGCTGTTGCTTTTTAATTGTGTT
>JAZEWU010000023.1:696025-724891 GCA_036362915.1 Geotria australis | reverse complement strand
GCCGTGTTGAGTGTTCCTTCTCTCTCCCTCGCGACGTTTCCATCATCAGAGACCTGCTTCCAACGTGGGAGGCACAACGCCGCGAGGGAGCGAGGGAGATCGTACGACACTGCTATCCCGAAAGAACAGCTCTGAAGAGCAACCATCATGAATCGAGCCGTCACAACCTACATCAGTACATCTGTGATGGTGGTGGTGTTGTGCCGATGTGGTTGCTGTTCCTAATCCTGCCCGTGATGCGACTGCTGCGAATGAAGCTGATGACTATTATTATTAAATATCGTTCCCCATGAGAGTGTGGTGACTATTTCAGGGGGGTCCTGTCACCTTTTCGCTGTGAGGGGCGACGATTCCTGGTAATATTCCAAATTAGTAATTTGCTCATAATTGTTCAGTTTTGGCAAGACTGGAGCATGATCTTGTACATGACGCCACGGGTCTTTCAACGTCCGCTGTGGAACAGACAGCGCGTATTTCGGGTATTCCACCCAGCAGTGATGACCAGGGCGGCCGCTGGTTTTGAACCGTGATGTTCTGAAACAAGCCCTATATATTATGATGTCATCGGCCAATTAAGTAATGAGCGTTTATTTGTTTAGTTGTGGGAGGAAACCAGACACTTAGGGGAAAATCACGCAGAACAGGGGGACAACACAGAAACTCCAACCACAGCAAAGCGCACGAGGCTGGAATCGAACCGCCTTCGGCCCCCGGTGCCCTGTGATGAACTGCGAGGGTATATACCTGCCTTTCGCCCTGTTTCTGCCGGGATAGGCTCCGGCTCACCGCGGTCCTGTACAGGATTAAGCGGTTTCTGACAATGAATGAACCTACGGCTTCACTCTACAGCAGCTTCTTCTTCTTGCGATTCTTCGAAGCACGATGGTCAGCTTCTGGACATCGTTGTCTTTCAGCTCGGCCTCGAAGTGTTTGGCTGAGCGCACGGCCGACACACCATGTGTTTGTTTGGACTAGCAAAGTGCCCGCCCTACAGCATTACTTATTGTAAGTGTGTAACTCGTTCTGCCGGCGTCATAACGGCGGAAGAGTGCTGAAGACGCGAGTGTATTTATACGTGTGTGAGAGTCTGGCCGTCTTGGGGAGAATAATAATTATAATAATTTAACATTTCTAACGGGCACAGTCGTTCAATGTCGAATATATTCATTCGACGAGAGAAGGACTCAAAGGCGCTGGGTGGGCGCCTCTGCGTCCTTCTGGGTAGGTTGCTGGGTAGGAGGGTAGGTGGGTGGCTGGGCGGGTGGCTGGGTGAGCGGGTGGCTGGGCTGGGGGTTGGCTGGGTGTCTGGCTGGCGATGAGAGAGCGCGGGGGGTGCCGCGGGATAGCGACGCCCGCTCACATTCCGTCACACGCCGCGGCTGCGGACGTGAGCCGCATGCGGGACGGATTCGGCCTCCACGGATCCCATCACGGGCCGCGGATCCTCACACTCCCCCTCAGCCCGTGTGTAAGCGGCTACAATAACTAATAACAACAACAACAAGAACAGCGGCAGCAGGAGCGTGGGCCGCGCGGCCGAGACGTGTGGCCTGCGGGGAGTTCGCCTCCAGCAGGCGCGTCTCGGGTTTGACTCGGCCATCTCAACTATAATCCCACAACAACTCCGCCTGCCGCTGCTGGAGTCATGTTGTTGCGATACGTTTGCGAAACGGTACATCAGCCTCCTGTTAAGGGGAGGAAATGTACGAAGAGATTGATCCAGGGGCGGTCTTAATGTGGGGCCCCGAGCAAAATTCAATGATGGATCCCCCATCCCCGCACTGATTAAAAAGCACAGCACCCTCCCAATTAATGTTGCAGTAATTGACTTCAATTTGAAGCTTAGATTTAATAGATGTATTTTAACCGAGCGCCAAGCAGTAAACACGCATTCTTGTATTCGTGACTAATCAATTGTGAAACTACTGTGGAATGGGGGATGAGGGGGAGGGGGATGAAGGGACGGATGAGGAGGGGGTGGGGGGTAGACGGGGGCATGGGGGGGGGGCTGCAATTGCCCGAGTTGCCCCATGGTTAAGACCGCTCGCGGATAGATCTCTACACTGCAGCCCCTTGCGACCTTTTGGTGAAAGGCACTTAGAAATGTAAATTGCTATTACATTGACTTATTGATGACTCGCAACTTTGTAGCCGTGGCACCGTCTCGAAGGGGAGCAGAGCCAAGGATGTAACGCGTGCGAGAGGAGAACCCAACGGGGGACGAGAGGGAGTCGAGAAAGAACGAGACGCGAAAGGAGAAGGATCGAAAAGGAGCCAAGAAACGGGAGCTCATAGCTCGGGAGAGACAGGAGGCTGCGTCAGGGCCTCGGTTGCTGCGACACGGATTCGGAGCGTCTGTTCTGACAGGGGGCGGCGGCGGGGACATGGGCGGGTCTAGAGTGGGGGTGGCCACACTGAAGCCACACCATTAACCTGACGCTTTAGCCGATTTACGTGATGGACTGGCGTCCCATTCTGGGTATAGCTCTGCCTTGCGCTCTGTGTCTGCCGAGATACGCTTCGGCTCACCGCGACCCTGTAAAGTATTAGGCGGTTTCTGACAATGGGTGGATGGATGGACGTGGATACGTACGTATATTACTCAAAAGCTACCATTAGTTATCTCTGGATATGACAATTTTAAAACTGGTCATCAGAACACATTTTGACAAAAGTAATGCTCAGTGTGGTCCTCCAACACTTAATTTGCATTCGCTCACCATGGCCTCTGTGTGCTATAAGCCAGCGGTCCCCAACCTTTTTTGCGCCACGGACCGGTTTCATGTAAGACAATATTTTCGTTGACCGGCCTTCAAGGTGTTGGGGGATAAATATGACGAAATAAAATAATACGACCGGCATAACAACAGATATAAAGTGCATAAAAAATACAACTCACCATTACGCTGAATTATCCGGTCATTTTTCAAAATGAAACATCTTTCAGACTGATAATCAATAAAATATTTATTTATTCATCCTTTCTGTGCGGACTGGTACCGGTCCGTGGATCGGTGGTTGGGTCCACTGCTATAAGCCATGCCTCCATCTATTGTCAGAAACCGCTTAATCCTGTACAGGGTCACGGTGAGCCAGAGCCTATCCCGGTAGACACATGGTGCAAGGCAGGGCTATACCCATGAAGTGACGCCAGTCCATCATAGGACACCGGGGGCAATCATTATTCTCAACCGGTGGGTCGCGACCCAGGTGTGGGCCGCGAGCGCCGCCTAGCGCTCCATGGAAACCAGACCCACGCATCCTCACACAGACTTCAACACGCTGTGAATCCACGCAGTGCCAGCGGTATGTCCATCTCGGCATTTATTGCTGCGTTGGGAAACATGATGTTGTCTTTACTTGGCAGCATTGAGATGATAGATATTCACACGCACAACACTGAATTTAGTTACACTTTTAATGGACGTGGATTCGAATTATAATTATGGCAAAAGTTAATTAAGTCTAACCTTAATACCGTATATCTGAGTTATTCTCATCTGAATACATTAAACATCGCATTAGATGCAGCTCACAGCCACTTCTCAGACCCATAATATATTCATGGGTTTGCCAGTGAGGAAAAGTCAACATGGCATTAATATTTACAAGTTAATTGGCTAATGTGACTGCCTAATCTGCGCATTAGTTCAATTTAGCCAGGGGACCAGAAAGGAGAAAACTATTTATAAAAATGTCTTCATTATAATCACACTCAGCCTTGAACAGGATTGTGTGGCTCTCAGTGGCAACGTGTGCGGTTACCCACTTATTTCATTATTTATCAAATTACTCACAATGCTAAATGAATGCATCCGATTGTTACAGGCAGCGCTGTCCTCAACAAGGTTAAACGCTCCGCGTCTCTTTGTGTTCGAGAACGACTGCCGCACAGAGCTCGGAACCCACATTTCCAAGAGTGGGGGAGGCACTCGGACACAGAACCTGAATGTTACACGGTGCGCACATGGTTACGGTCATCTGCAGCCACGGTCACTCCACTGCTGGATGAAGGCCTGCTTGGCGAGGTTATTATTGATGGTTGCTCTTCAGAGCTGTTCTTTTGGGATAGCGTTGTCGAGCGATCTCTCCCTCGCTACGTTTAGCCTCCCACGTTGGAAGCATCATCAGGCGGGATAATTTTATGCCATACTCCGCCATGCTGGTCGTTGTGGGTTAGTGAAAGGGGTAGGTTGCACAGCACTGGTTTGGATGGGAGGGGTTTGGGGGAGAGGGGGGCCGGGATGACCAGTTCAGATCACCCGCCACTGATGTCAGCCGTCACTGAGAATACAACCCAGGACGCTGAGTTCATAACACACTGTGCTGCCGCTCCCCCATTTAATCTGTTTTCATATATTGGTACGTAAGTATGATAGTGCCTCTTATATCTATCTTTTGCCACTGCAACCCACGCGTGTGGGCGCGTGCGCTGGCGCTCCGTGTTAATCGTATTTATTTAGCTTTAATCTGTTGTATATTTGTCATTTTTCATCTGTTCCTTTTCTCTTTGGTTGGTAGTTCGTTTCTTTGTAACTTTGGTGTTTGTTTTTGTTGTCTGCCATGCTCTTGTTGCTTGTTTTTTTTGTTTTGTGCGGCCTACTCCTGGCCCAGGTCGTGTAAGTCCTGCCTTGCCTAGACCCGCTTCGTGTTGTTGCCCAGGTGTCGCGTGTGGAAGTTGTGTTTTTGTTGTAGTGGGTGGCTGCGGTTTTTTCTTTGCTGTTGCGTGTGTCTGTGTGTGTTCTTGTGCTTCATTGTTGATTGCTTGCTTTGGATTGGCGTTGTTAACCCCCTCGTGTCTGTCTGTCTTCCTGTCTCTGTGTCCCTATGTCTCCCTCCCTGTCTCCCTCCGTGTTTGTATTTAAGGAAGTGACGGCCATCTTAGGGGACGCTGGCAGATTTTGCCGCTCTTAAGATTGCCAGTTTCACGACCTTTCAGTATATTCGAAGAAGCCTTAATAATGGTTTGGTTCCTTTGTTTATTTATTTACTTTTCATTGTTGACATGCCGTTCTCTTCGTGGCCCTTGTGCAGCGCTTTGTGACCCTCGGGTGAAAGGCGCTATTTAAAACGCTGCTTTGTGACCCTCGGGTGAAAGGCGCTATATAAATTGATATTATTATTATAGTAATACCACATTGTCAGTGACACACTCAAAAATAACACACTGAATACGTTCCTTGGTAACACTGTGACCTTAAAAGTAAATATATAATTTGCGACGTTTCTGGCAATGGCCCTTCTTCATTGCAGATAAAATCAATGATTTTAAAATCAATGATTTGTGTGCTATGAATGGCCATTACCGGAAACGTCACCTATAACATTTATAATTTTCCTTTTAAGGCCACAGTGTTATTGACGAACGTCTTGAGTGTTTTATTACGTTGCCAATACACGGCACACGTTGATGTACCAAGGGTACAAGCTCACCTTTTATTCTGCATCTGCCTCTCAGGGAAACTAGCACAGGTAAGTGATGATGCCCCAAGGTTGTTTGTGAGTCATGGATTAAATACAATGCACCATCGCAAACCCTGTTTGTGCATGCTGCTAGCCAAGACCTTTCTGAAAATATATTCAGCTGCTTAGAATTTCCGCAGCCTTTGATAATCCCTTCCTGTTCAGGTATTTCATCGGATCGAATTTACATAAGAATGAGCAAATTAACTGCTCAACATTTCATTTTCATATTGTGCACAAACCTATGCCATCAACGACACCACTTTTAAAATATATGTTTTAAATGACATCGGGTAGCCTATAGCTTGATGTGCTTCTTAATGCAACCCAGAAAGTTCCCTCTTTAAAGATGTAATATTTTACCATTCTTCCATATCATAGGTGCGGTAATGCTGTAATGGATAACCCACTTAAAATTCAAATCTACCACTTTTGTAAAAGAAAGACGTGGCCTTTTGAAGTGAAACTGGAACGATCATTTTTCATGCATCAAATCTGCACGGAACACCGCAGCCAGATTCGTTTTCTGCACTGCGAGTTAAGAAGTTTGCCACGGACTGATATTTTATTGTATTACAGCAAAGCGTAGAGATCATTTGCAAGATTTCACATCAATTGGAAGGATATTGAAAAATGCCATTCCCATTCTCAGGCCAGCCTTGTGTCCATGACCGTCACAACTGCCAAGTCCATGAACGGTTTATAGAAACCCATTTCCTATACGAATCCACAAAACTGTTGCATAAGCATCACAAGGCCGGATGCCATTGTGGCACTTCTGTCCAATGGAGTATAACATATATTTACTTATCAACTCCAGAACAGTTTTGGTAAGGTGTAAAAATGCCAAACTAAAGTGCGGCCAGTGCACACGACGGCGCGGCGTCGAGATAAGACAGAGCTGTAAGACAGAGAAGTCGCTCGACAGCCTGTGTAGCTAGCTTTGAACAATTTGCTGCGAAATCAACGCACGATGAATGACTACGTGACGAAGCGCCGGCGAATACGCAGTGGCTTTCACGGCAGTCGGCTAGCGGCAAATCATTCAAAGTCAAAGCGATTTCCTGCTCGAATGAGCATTGCGCCGGCTCTCGTCTCCCGTTAACAGGCCTGAGCTGGTGGCGAAAATTCCACATTCATATGCTGGGGGCAAGTATACGCGTAGGATTACTTTTCGCTCCCCCATGAAGCTTAGTTTTATCGACCCTGGAAGGATGATGAGTCAACCCACGAAGCAGGGTGTGAACTCGCAGACTTCCGATCGCGAGCCGCCCGCTCCGCCGCGGAGCCACCTGGCCGCCGAATCGTTTTCCGAATAGACTTCGCGCCGAAATTCCCGCGTTGGTGAAGCGTGATTTACAGCGATTGCTCGGCCTGGCTGCTGATGAGAGCCGCGCGTTGGATTACGCTGCGTTTGGGACCGCGAGCCCTGCAGCAGGCGGGCTCCAGCATTGTCTGTCTGTGGTTTAACTATTAGGATCCGGCAAGAATAATAACCGGCATTAAATAATGATTCGGGTATTACATTATTAACAGCGGGACGGGTCATTTATACGTGATTCTATCTTGCTGTGTCCGCTTCCTGGATTTTTGCAAACATGTTTTGTTGTTTTGTTCCGTGTGCCTGGACAAACAAGGGGAACGAGAGGTGATCATTAATACCATACATCATTATTTACCAGGAATGTCTCGCCACCGTATCACCAAATCGACATCACTGTGTGTGCACGTACGCACATACACTCACAGGGTATTTTTTTTCTCCCTTCAGACATCACCAATGAATCATTTTCTGGCTCAGACGCTGTATTAATAATAATAAATGTGTGTCACATTCCCTAGCGGTGTTCTATAGCAAATACAACCATCTGTGACAATCCACTGCTGGATGAAATCCTCCCCACGCCTCATCGATCATTATGGTAACGTTTGACCATACGTCACCAAAGCTGGCCAGTGTCAGTGTGGGTTGGTGAATTGGCTTGTATGAGGGTGTTACCCAGGACTGGTTCAGATATTACTACAGACGCCAGCCTCGGCTGGGAATTGAACTTGGTCTACCAGGTCATAGTTTTACTTATGCTTTGCAATCTTGCACTCGCTTGAAGCTTGAAGGACGGGGTTACCCAGGACTGGTTCGGGTACAACCGCAGACGCCAGCCTCAGATGGGAATTTAACTCAGCTTATCGGGTTGATAGTTTTAACCACGCCTGGCGATCTCGCACTCGCCAAGCGGCCACCCATGCTCCGTGGGCCTTCCGAAGCGGGGAGCGCCGGCCGCGGCGGCCGGAGGTGAACGGCACCGCGGCTTCGCTGCCCGGAGCGGCCCTCGCGTGGAGGCGGTCCGCGCTGCCGGGCGGCGCGATCTGGCAGCGGGGCGCCTCGCTCGAGACGGGGCGCGGCGCCCGCGACGCCGGCTCCGGAGGGACGTGTTCATCGTCGCTGATTGCGGCTCTTCTCGCGGAGGGCGCGGGGGGGCAGCGGCGGCGGCGGCGACTCGATCGACGGGCAGATGCCGTGCTGGCGCCGCCGCCTGTTTCGCGTCTCCGCTTTGCCGACTGTCGCGGGCGCCCTTATCTAGTTGGTACCGTGGCCTCGTGGCCGCCACGGAAATAAAGCGCCGGGTTCCTTAGCAACCATTATCATGTGTACTCGCGCTCCGTGACTGCACATACGCGTGTGCGATATTAGCCGAGCCATCTTGGGCTGAATTCCCGATATAGTTGCTCATAAACACGTGCCATTTTCATCTCGGCGGAGCGCGGGACGGAGACGTTCATATGTAGCATTTTCTCTCTATTTACATTTTCTGTTTCAAAAATGTCTTTTGCGCTTTTGTCCCAGTGCAATGTTGGGCCAGATTGCGCCGTTGCGACGCCGTGGACGGTGATTTGAACACGTCCCGATACACCCGGCACGAACGTCAAGTTCAGAGGTCATATTGTGGCACATGTACACACGCACGAGCAACTGTGAGCGGGCTTCATCTGATTTTTAACGCAGAGCGGAAAAGCAAAATAAATATTAAAAAAGTCATATTTATATTCGGCACCATGAGAACCTACAGTTATACCTTTTCATAGGTCAAGGTACAAACACAAAAGGTCAAAGATTTTCACACCCAATATTGGTCTACCCAAAAAAATAAAGTAAAAATTTGAATTTATTTTCGAACAAGCCTATGCTCAAATATATTTATGCCAAATTTGGGCCTTCTGGTCTTTGGAGAAAATCATGAGAATTTCGAGCAACAACCCATGCCTGGTTTGTATATTATGCGCGTTGCACTGCAACGTAAACAACTCAATGTCACCATATATAAACATGTCTAGATTCTGTACAGCAACAGTGGGCCTCTTTATTTCACGCAGGCCCGGGAGGAGAGGAGTGGGTTTGCTGGGAGAAGGGAATTTCAGACCGTGGGGACAACACAGGAGAATGAGCGATCATCCACGGCACGACCGCACTCTACGCTTACTGACAATTTACACCAATTTTTCGTCATTTGGTAAAAAACACACGGCGGTCGCTAACCACAACGGTTACGGAAGGAAGACGCCATTCGGCATTATGTACATCGGCCCGCCGCTAAGATTCCAGCCACAGCTCGTGCAGAAACGGAAACAAAGCGTAAAAGAGAAGGATGAGGGGAAGCGCGATTGCGCCGCAGCGAAGCGGCCGGGTGTGATCTGGCGCGGTAGCTCGCGTGTTTGCCAGCTCGCTCTCTCGCTCTCTCTCCACGAGATTCGTTCGAGAGACGGGGGGAGTCGTTCGAGAGACGCGGAGAGTCGTCGTCGTCTCGCGGCATGAGAGGCTGCGACTATCAGAGCGAGCGAGCGGGTCACAGCGGCGGGGCACCCTCGCGACACATCACACGCGCTCGTGCTGCCAGCGTGCTGACATTACCTCCCGCGTTTTGATCCGCGGGGCTTTGATTCCTAAATGGATGTTTGATTAAACATATCACAAGCCGTCCGGGGTTGTTTGTGTTTTTCCTGCGAGTGTGCGTGCGCGGTTGCTGTATTTGTGCGCGGTTGTTGTATTTGTGTGTTCAACTCGTGCCGCAATTGGTCGTGATTGTGTTGCAAGTTAATTGTGTGTAACTCTGCACACATCAACCCCGGATAAAGGCCTGCCCAAGTCACTGCCAGCCACCTCAGCAAAATGCATTACACGTACAAACACGATTTGGCGACACAAATGCTCGATTGATCCAAATAATGTTGGCTGTTATATTATAGCTGATTTACATTTCACAACATTTTCTAAATGTTCTATTCTGATGGAACGACAACCCTGGGGAGCCGGTCAAGAAACGCCAAGTTTAGTTTATTGTTCTTAGCCAGGTAAGACCGGGACGAGTCTCATTTGCAACAATGACCCGGACCAGCTATATGAGAAAAGCAAAACAAAAACAAAGTACAGCACCACAGCGAAGCAAATAGAAACCAAGGCAAAACAACCATGTTTACAGGAGAGACCCATAACACTAAATATTCATGACTAATTTGCATTCTTTGCCAAGGGTTTATATATCGTGTGCCCGCATTTACAAGTGTTTCTCCCGCCTTGCCAAACGGATTATTTTGCTCTCTGTGGCTAATCCAGCCAATCACGTCGCGGCAGGCTCCGCGGCTTTCCGTTGCCATGGCGACATGTAAATCTGAAGCTGGCCTTCACAGCGGAGCGGTAATTAAATAATTCAGTGTGTGCTTACAATATTTATAGCTTTTTAGCTGTGAAAATATTAATTGCATTAACACAATATTAACGCTCAAACGAAACAGGCGACTAAATGTGCGACTCAACGCCTCCCGATGCCACGTGAAATCTGCAACAAGTGACAGACTGATCAAACGTTGTGTAGCAAACAATTTGAAGCCATCAACAGACTAACCGAAATACATCTGGATTTTATTGTTTCCAATATCGGTCGCATCGTTGTTATATGTCGGTATCGTGTTGATCCGAATCATACACGGCTAACGGCGCTATCCATCCACGCCGTGATCGACCATTTTAAATGCAGAGACTAAACAAAGAAGCATTTCACTCATTTATTCTCCATAGCCTTCTCCACAATAGCGCCGAACGATTATTGTTTGGGTTATTTTTACTGTATCGTTTTACGCTGAACTCGACCCCGTGTCCTTGCCTCTAAACATCGGGCAGTTCGGCCAGCACTGGGCCCAGTCTGACTGCTGATCAGACACTGAATGCCAAAATCGGTCTCGAGTTTTCTGCTCATATTCAACGGACGCTGCCGGCGAAAAGCACTCCCAGAAGGCCGTGTGGTGGACGTTTCACGATAAAACTGATTTTTGTACGTTGCGAGACAAACGCATTTGCAAAGAAGCCATATATTTAAAATTCCAACACGTCCTGAGAGCTTTGCAAATTGTAAATAAAGGAGATCTTAGTAATGTTAATTTTAACAATAATTTTAAATTTATAACGCGCACATTAATTCGATGTCGAATGTAATAATTCGAAGAGACAGCGACTCAGAGGCGCGAGGAAAGCGCAGAGAGGTGGAGGAGGCAGCCAGGCGGTTTGCCGGCGCCAAGATATTGCCACACACTGCTTCCTATATATTATGATGTTATCTGCCAACTAATCAACAATTTTTTTTAAGTTGTGGGAGGAAACCGGAGAACCCTGAGAAAACCCACGCAGAACAGGGGGAGAACACACAAATTACAAACAGAAAGGCGCCCAAGGTGGGAATCGAACCACCTCGGGCAAGACCATTCTTTCTGTGAGGTACAGATGTTACCACTGCACCACCCTGAAAGCGAGAGCCAGGCGCGTTGGTATAACGGCCGAGTGACGACACGGCGGTCGTCGCAACGCAGCGGTGGCACGGGTCGCCGGATCGTCGCGATCTCCGAGAGACAGGTCGCACGCGGGGTGTGGGCGCTCCCGGTGCCGTACTGCACGGCCTTTAGCCGTATTTTTGCCGTGTATTTACGCAATCATACACTTTAACGCCTATTCATGGAGGGTTTTCAGCTTCTGTATCGCGAAATACGGCCCAATAAAATGCGTATTATTAAAATTTACGACGCACAAGTTGTTATTGCGGTGTCCGATGCGGGCGCGTGTTTTTTTTACGAGCGCGTGGAGAGAAGTTGGGAGGATGAAAAGCATATTCAACCCACCGCGCACACAGCCTTCCGCAGACGTTCATTGGCTGTGACATTTCATTATGCATCGCGGTATTATTTTAGTCAAAGCTTTCTATTACACAACCTCTTCCGAACTCCAGTCTTTTTTCTTTAATGAAAAATGCACATGTCACTCTACTTCCCACGTTGGCTTCTTTGCGGTAATAATAATAATGATGAAACAGTCATAATTTACGGGCCCTCCGCCCGGTTCCCCGCTGAAGGAGGGCCTGCCTCCTCCACGCCACGTCGGGTCGGATCGGGGTCACCGTTTTCACCATACTTCACCACGCCGGTCGGTGCGGGTCGGTGAGGTGTGCGGTGGAGGCGGGACAGGACCATTTCCGATGCCACTCACCACTGGACGGTTACCCTTGGCTGCGAATCGAACTAAGGTCACCGGGTTTCAGAGCGAAGTGCGCTCACCAGTGTGCCACCACTCACCCTTGTTAATAATACACCAAACTTTTGGAGTCTTAAATCAAAACCACCACACTATTTATTCATTCCAATAATGTTTTGCATAGATCGACACGTTTTGTGGACCACTCTGCTTCGGCCTCTGCACAGTGGCAGGCCTCGGACTCAAACCCGCTTCCATCCCGTCTCACCCTGAATGTTCTTGTTCATCTCGCAGAACGTTCCCACCCTGGCCTCAAGTCATCAAGCAGCATCGTTTTCTGCCTTTGGCCTTTTCCCCAACATCCCGAACCCTTCAACAACTTTCTTCGTTAAGCTTTCACCTCTACGTGTCTCCCAATCCCCATCTGGATTGTTCGACTTCTCTCCTGACGCTGCCCTAGACTTTCCTCGTTTCTCTTTCTCTCTGTCCAACTAATTTCCTTCGTTTAACATCAAACCCACAGAGCTACACCGTCCAGTTTTTCCGCGCACAACAACTTCCATCAAATGCCAACATAAGGCATTGCATGTAAATACGTACAATATAAAAATTGCGATATGTATTGGCACACTGAAAAACAGCACGAATCATAAACGTTTACACGTTAATCTTACTCTACAAAGTACATACATTAACAGCATACTATTTTAGGTGTCATTTTCTCTTGTCAGCACTTTGCAGAAAATCACTTTTCACAACGGTGACTCATAAGAATGGTATTATCTGTCGTTGCTTTAACATGCACGTACAGTGCGAGTCACTGAAGGCGTGTTACGGTCTAGGTGACCTGTTAGAGCCGGACAGCCGTAGACAAGGGTCCCGTGGCTGCTCTCCTATCAAACACCGTAGGGTTTTCCTTGATCTGTATCCAAAACATTACCGTATAACCTAAAGACTATTTTCTCTTGAGATTAGATCTATCACAGTATCCGTTTAAGAGAACTTGAAACTTTATTTTAGTGAGCACAACCGGCCAATCGCCATCGCCGCTGGGCAGGGCGCGCGACGCTACACGGGCGTCGGGCCCGCGCTGTACATCAGCAAGGGCCCCCAGGAGGAGGAAAAGCGCGAGTGGCTGCAGTCCCGCGGCACCAGCCACAGCGGCAGCAGCAGCGCCAGCAGCAGCAAGCCGAGCAGGACGCCCCACAACAGGACGCCCGCCCGCCACACGCGACCGCAGAACGAACGCCCCCGCGCCCGCGTCGCCGAAGAGTCGGCGTGTCGGCCGCGGTCGCTCCCGCCAAGCGCGCGCCCGGGGGCTCCGACGGCGACGCCGGGATCGTAGGCGCCAACCGCGCCGGCGCCGCGACGACGAACGCGCGTGTCGGGCGGCGACGGGCGGGAGGCGCGGGCGCCACGAGCCGCGGCGCCGCGGGAGGCGGCGGCGGAGCTTTCTCGCGCAAAGAAATTAAGTTGGCCTACCTCTGCCCCGCGCAAACTATGGGGTTCGAGGGATTCGGACGGGCGGCACGCCGCGAGACGAGGTGAAGCCGCGGGGAGTCGGAGGCCGCGCTCCGTCGCGGCGTGCCGGTGGCGAGGGCGAACGTCTCCGGATGCCGAGTCTGTGATTGGCGGCTCGAGCTCCGTGCCCACAGCTGTGCCGTCCCTCTGCCAGGTAGCCGGCTCGGGCAGCCCGACGCTGCGCGGGGAGGGAGAGAAGAAATAACCCTCGGTCATCTCGCGGGAGGAAATGAGAAATACGTGTTAAATATGAACTTTTACGATTTTTTTATTGTTTTCACACACATGCCGATGTTATTTATCTTCTGTTCAAATATTAAGAAAGCAGTTAATACTTTTGTCACAAAGAAAAAACGAAATGATCACATTTATGTGTTACAATACCCACGAGCACCGACGATTAAATGCGGCGGCATTGATAAAATATTCTGCCGCCTGAGTGGAGTACCATTATTAAATTGATTGTTTTTTGAATCAATTTGTGTGTTATTACACCGCTATTGTTTAATTCATGCGGTGATTGATGTCGCCCCTAAATAAGTTATGGGACGTATTTAGCGGAGATTGCACCGAGGGCGAAGATTGCACACATCTCCCGCAAGACAGTGACATCGTGATTTGTGATTCTCGCACGAGACAGTTCACATAAATCATTTCTCTTCCTTCTCCATACAGGCTGATTCAGCAGCGATGTCACACACATCCTCGGGGCGTACCAGGTCATCAATCACACCTTCCTATCAATACAGAACATCAATAAATCATCCCCTCGACCTGCACGCCGCTTCCGCGATGGAGAGCGCCGCGCAGCCGAGTCGGAGCGCGCGATGCGCTGCGTATCCGAAAAAGTCTAAAAAGTTAAATATTTATTCAAGCATTACCATTTTATTATATATATATACGAAAAGTAAAATATACATACTGTTTATCAAGCCTTTGGGAGGACGTCTCACTTTGAACAATGTATATTTAATAACGCCTGTGTCATTAAATTCGCATTATTAGTGTTCCATATTTAATGTGAGTTCTATTACTCTCTCCTTTCATGTTCGGGCGGGTGTTATTAACATTACTCTTTACCTTCCTTTCTGTGCTTGCATTGGCAGCGTTTTCTGTTCGTACAAGGAAAACAAAACGCGGGGGGTGAAACAAAAAAATCAAAAGCACACGTAGACAGCGATAAAACACAAACGATACTGCAATACATTTACTCGATGTGAAAAAAACAAACTAACAAAATAAAAAGAACCCGCACAGATAACTTTACTGGACTATGAGGGCGAGGGCTGTTAGCGAGCACCCGTGTCGTTTGGCACGCAGCGTGACCGGCTGGTCTGACCGGCACCACGCCCGGTCGCCTCTCTCTCCCCAGCGTTGACGTTTACCCACCGTATCAGATATTCACTTAAGGTCATGTCAGCTTGCATGTTCTCCCCGTGTCCGTGTGGGTTTTCGACGGGCACTCCGGTTTCCTCCCACAGTCTAAAGACACGCTGCTGCATAGGTTAATTGGCCTGCTGAGTAAATTACCCCTGGTGCCCGGTAATGCACTGGCATCCCATCCTAGGTATAGCCCTGCCTTGCATCCCTGTGTCTGCCAGGATAGGCTCCGGCTCACCGCAACCCTGTACAGGATTAAGCGGTTTCTGACAATGAATGAATGAATGTCAGCTTACGCGAGGCCCAGGACCAGTTTGCCACTGATTTCAGTCCTGGCTGGGTGTTGAACTCAGGTCGCCCGGTGTGTCGCTTGGCGCGCTAACTGCCACACTGCCGCTCTGCCCAATAAAATAAAATAATGTACAAGCTATAGCAATGTCACGCACAGCTACGCACGGACACACAGCCTTTAATTTGGGGGGCCCTGCACACATGACGGCTGTTCACGATGACTGTGCTTGTGTTGTCTGCTTTTTGTTGTTGTTGTTGTTGTTTCTCGTACCGTGTGTTGTTGGGCCGCGCTAATGGCTGCCAGCTCCGGGGATGTCATCTGCCGTGCCTTCGCCTCGTCATGAGGATCCGAGCGGCGCCGCGACACGCTCACGACGCTCTCGGCCTCCTCATTACTCGCGTCTCCATCCCGCCCGGACGGGCGCCGTCCTCTGTGGCCTAAGTGCTTGCTCGCCGCCTGCTCCCCGGTCTCCGCGACGCTCCGCTCTTGCCGTCGTTGCGTCGCGGCGTCTTCGCGCGGCGGCACACGGCCTTCCATCGCGTCCGAGCGCGAATCCTCAACTCGGACGAAGCCGCGGCCGGGCGGCGATAGTCCGCGATTCGTTTTCTCGCCGTCGGCATCGGCCAGAAGATCCGGCGGGTGAAGCGCCCCACTTGTCAACGCGTCCTTTTCAACATAATCATCATCGTCCGTTTCCCAGAAGCCGCGAGCGGTGCCGGAAGTTTCCCGCGACGCACCGGTGTGGAAACGATCCGCGTCGCTCCCGTCCGTGGAAGACGGAGCCGCATCCTTGCCGCTGCCCAGCGGCCCGTGCTCCCACTGCTCGTCTTCCTCCTCCCACGCGCCGAAGCGCAGGTCGTCGCCGTCGTCCGGGGCCCCGTGAGCGCAGCACGCAGCCGCCGTGCTGCCGCCGGCCCGGTACGTCGCACGCGGCCCTCCCCCGGAGCAGCGGGATGGCATCCGGCAATCCGGCAGCGGCGGCGAGGAGCACCGTTCGTCCTCGCAGCTGCCCAGCTCGCCGCAGTCGCTGTCGTGCGACGAGAGCGACAGGTACGAGTAGAAGTCGCCCTTGCGGAGCCGCAGCGGCCTCTGCGAGTGCTCGAGGATCTTCTCGCGGATGAGGGCGGCCGACCCGGGCCCCGCCGGCCCCTCGCGGTCCTGACTCTCCGCGTTGCGCAGGGCCGCAGAGGCCATGTCGATGATCTCCATCACGAAGTTGTGCACGAATTTATCTTCAACGTTGTGTGGCGCTGCGTCGCGCTGACCCGCCGCCGCGTCCGTCTCAGAGCCGCTGCCGCTGCTGCTGCTAACAAGACGTGAATCTTCCCTGGCACAATTCAGGTCGGGAACGTCCGCGGCGATCGGCCGACTTAATTGACCCCCCGACACTTGCCGAGCGATGCCATTATTATGTTCAGAGCCGTGCGGGACAGCGAGTGGCCCGCCGCTCCGGCCTGACCTCTGGGCCGCTGACGAGGGGGAGCCGTAGCCGTCGCCGAACCGTTCATCCGCGAACAAGTTAAACGCTCCGGCGGCGCGCGACTCGGCCGCTCCATCACTGCCTCGCGACTGAACGGCATAGAGCGGCGACCGCGCGCCGTCTGTTTGGTTACAAGTCAAATCAAATAAACGATGAGCCGCCGAATTAGAATCGGCTCGAGGGGACGCGTCGCCGGCCGCGTCACGGCTCCGCTCGCCGGACCGCGGGCCGTGGGTGGGCCCACACGCGTCGTCACCGCACTCATCGCGGCCCGTTAGTCTGTCGGGCGACGCGCGGTGGCAATTCATCTTTTCGTTTCCCGTTGATGATGAATTCCCTTGCTTTCTTCTCTTCCTCAGGGGAGGGCCCGCAGGGAGCCTTCCCTTTGTGTTCGAGTGGCAGCGCGATGAGTTACCCTTTCCATTTTCGTCAAAACTTTGGATTTGTGGATCGGGCCGATAACGATCACCCTCGACGCCCGGTCGGGCGTCGTCACGCTTGCTTGCCGTTATCACCGACTCGATTGTTGCTTCTGCGCTTTCTCTAAAGAGTGCAGGAGCCGCGTCCTCCGACAGCGATCGCACCGCCGAGACTCCGGCGTGACTACCGTTCGGGCCGGCGATGACGCCGGCGATGACGCCGCCGCATACCAAGGTGGGTTTGGCCGAAGGAAGAGTGTTTTCCCCCAGTGGCACGCGAGGCTCTTCGTCTGAAAGAGACTGATCTTTATTCGTTTCCACTGAATGCGCTGGCACAGTTGGGGGATTGGCCCGACAGCCATTTAAATCAATCGTCCTCTCGACGGTTAGTTCCGGGGAAATGTCGGCACCGTCAGCATTGTTAGCGGTCATTTCGCCCGATCGCTGGCCGCCGCGACCTCCTCCTCCACTAACCGACCACCGCCCCTGCAGCGGGTGTTCATGAGGATCCGACGGAACAACGCCGTCGCTAATGCGAGCGGCGGACGTCTTTGTTGTCGCGGCGCATACCGGGCTCCGAATCTCCTGCAGTTTCTGAAGGAGGCTCAGTGTCGTCAAACTTAGCTCCGCGCTTTGCCGCCGCCCGGGAGAAGGGGCCGCCGAAACGTCAGGGCCGGCGCCGGCCTCGCGTGCGCCGAGCGCGGCGCGACAGGGCCCTGTGCCGCGGGCCGCCGGCCCGGTCTCGGCGCCCGGCGTCGCGAGCACGGCTCCGTTTGAATCCTCATAAGAGGCGGCGAGCGGGTCAAGCAGGCCCTCCTCCTTGTCCCTCGAAGCCAAGACTCCGCTTTCATCGCGGGCGAGGAACGCGCCCGCGAGAGGGAGGCCGCCGCCCCACGTGCTCTGCGGCCGTGCCGGCTCGCTCGCGCCCCATGTTTTAGTAATGCAAGGAGAAGCGGAGCGCTGCGCACATGAATCGAGGACTTCACTACTTATCGATACGGAGAGTGTTCCGCATTGGCCTCTCTGCGCGTCGACGTACGCACGATCCCGGAGGGTTTCATTCGTGTTCCCCACGGACGGCCTCGGCGCGGGTTTAGGTGAACGCCGTGCGCCGCTTACGGATTCAGTTTTGCTCTTTGCTGCAGCGGACACTACGCCGCCTGCGATTCCACAATCGCCCGACTCGCCTGCTTGCCACGTGCTCGCGCTTGGCACCACGTCGCCGCCGCCGCCGTCGGACACGCCCGCTCGTGAGCTTTTGCCGTCATCATCGTCGGCATCATCGCTTGTAGATTCCTGGCCACGCACACGCGGCTGGGAGCCAGATCCGCCGACCACTTCTCCAGCGAGCTGAGAGAGGAGCTCTGAGCGCTTCGTGATGGCACGGCGCCGGCGGTCGCTTGCGTCCCGGGGCGGCGAGACCCGCGGGCTCCGCTCGCCTGGCCCGCCACGCTCCCGGTGCCGTTCGCCGTCCGCTCGTTTAGCTGGTTTCACTCCGGCGAGCGGCCGCGCGGAATCTGCGGATTCGGCGATCGGCTTTGTTCCGGCGCGGAGCCGCTCCCGCGCGTCGGCCCCGGCGCCGTCGCCATGATGAATGAGGTCGTCGGGCGAGTCGCCAACATCCCAGTCCATGACCTGATCTGGGATTAGCAGCGTTTCCACGCTTATCGAGTCGATGTCGCCGACGTCAACCTGGAACAAAGACATAGAAGGCCGAGGCGGCGCCGTCAGATTTTTCAATTAAACATGGCTTAATGCCTTCGGGGGAACGGAAAAAAAACACAAAACACGCGTGCCATGCTGCATTTTCATTTGGAGGATATTCGTAACATTAATCAGGAGTTGTTGCGGCTAAATTTGTTTGCACATAAATAACAATGAGAAAGCGCGCACAATTAATTAAAATGCAGATGTGGAACGTGTCATTAATAATGTTTTGCATCTTCCACGCTACTCGCAATTATAAACGTTTCTGTTTGGCGCGCGCCCGCCCGCCACCAGCAAATTGATAACGTTTCCCAATCCGAGCCAAATTATTCTAAAAGCTCTCACGCCACATTAACCGAAGTGAAAACAGAGCGCGACGCGGAGCTCAAGAGTTCCACCCGGCCGCCGTGCGCCCCTCTGTGCCGCGTGGGGTGGCGGCAGACACCTCGAGCAGGAACACCACGGTTCGCTCAGCACGATCGTCAACCGGACCGCGGCTTGGCTCCTGCCGCAACCCACAGGCTGGTCTTTAGTGTCCGGCAGGCCCAGGACACACAGTTAAAAAATCCTTTCATTCATTGTCAGAAACCGCTTAATACACTCGCTCGCTCGCCGCACACACACACTCGCCGCACACACACCCCACCGCGCACTCACGCGCACAGTCACAACACACTCACCGCACACACCGCGAGCTGGCGCCGCCACTGCCGAGCCTGGCTCACGATCGCGTCCCAGCGGCGACTCAGGTTGATGGCGGCCGCCTGCAGGCCCTGCCGCTCGTCTGGGGAGAACGCCGGGCCGTGGGCACCCAGCACGGCGCGGCAGTTCACCAGCGCCGTCGCCACCGCCCCCTTCCGCTGCCCGACCTCCTGGCACAACGCCTGAGAGGGGCACGCGCCGATCGGTTAATCGTGTCGAGTTGGCGTATTCGCCGGTCGAGAGATTGTCGTTTGAAATCCCGTCCGGGAAACGGAACGTGATCGGGGGCGAGCAGAGCGCGTGCCGGCGACGCTCCACGACAGCAAACAACCGTGTACATCGTTTTGCAATAAAAGATTCAAACGGAGCTGATTCGAAGCAATTTTCTGGATTGCCATCACACGACGGCGGGTTCATGCGCCGCAAGGGACACGCCTGGTGTCGGGGGAGGCGGGCGGGGGAGGAGGCCGTGCACTTTATTTCGTGTCATCGCGCGGTTTCAAATTTCAAGCCGATCCACACCACTCCGAGGGTAACGCACGTACGCTCGTACACACGCGCCAGGTCCTTCCTCCCCACTTCGCCCGGTACGACGACAGGTGTGTGACGATAATGGTGTTTAATTTTACCGTATCGCACAGCGGAAACAAGTCTGAGTGCAAAAGCTTAGGTTAACATTAATTCCCCCAGGGAGGTGGCTGGGCTCAGCGGGGAGCAGTGCTAAGTGGTCTGCAAATATACATACAGCCTCCGCAAAATACTTAGCCGTCTCCACAGCAACTCCATCTCGCCAATTTTAAACGTGGAATTAAAAAAAAAATTCGCTTGCCGTTTACAATACGCAGGTGCCGAGCCGGGCGCCGGCCCACAATTGCCGGGGATAAAGCGGAACCAGCGGCGTGCGGGCGCGCCGGCCAGCGTCGATGCGACGTTCCACTGGTGCGAATTGAAATCGATTTCGTCCCCGGCGCCTCGCGCGTCCGCAAACCTCGTTAGCCTTCCGCGCGGTTTTTGTAAGCGGACGTGAGCTCCCGTTCGCGGCACCGTTACACCGGCGCGCTCCTGTGTGGGCAGGCGACCGCCGCCACCACCACCGGATCCCTCGCGGCGGAGGGGCCTCGGCGGGTGTGCCAGGCGTCGGCGCTGGGACGTCGCCTTCACCACTACCCCCGGGTGAACCCTAACGATCGTAGGTTAGCGGCAGCCGAGGATGTTTGCCTTCCAGGATCTGCCGCGCGGCAGCAGCCTCGCTTTTCTCGCATTTTTCATACCAAAAAGCATAAATGTGCAAAAATATTAATTGAGAAATGTTCTTTTTTTATGGTACAAGGTAAACTGTAAAAAATTAATTTCCTTGCTCCACCAAAAACGTCATTGGATTTGCACACATTCCTCATGTGTGCGCATGAATAATGGGAAACTAAAAATATTTCTTAAATATGCACAATTTCACACTTAACTAAGCAAAACTATTCCAATGACTTATTATGCAATTACACAGATTAATTTATTTCTAACACATGCAAACCATTGCCAATCTATTATATTACTCCTTGCATTTAAATTATTAGTTAAACAGACTTCACCGATGAAGGGCCCTTAAGGTTATACGCGCTTTTCCCGCTACCACAACATGTCGAACAATTACTAATGTGATTTTTTGTAATTAGTTATTGCAGTTTCGTTCCGTTAAATATTTTAGGTTTACAGCGGTTGCGAGCAACCCCTCGCGCCGAGCTCGGCCATCAAAGCGCGCGCGGCGTGGTCGCATTTAAAGTAACGATCCATCTCACCCCGTCCGCCAGGCGCTCACGCGCGCGCACACACACACACACACACGCCAACACACTTAATCTTTTGAACCTGTGCCAATATTTTATCTAATTAACCAACAAAGGGAAATAATTACCAGGCAGTATTTGCATGATCACCTTTTATGGGGCCCACAATGGCCAATTGTTCGAGTTCACACTCACGGCCGCAGCCTCTAATGAACTACCGCGCGCTAATGAAGTTCAGAATCCGCACTCATGGCCACGGCCGCTAACGAGCTCCCTCCCTCCCTGAAATGATGACCACGCCGCAAACACGTCGCTCCGATCACACACCCACGGCCATTTCCTGCATCGAGGAAGCGACCGTCTCCCGTCCACGGCCCCTGTGTGTCGCGCGCGTTAATTAAAATGAATTTATAAAATGTGCGCGCCCGCCACCGTTTTTTTTTGTCGGCGGGTCCAACAAAAAATGTAACCGAAGACCAGTCAGCCGAAACGTCAAATTTTCCCATCGCCTTTCATTAAAAATAGAACATTCTTCCCAATTGCTTTTTGATTAACTTATGTACGGTCGCTGGAGCAGCAACGGTGCATTATACGCGCACGCAGTGCCCGTGTATATTCAAGCGCGCGCGCGTGTTTGTGTGTATATTTGCGAGCGGGCGTGTGCATTTGTGTACGCGCTGCTCCATATGGAACTGCGGATACACCCCCCGCCTGCCGCCACTGCCCCCCCCCCGGACGGCATGTGTGTTATTTCTCCGCGCTCTACGCCACGAACGCTGCATCTCATTTGCGGTGCCGCGGAGGTGACGGAAAAGGGTCGCGGGCCATTACAGTGGGGGCGTAAGCACACTCGTTCAACCCGTGTTACATAAAAATGACATAACTGTCACGCATTAAGGCCGGAGAATTACTTGACCGTTGCATCAAAGTCGGGCGTGAGAAGTGCCGTGTTTTCTAAATGGAAACTGCGGCCGCTTGAGTGACGGCGAATGTATTACCGCGTCGCGCGATCTGACAATCGGTTGGTGGGGGGGGGTTGAATTAATCGTAAAGCAGTCGTGGTGACTGATGGTCTGGCGCTCACCGATTCACGCCAGTCCCTCCCTCAATCCCGGACGGTCGCCCTCTTGTCCCCCTTCTATTGCTATGAACAGAGTTACTTTTTTTCGGCGAACTTCACTCACCCGATTCCGCCACCGTGTTCAACCACCACTAACACTGCAGGTCACAACAACAACCGCCATTCGCTACTAAGTGGTGGTGACGTTGCCACAGCGCTTGGGGCAGGCCATATGCACAACACACCCACCCCACTCACCCGCTTATTCAGTCACTCACACACTGACTTGCTCAGCACGCTGCACATCACATTCTGCTCTCACGCTGCTCCACTTTGCAATTCCCTCCCATCGCCTCGTTGACCAGGTTCTTATAACTATCAGAGTACCCGCCCTACGGACGATCTTGTTCCAAGCGTGTAACGCGTCCTTCTGACATCTCTTGTTGCAGCTCGACGTTGCTTGATTAAAATTCCGCTGGTTAATGTTCCTCTCCCAGCACAAACATTGCCTGCGACCGAAAACCACTCTGCTCTGCTGAATGTGCGCTCTCTGAACACAGAAAAAGCCCCATTCATTGCCGAGCTGATTTCAGACATCAATCTGGACCTACTTTGCCGCACAGAAACCTGGCATCATCAAGACGATTTCCTCTCATGGAATCAAGCTTTACCACGAGTCTTTACATTCCATCAAAATGCTCGTTCAAATGGCCGTGGTAGCAGCCTTGCAGTTTGCCACCATACTTCTGCCGATATCCGACTGATTCCGTCGCCAACCTTCAATTCATTCGAGCATTTGTCTCTGGATTGGAGGTCGACTCAACCTGTTCTACGGTCCACCTGGAGCCTCCACTTCTTTTGACAATTAACTGTCTGAGCTGCTTTCTAAGATGTGCTCCTGTTCGAACCGTGGTGCCTCTCACTGTGAGGCACCACACCACCACCACCACCCTGCCATCCTGCTAGCGTTAGAGGATTCAGAGACAATCGTGCCGCCGTTTGGGTCGCACGATATCCAACGTTTCGCCCCGGGACCTCAGAGCTTCTGAAGAAAACTTGACGTTTCTGTTTCGGAAGCGGCTCACCGAGACGTGGCGCGAAACGTCCGGCATCGTGCCGAGCGGCGCGTGGCGCGACCCATCGCTCGCCCACGGGGTCACGTGACGCTTAATGTCGCTGCAGCCGGCGCGGTTCGCATCGGGTCATAAGGTCACGCACGAGATCAAACCGTGCAGGGTGCGATGCTCGAAAGCAGCACCTCGGAGATGAGCTCCCCCACGCCTATAGCATGTATCTAATTTACAGTGACATGAGAAAATCATGGCGTTGTATCTCAAATTCCCTCTGGCCACACATGGAGTTTGATTGAATTTTTTTTCCTGTCTTCTGCCGGACCCGTGTTATGTCGCATCGACAGCAAACACGCACACATGCGCGCACGCACACACACACACAGCGCTCAACTTAATACGTGCAATTGACATTTTATGGGCTCAAGGGTGCGAGCAGTTAGTAACATTTAATTGAACCGAGTTCATAAATTGTCCCAACGTGGCAGCAATTAGCCCCGTGTCCTCTCATCCCAAAAAAAACCCCTAACGAAGCACCAGGAGCCAAAGGTAATAGATGGTGTGTAATTACAAGCACTGATTTGTTGAAATCATTAAAGCTATTTTTAAAAATAACTGACAAATTCCCATTCTCGCATGCCATTACGTGCAGCGCTGCGTCGGTGTTTGTTCACTCACACGGTCTCATGACCTTTGCACGCAAGCGGCCGAAGATGACGACGATAACGACGACGATGATGATGATGAAGCGGCAGGCAGCCGTGCCGATATTAATCGCGCCGGCGTAACGGGCGAATTTCGAATGGCAGGACAGCTCACCGAGCGGGAAGCCGTGCGGTCGTACCTTGAAGGCATCGAGACGTTTCTGCGGGAAGGCTTGTTTGGCCGGGGCCTGCTGGAGGCACGAGTTGAAGATAAAGAGCTCCGTCTCCCGGAGCCAAGCCCTCAGCTCCCTGATCTCGTCCTGCAGCTGAGGCAGCGGCGGTACCTGCCGGGGCCCCGGGGGGCCTCCGCCCCCCTCGCCTTCCGCTGCTCCGCGTCGCCCCAGCCGTGCCTGGGAGACAGACAAGCCGACTTTATCCGTCAGCGGAGAGGCTCCCCGAGGAAGCTTTCATTGACCCCTCTTGTAGTGCCGAGACGTGAGCGGCCGGAGTGATCTCGTTCCAATATTTTTTATTTTATTTTTAAACCGAGGGGCCAACGAATTCATATTTTGTGTTTGGTGTTACAAACACGATCCACCCACCTCCTCCTCCCCCAAAAGAAACCCCTAGATTTTATGCACCGTTATTTGTATATCCAAGATGTCCCCGCAAAGTTTATCTTTTTCAAACGTACGATTTTTCTTTTCAAGACACCGAAAAGAAAATGTTACCGTAGTCACCGCCAGGAAAAAAAATTCCATCTTCAAAATTATCCTTTGAATTTAATATCACTCCAAATGTCGCTGTTAATAACGAGCACAATTACATCACACTCCAGCGTGACTTTTAATCACACTCGGCGTGGCAGCGTCGGCGAGCCGCGGCTCAGCGGCCAAACTATTCCGCTGGACCTTAGCTCGCGGCCGGGATCGCGTGGACGCTCGTGCCCGGGAAGGGTTGATTTTTCAATTTGTGCATGGCGAGAACCACCGGGCACAGAGGGAATAAAATGTCACGGGCTATTCGATTTGCCCGAATCTTATCCGGCACAGCAGCCACTGCTGTGAAAATACTGCATTTGGCTGTCAGCGCTGCAGATTGGCCGATCTGGGGGAAAACAAAGCTCTCCCTCGCAAGGTGCAGATCTCAGCCCGAAAAGCTGCCGAGAAGTCGGCAGTAATTGAATTCGCTGCCTCAAAGGCGATTCCTGTCCCCGACACAAAAACGCACAACCCTTTTATTAAGGACCTGTCTGTACAAATATTGCCGCAACAAAGAGGAGCGCGGTTCTTATTGTGAACGCGAGCAGTCCACTCCTCGGCGCTCCGAGTTTCTTAATCAAAGAGCGCCCAGGCAGGATTCCCACAACCGATATCAGATCTCCGGGGCGAGGCATTTCCGCGGTATCGCGCCGGGGCGGCTACAGTGAGCTACGGCGCACTGTATTCCGCGCCCGTAACCACGGCCGCAAATCAGGACAGTCGGAGCGCGTGAGATGAATAGCCAACGGTGGGATTTTCAAATGTCGACCGCTCATTTTTGCAAGTAGACGGCGGGCTTCTGCGGCGGGCGACCGCGCCGCCGCTGCGTTATTCACCGTTTTATCCGGATGAGTCATATTTCCATCCCCAAAGGCCGCTGGGTTTGGCTGATCAACTGAACATTGCTGTTAACCCTTGGCCACCCGCCCGCGGACAGCGCGGGGATGTAATCCCAGGGAGGGGTATGAGCAAGCGCGATGCTGCTGCTGCCGTGCTGCGCTGGGATTACGACGCCTCCCTGCCGCTCGCTTCTGTCGGCGATATCGGCGCCGCTTTTGTGTCGCCGTGTAATCTGGGGCCCGCGACGTTCGTGCGGCAGTGATTATAATCATAACCGTCTCCGTTACAGGGATCTCTCAGTTTCCTCGGCGCGCGAGCACGTTTAATAGATCGCTCCGGAGTAACAGTAGTTACATCCTAGTAATGTTCTTTTCGTGTCAGCAGTATCACACTGACAAGCGTGATTCATGCTCGGATCACCTGCACAAAAATATATCTCTGAATCGATCCCGTAATGCGCGCTTGTGCCGCTGCGCGTGCGTCTTACGCGCGCTTAGATACGCGTGAAAAATGACCGCGGCTACAGATTTAATTTTCTGGAATCACGTAAGGGATCTCGCCGCAAAACGCCCGCCGCTTCAAAAACGCAGCAGAGGTCCGGTGTAACAACGTTAGAATGAACTCCGCGTAGATTTGTCATAATGCCCTGTTTATAATGTAATTAAAGCCTCTAATTAATTGCCTCCAAATGGAATTCAGTGGAATTCATTTAGCGGGAACCGTGCTCGGGGTTAGTCAAAGCGGGGCGACGCCGCGTAACGGCGGAGGTTAGAGGGTAACCTCTCTCGGCACGGCGCCCAGTCGCCGACCATCGCCAACCGTTCTGCACATTTACAAACGCAGAACCTAACTGCAAATGGGGGATGGGGGGGGGCAACCGGAACAGCAAAACAAAACCTGGGAACGCTGGCAAAACTCGCCGTGCCCGGCAAGCGCCGGGGAGCGTCGGGCAATGCCAGCGAGCGAGGCCGAAGCCCGGCTGAGAACAAATCGGCGCGAGGCGGAGGGCAGAGAGGGCGACCGGGAACGGGCAGAACATCAGAGGCCGTCTCGCAAAGTCTGGCTTTGATTCGCGAGAGCCGGCACTTCGTGCGGTCGACGGCGAACAAACGCGTATCGCCGGCGAGCTGGGAAACGGAGGGGAAAAAAACCCACAACCGCCGGCACGCCGCTCGTCATATAAATAAATAACACGTCGCTCCGGCGGCCCCGCGCCCCCCCCCACCTCGCGCACGAGCGGAATGCCGGGATCGTTAGAGGCGCCCGTTCCCGCTCTCCCAGGTGAGCGGGCGCCGCCACCGGCATTCGGCATGAATCATGTTTGCGTGTGTGTTCTGATTGGTGGGGGGGGGGGGAACGGGGGGCCCAGATTGTGTAGGAAATTCCTTTTTGACAGCTTAATTTGGCGCACGCCCATTGTAATTTAAATTCCTTCTGCCAACGCGCGCATGGAGGACGGTTAGAAACCTGCGTTATGAGATTATTCCATAAGTGGAATGAGAGCCCAAGTAAATGAATTTGAAAAATTCAATTCCCGTCGTATCTGCAAACAGCACGGCTGGCTTGTGCGCCGGTGCCACGTCGGCGGAGGCGCAGGTTTTACCTGGAAAGAGTTTCGTTCCCTGCTCCTTCGGATTGAGAGGAGCCAATTGAGGTGGTTCGGGGCATCTGGTAAGGATACCCCCTGGGAGGCTCCCCCGGGTAGTCTACCATACACGGCCAACTGGGCGGAGACCTAGAGGGCAACCCAGGATACGCTGTCCTGGGAACACCTGGGAACACCTGGGAATCCCCCAGGAAGAGCTGGAATCTAATGCCGAGGAAAGGGATGTCTGGTCCAAACCATCCTTAAAAAGCTGTCACCGCGGAAATGTACGTGTGGATGGATGAAGTTTGGTTCGCCCGTCCGCGCGTGGGCGACGGCAGCGTTACAGCGGAGTTGAGGAGCTGCGCGATGAACATCTGCTCGCCGTGTAATGCGCAGGAACACCGTAATTCAAAGATTTGCACGATTGACCACGGCTGGGAGGACTGGGAGGCGGGTGGCGGAGTGGTTGGTGCGCGGCCGGGCGTGGTGCTGGTCACCCACCCCCTCATGTGCCGTGTCGACCTTCATAGGTGCTCGCTAACAGCACTTGCCCCTACAGTCTGTTAAGGCTATATAGGGGATCTTTGTCTTTGGTGCGCGGAGATATGAAGTCGGCGACCCGGGGTTCAGCTCCCCGCCATGGCTCACGTCAGTGGCATGGGATATCTAAACTAGTCCCGGCTCAGACCTTATGAACAAACACGTCGCCAGCGCGCACGCCGCGAGGACGCGGCGTCACCGCAACGCGTTCCCGCGCCTCGCCGCGTGCACTGCCGGCAGCACGGCACGGCTTCCGCGGTGGAGAAACTATCGCGAGCCGCACCGCCTGTGCCGACTCGGCACGGCGGCACCGCTTGCCCGTGCGGCGCAGGATGGAGCATCGGCCTGACGGAGCATCGGCCTAACGGAGGAGCGCCCGCGTGCCGCCCCCGCGTGTCGCCCCCGCGTGTCGCTCCCGCGTGTCGCTCCCGCATCACCTCCAGCTCGTCCCACTCCCCGGCCAGCACGAGCAGCCTTGCCTCCACCAGCGGCCCCAGCGAGGGCAGCCGCCGCAGCAGGGCGGCCGCCCGGCCCGACAGCTCGCACCACCTGCGGTGCCACAGCCTCGTCTCCTGCACACATTTCTGCAGTGGCGGGGCAGGGGGGGGCGGCACACACCGCAATTTGGGGGATCAGCATCGCGTTCGCCTCCCCAGCGCTTTCCCACCCGCTATCGCGGCGCCGGCCGTTGTTGCCCGCTCGGTTGCTCAGGTCGATGAGTGCATCGCTCCGCCCGCCCGCCACGGGTCCACCCACGAGCGTATCGACGCGCGCGTCGCACGCAATCTGGTAAGTGATGGGAAGACGCTTTGTACCGATGTCGTGTGATTACGCAGCGGGGGTGAAAAAAATGTTAAGCATTCCATTGACAGTTCTGGATCAATGCCAATATGAATGCATTATGTAAGGAACCAGATTCTGCGCAAAGCATTGACATTACGGCATGCCACTCTCGTGACCTATGGGAGAGCCATATGTCCGTGCATGATGAATGGGTGACATTTCTTGCACAACGCCAGATGCATTTTTTGGATGCTTTGTGCTTGCATTTGGATAAATAAAGATACCGCGGGTTTTTTCTGTCAATAAACATCACAAAGCGGGGGG
>JAZEWU010000023.1:618573-659722 GCA_036362915.1 Geotria australis | reverse complement strand
TAAGAGACACGAAACATGACTGGGAGCCAAGGCATGTTAACTCGTGTGTGGACACGTGGCGGTAAACAAATCACGAGGATAGTGTTGAGGTTTTTCTCAGCAGCAACATGGTCGGAGGACAGGATCGCCTTGTGGACAAATCTGCCGGCATGCGCCAGGTCTCCACGCCTTTGTCACGGGCTGTCGCGTGAAATGTCGTGCGCGTTATACATTGCATGTGTATGAGATGAACTCTTCAGATCCTGGAAGCTAAGCAGCGTTAAGCGTCCGCCAGGTGTTGTAGGTGTGGGTCTGGGAGGTGCGGCCAGGAGACGGCGCTCGTGAGTGTCTCCCCCTCCTGTACAGCGCGCTGCTGGGTTGTCTCCGGGTTCTGCGGTTCCCTCCCACACGAAGCAAAACGTTTATCATCATTATCAGACCCCGCTTCAATACGAATAGCTTAGCGGAGGGCTGAGCCTATCCCGGTAGACACAGGGCGCAAGGCAGGGCTATAAGCAGGATGGGACGACAGTCCATCGCAGAGCTCCGGGGCCAATCAAGTCAGGCCACATAACCTAGATAGTCTTTGGCGGCAGGCTAATTAACCGAGGCAGCAGCATGTCTTCGGATTGTGGGAGTGAACCCACAGCGAAAACCCACGCTACTCACAGCGCCACCGTGCCGCCCCTGACATTCATGGAATTGGATCGTGAAAAACAAGTTTGGGATTTCGTAAGGCCCTCTTCGCATAATACGTGCGCTGACTGTTTCCAACATGTGGGCGGCGCGGTGGCGCGGTGAGTAGCGCTGCCGCCTCACAGCAAGAAGGGCCCAGGTTCGAATCCCGGCTCCGGGGCCTTTATGTGTGGAGTTTGCATGTTCTCCCCGTGTCCGCGTGGGTTTTCTGACGATGGATGAATGAGCAAAGGAAACAAAGGTTAGGGCTCAATCGAATGCCTGCCCGCATTCCCAACGTGCAGCATTGCCATTGCAGCCCCGCAGTACGCTCGTCCTGATTTCCATACATTCCGTCACGACCTGAACTGTACCCGATGTACCACAGGCGCGTGTTGACGGATGCGTTGGCAACTCGATAAACGTTGCATGTATTAACCATCGCCGGAATTGGTCAGGTGAGATGTGGCCGCGCGTGGCTGTGATGATGCTGCTGCCGCTGCTGGACTGAGCATGCAAGAACACATTCCAGGGCAAGTTGCGACAGAAAGCCCTCTGTGCGACGGAGACAAATTGAACGACTAAAGCCACAAGTTTGACCTGTGGCCAGAGCTGCCTAGAGGGTGGGGGTTATTGGCAGAGGGGGTGATATGCCCCGGGTCTCACATAAATGAGGGCCTCATAACGAGCCTGTTTTTGTCACTAAAAAATAAGGGTCTCCCGGAACCTCAGGGCATCACTGTCTGTGGCATCTAAAACAGACGCATCTCTTATCGCTGTGAATGCTGGTTCAGAGGCGACGCCCACGTAAATGCACGTGTCGCTAAACGTGATAATTGAATAAAAGGTATAGTAGCTGTAAATGTCTTTTATTTGGGTGAGCTAAGTACGGGTTTTAAGATTACAAGAGCACTTATGGATATAAAATGAATTACTCATCACGTTATTTATTTACTGGAGATACCTCATGTTTAATTAAATAACGTCCCACGTGTAAAGCAAGGCTCTCTGGTAACTCAGACACAGCCCTTAATATGTATCACGTGCAGCTGAACGTTAACAAAGCAGCTTGAACAAAAAAAACATTCCTGGCATTTGAAAAGCAGTCGAATATGAAGGATGGTACTACTTGAACGACTTGAGAGTATGGGGATTTTTGGATCTGCCCTGAATTGGCTGGGATACTATCTTTCCGACCGGAAGCAGTTTGTCATCCTTGAAGGACAAAACTCGGAGATTATTCCTGTTTTGTCTGGAGTTCCTCAGGGTTCAGTTCTCGCGCCACTCCTCTTCAGCATCTACCTACAACCTCTTGGCCATATCCTGCGCAGCCTCAATCTTAGCTACCATTGCTTCTTCTTCTTTGCGATTCTTCGAAGCACGATGGTCAGCCCGCTACCATTGCTATGCCGATTATATCCAAATCTATATCCATGCAAAGTCATCCATCAATGCGTCTGGTCTTTGCATGTCTTCTTCACTGTCTACTGAGAAGGCCTGGCTCAATTCAAATTTTCTAAAACTAAATGGTGAAAGGCGCTATATAAATGCTATTATTATTATTAATAATTTCACCCTAGTGATAAGAGAGGAAACTTGGAAGCTCAGAATAAAACACGACAAGTGTTGTGAGAATTCCTCCTAAGAGCTGCTCTTGAGAGCAATTCTTCTCCTCTCTCCTTCGCGAAGACGAGATGAGGAACGCTCGACACGGCTATCCCGAAAGAGCAGCTGTGAAGGGTAATGCTGATACATCGGGCCGTGAAAATCTACATCAATACAATGAAGCGCTGTGGATGTAATTGTAAAGGGGCTGAGATGGTGAGGCATACGTGCAGTTACAGGATGGAGGACAGGGGAAACCACGTGGTAGTTCGGAACAGGTGTCATGAACGGATTGTGGGTGTCATCAGGGAAGGAGGGGGTTGTAAGGGAGCGCGCTGGAGGAAGAGGGCAGGTAGCTGGCATTGGAATGACAAAATCAGCAACTATTCGAGTGGCACCTAGACGTTGGCGATCGTGGGGAAGATCTAAAGCCAGACATACGATGACGATGATGAAACGTTGGAGATCAGTTGTCGACTAACACAGGAGTTGGCAAAAGCATGAAAGTGATGGTGTTGAAATCAAGGTTGGTGTATCGATGTCGGTTTTCACGGTTCGATGTATGGGAACTGCTCTTGGGAGCTGCTCTTTCAGGATAACCGTGGCGAGCGTTTCTCCTCACTCATCCACGGCGTTTCGCCTCCCGCATTGGAGGCATCTGCAGGCCCGAAAGAGCAGCTATAAGAGTAATTCTCATCAAAGTCAGTGGCGTTTTTACATTCTGATCTCGAACACAGTGTAACAGGGCAAGTAAAGACACCATATTAAAAGGAAGACCACGCAGTAGGAATATTTTGCAAAATGTATTGTACAGCAAGCCGGGTCGTAACTACATCTGTACGTAAGTGTCTACATCAGGCCATTACAGGGCATGCGCACTTATTGCCAGAAGTCTTTAGTTACCTTTTTCCTCCAAACCTTTCAACAAACGCACTTTCATTACAATGTATACCTGACCCTGTCAAACGCTAATACTGTTCGTAACATATACAAGGGCCTATTTATTACTCAGCAAATCCATACTAAAAATACTGCAATTCACAAATCCACTGGTACATATTCCTACATCTCTACAGAGCTGGTCTTATTAATTGGTAAAATATAAATATTCTAATTGCGTGATCGAAGAGCTGTATATATATATACCGGTCCCGACGATTAACACGAAATCGTGTCACAAAGCACACAACGCACATTGGCTTTTACACGCGCTAGTTATTGTAAACTCAGACGTGGAGATTCAACAGCAAACGGACAGACATGTGACGTGTTAAAATAAGCGTAAACAGCGTAGACCTTTTCACACGGATACTTCAAGTAGCTTTTTTTTAAAGGTGGCTCAACGCATTGTGATGCAGTATGCCCGTGTGTTGTGTTTGTACCTTCCGTTCAGAACCACTGAACAATAATTCCTGACCACGCTACGTAACACGAGCACAGAGCGCTGCTGCGGCAGGAACACACCTCGCCCTGGCACACCAACCGTGCACCGCACACTCGCCAATTGATCAACAAATTAACTCGATTCGTCTTTGTCGGTGCAAATGTCCGGAAGAGGCATGTTTTATCTTGTTGCAGGCAATCCCTCAACATCTTTAATCGGTCACACCGCTTTGTCGAATGTTTTACCCATTACTTCCATTTCGATATAACAAAATTTGGCTTCATACATCCCGAGACTCGGTTACGCACGGAATTTGGCTACGAAACTTATTCCCTGCACGCACAGTCTCCACAGGGCTTCATTGATCTGTGATATCAGAGGATACCATCAGTGATATCACAGAACCGCTGTACTCGTTCTGAGCAGGGTCGGATTAAGTGTGATGGGGGCCCAAGGCTGTTGCAGAGTTGGAGGTTCCTCATTGTACAGTATATTCACTTCCTTCCCTTTGCTGGTTGGAGAGCATCCAAACCCGATGCTGTACACTTCATTATTATTCACCTTAGTTATTTTGGTTCAAGATTTTAAGCCACGTACAAATTGCAGAAATCAAAGTGAAAACGATTGAAGTTTGTGCACGCGACCCTCGTAATACACACAGCGATGCTGACTTTAATGACCGAATGTCTGTAGGATTCATCATCGTGCGACAATATTGCAATTCAACCAGGATTCAGTATATATATTTTCCGGGGTATTCAAAATCCGAGGCAGCTGTGCTGCCGCTCCTCCTCAGCAGTTGCGTTAACCCGGCCCTGCTTCTCAGTGCTCACTTCGCTAGCGCCACCTACTGCACACACGCCGCACCCTGCGAATTTGGCACGGAGTACACAATTGGCACCAAGGTGAGAAGTGGTGAGCGCCCTTCTCGCTTCATCTTCATAAACCCAGGAAAACTCATCTCAACAATACACAACCGGTGTCACGTTGCGTTGACGACGCGGCCACGCGCTAATAGCACGTCAATCGCAACTCGGCATACTCCGCTCCGTACCAACATCGTGCGCCGCTTTAAGGAAATAAAAATAACTGTTCTCCGACACAGCGCTGTGTGTATGTGCAAGCCCAAATTGTGGCCATTCTTCTGTATTATCGATTGTGTATCTTTGTGGTTACTGTCGGTCAATGGATCAGCCAGCCACTGTAATCATATCTGTTAATGCATCTCTACGGTAAATGGGCATTGCACAGATGCCCCAAAAATACGCATACACCCTACAAAAACCAAATAGTACTTTATAAAATAGTAGAATTGTATCTTCTTTCTTTTTTCAATCAGGTCCGGCACTCAGATGTTTGGAGAATTCCTACTTAATGAGTTTTTTTGTCTCCCCATGCATATGAGGAGAAAGCACTTAATTCCTAAATGTGGACCACCACAAAATAAAAATCAGTGTGCTGTCACCTTTTGATGCCCTTTGCAGCCTAGCAGGCTCGGGAACTTAACAAATCTCTATATGATCCACCAACACTTGGCACCAGAGTGTTGGATGACAGGCATGCGGCACCGCCACGTAGAAGCGTTACCGGTTCGTTGTGTCCTGGGTTGGCAATACACAGGTTGGTATCTTTCATGATGAGAATATACAGGCTGTAAAGGCTACACACGGAGCTGGAAGATGGTTTCCTACTGAACGACATGACAGCGTAACATACCACTTTTGTGCGACTCATTGGGAAAGCCCGCTCATCGCACGCATATGCGACACTGCCAAATCACTCTATATATATTTTTTTTGTTTCAACAAATTTCACCACGGTAATCCCTCGAGATGGGACGTCTCATTTGCAAGGGGTGTCCAGTAATGACGTGCCCAAATCATATTCATCAGTTTTGTTATGCCATGTAAGCCATGCCTGTAAATTTACATCCAAATTTCCAGCAGAGAATGCCTCGGTAATAAGATACCGACGCCGCGGGATGCGGATGTTTTCATTCACTAGGTTTCCAATTAGACGTATGCAAAATAACTTCACTAAATCTAATGTAAAGCTATTCCTCATTCTTCCCAATTTACTACAGCGTCTTGGGACGAGGTTCTATTTACACACTATATAAACCCAAGTGGCATTGTGTGAGATAAAAAGGACCTGATTATGTACCCTAGTCTTGACAAGGACACGTTTACAGTGCTTTAAGGAGGTATCACTTTCATTAATTCTATCAACTTTCCAAAGTCTTACTGTTGCAAAAAATATTTAATTGTAAACCCAATAATTTGGAGCCTTGTGCAATGATATATAGCTTTCCCTTTAGCAAGCTACTATACTCGTCAAGATAAGGTTTGTTAACATTGTACTGTAATCAGATGTATTCACCTTTGGCTTTTAGCATGTGCCGTGTCCAATCCATTGGGTGAAATTGTACGTTTAAATCGTTATAGCAGTTTTATTGCCAAGTGTAAATACAATGGTTCATTCTCTCCGGGGGTCATTCAGCTTTTACTATGAACCTGTGTACAGGCCTGGCCGTGGAGGTGTGGACGCACAGTGCAAATTGGTGACAGGGGCATCAGAATCTTTAGTCCGTCGCATGGAATGGGTGGCAGTTACACAGGAGACCCTCCTTCCCGTTCGTGGATTCGCCCTCTAACCGGTTCGCGAATTTGCCTTAAAAAGCGCATTTGCCAAACCGGTTTTCTCGGAATGCAACCTCCCCCCACCCACCGCGATTGGCGAGGGCCTCTGGTATACCTAACACACACCATAACAAATTATAATAAGCAAACGACAGGGCGATAACCACAGCATGACTGTCAAGACACTTTCAATGCTCCGTTCAGCCAGGGTGCCAAGCACTCTCTGGTCAGGACTGCCCGTGCAGTTCATACAAACCAGCGATATGCATGTGATGATTGCTGTCGTCTCGCCTTGTTTTTGCCGATTCTGACAATCGTTTCATTCAGTTCTCAAGCTGGGCAGCGTGAAACAAGCACAGCCAGGCAAATGTTAAACTGTGCTGTGGGAATATCTACTTTACCCGCGTTTCAGAGGCATTTTAACCACAACGCTCCAAGCAAATCTTGAAGTACATCAGCGCTGAACATTTGATTTTGTTGCAACAAACTCGTTTTTCCAAAATGATTGCTATCCATTTTTGTTGTTGCCTTTACCACACTAATAAGTTACTTTCAATTAAAGATTAAATTATATTCGTGTAGATTACACTGCTATAAAATACACATTTACTTAGGTACAACAAATACTGTAACATTAATTATATTTTCAGCATACGACATATATACCGTCAATTCTGTATTTTCTGCTATAGGGGGTAACAATGCATCGATTCGTCGTTTAAAATCAATTCTTCTAGCTCACGACGCTCGCATCGCGTAAAAATCCACGACTTCCGATTCATACGTGGCGCGTATGAAACGGGTTTACGTGCCTCCTACAGCCACAAGAGGAGGCCACTACATTCACCACAATGTAAAAGTATTACGTCAGCGAAATCCCAACGATTCGTTGAACCGCCAGAGGGGCGATACCCTCGCACCCCTAAGTGCCTTGAGCTGCACGGGGGGCAGGCTCACCTCCTCCCGGGAAGCGTGGAGGGTGGTTCAGGTGTGCGCGTTGTTGCTATCACGGTTGCTTCCCGAACACATGGACGAGTGCTCATCACAACAGTCAATCACCCTTTTCTATAAGGCTAAGCGCAGATAGGATAATGATCACACTCCGGTTGCACGCGCCGTCTCTAAATGCTCCTACTTGTTTTTCTGTACGCGTGGGTGTGTGATTGGCATTCGATAGGCTACGTTACACAATCCATTACAATTATATGACAACCACTGCCAAATTGTATTATACGTCATGTTCAAATCGTTACCGGATGCAGGCCAAGATTATGCAAGGCAGGGTCTCCCAAAGGTCAGTCATGGCGAGCCTCCGCTGCGTTACTTCGTCCGTTTAGTGACTTACTTCCATACAAATACAAATCGTTGTTGCACACGCCTGACGATTAAAAACAAACGTGGGAATACACGTGTGCACACAAGACCTCTACCCTAAGTTGAATCAACACTCTGGACGTTACGTGGGACATGCAAAGCAATCGTCAGGCATGTGAAGCGAATCACGTCTTGATCTCTATTTGAAGTTGAGACGATTGGTAGACGCAGAAGGGTGATAGTGTGGTGCCTCGCGAAGACTGCTGGTTGGGGAACACTGATCTGAGTGGAGTCCCTTAAAATGTAGAGAATGATCCAAATATTGTGCACCAATTAAACTAGCATTAGCTGTATGGTTCCAAACCCGCCTCCCTATTTACAAAAGCAGTTTGAGGCATACGTCAAATAAGAGCTTAACATGAGCACAATAACAAAAAATAAGCGATCAAACATGTTAATACTAAAGCAAAGATGTGTGATTTGATCCAACACACAATTCTTGACAAATGCTTTCCTTGTACACAGACTGCGTGAATTCTGCGTCCATAAACACAATCTCAACACACAGTGATTCTAAATCCGTTTCCTCTCCTCGTGAGACAACAATACACGTTTACTAAAGGCAAACATATCTACAAGGCAACACGTCTCAGTTTTACGAACGCTGTCAGTGCAAGCTGAAAAAAAAAACTCAGATTCTTTTTAACACATTTATGAAGCATCAAATTACTTACACGTCTGTAAAACAACAAAGTGTCACTGCAACACATGGGAGTAGACACGTGGGGGTGGAAAGATATGACGATGCAGAAGACTGGGCGACCCCCATCATTCATCCGTACGGCCGTGGATCAAGAGTCCTGCCTAGCTAGCGATACAAAAAATACCACGAGGTGGCGGAGTAACACAAGCGGCCAGAGGAATTCCTGTTATACCATTCAATAGGCTGAGACCCATCACACCGGTATACCAAAAAAAGCACTAACCTTCTCGAAGTAACGTTTTTTGAAAACATGATGGTGATAAATAATAACTTCATCGATAAAATGTCAAAATAAGTTACTCAAAATTCGCCCGTGATTATGCTGCAATCTCAACCGAATAACAACGGCGGCGATAGCAGGACAGGCTCGTGTTGTCATAGTAAACAAAGTCTTGACCGTTAGTAAAAGAAAATACCACCAACCGATTTGGTGAAATGCAGCGGTTTAAACCCTAGCCTTGTTAAAGCGCAGTGGGCCTCACTTCACACAATTTAAAAGGTCAGGCGTAGACCATCATTGTAAAATCTATCCTGTATCACACTGAGGCTTTGGGTTCCTCACAGGTTTTACTCATTAAAACGTAAGCATTTCTATCATGATGAAAGGTATATATTATGTACACTGATTCTTTTGCAAGATGAACGGACCAGGCGATGGATAACTACAACCACACTCATTCTCAGTCTGGTGCAGATATTTCCAGAGAAAAAAAACCTGATAAAAAGCACACAGCTCATAAATAATATATGGCAATCTCTTTTTGCTTACATTTTACTAAAAACAAACACTAACATGTTCTACATCAGTTGCAGCAGCCATGCTGCCAGGACACGCTGCAAGTGCAAAGAAAGCACGACTACCCTTATCAACACTGTATTTACACACGGTCACACTGAGCCCAGTGGAAACTGGTTTGTTGCCCTCTGCTGGAGACGAAATGCCAGAGAATGAAGAAATGAAAGCACGTAATACCCTGACCACAAGGCTGAAGCCATCCAATAAAAGTAAGGAGATCTGCTGGGTCGTCCAAACCTAGTGTAAACATCGTCCGCGTATATCAATCGATGTTACCATACGGTCGCAGGCTGACGAATCAACACGGTTGTTAGGAGCGTGTGGACGTATGCAAAACCATGGTCTCTTGTGGAGAAAATAAAAATAATAATAAAAACCTGTTGACCTCTTAAAAGTGAAGGGCAGACTTGAGCCACACCAGGAATGGTATGGAATCATGCGAATTGAATGTTGACATGAACAACAATGTTTTTTTCTTCTCTCTCCTGGAAGGTGCTTCTGTTTTTAAAGTTTGTCTTTCTTTGAAGGGCACGACCCCTTTTCAAGGATGACCTCTTACAAACAGCATCTTGCAAAAAAGTGCACAAAGTGACGGAAACCACTTCAGTTGGCATTTACGAAAAATAATAAAATGGCAGCTGTATTTTTTTTTTCTTTTTTGAAGATGAAACACCACATCATTTTTAGTAGTACCGCAATTCCCACGGCGGAAGAGCACTTTTGAAGTGAGATGCTCCGCGAATCGTACGCAGACTTCAGTGAGGATCCAAAGGTCACAGATTGCCGGGCTCTGCCTCAATATCGATGAGCTTCCCCTCGGCCGACTGCAGGAAGGAGTTTGGCTCCGAGCGGCTCGTGAAGATGGTGGGGCAGTGCAGGATGAAGGGCTGGATGGGTGTGCGGCTCACCAGGGTGGCCGTGATTGACGCCATGTCCGTAAAGTTGGGCTTCATGAGCGTGGGCCAGAAACATATGGAGAGGTTCTCACTCGTCATCTTGTTGTTCTGGCTGTGCTGGTACACACTGGGAGAAACACCACACACAGGCATGTTCATCATCAGCCACTGTCGACACACGGCCAGATGAAGCCACCGTGTAAAATCACGTATTTTTATGTATTAATCTGGGGGTCAAGGTAGAAGCGTTCACGTCGCGATCCCTGTCGGGTAATACTTGGTATTGCCTGCGAATTCTACCAAACACTTCGAGGCCGAGCTGAAAGACAACGATGTCCAGAGGCTGACCATCGTGCTTCGAAGAATCGCAGAGAGGAGATGTATTAATCTGTATCGCCGTTTCGACATCGATATGCCATCCAAGGCGCCAGGTCTCCACGACCCTGGAGTTGAATAATCCATCTCGCGACACAGATACCTCGAAAGAACACCTACGGAGAACAATTTTCAATCCGTCGAGCTCCTGCACACATACTGATTTCATCACGAGCTCCGCGGTAAACACCTTCTCAGGTGCGTTCCGTCCTTTGGCTACCACTGTGTTACTCTTGCTCACAGGCCAACGCGCGACATGTTTTCCCCAAGCCCTCTTGCTTTTCTTAGCAGGCAATATGAAATGTTAGAGTGAACTATTGAAACACAATATGTTGGCTGCGGCAGCTGGTGTCTGCAATAGCTTTCCATTTTTATTGTAAACAAAACACAAATACACCGCAACGGTTGACTAGATGTTGGAAATGTAGCAGATAAGTGTATCATCAGAATATAAATATTGGAAATGGTGCCATTAGGAGCAAAAAGATAGTCTCAAAAAGGAAATGTATGGCCTCTCGTGATGGGCAGTAATTACAGTCCTTGCCGCGCACACTATAAACCGCTTTATCAAGCTGCCTCACTCGTCCTTTTTCAGCCTGGTGCCTGTAAAAGCCTAACCATGCCGTGTGGGTTATTTTTATCATACTAATATCACAATCGTCTGGGTAAATCAGGGGGGAAAATACTGGTTCGAATATAACGTACCACTGATGTTAGCCGTGGGCTTGAAATGGAACTGAAGTCGCCAGGTTCATAATGTATCCAATAACTACTGAGCCACCACTCCCCTGCCAGCCCTTATTGACTCAGATAATACAAATATATTTCATACATTTATTTTGACCAAAATATGTTAACAGAAAAAGGACCTGCTTTAGTTGGGTTAGAATTTGCAGTGTTCTAGGAAAAACATGTTTTTAACCTGGTTTTACGTGAATGTTTTATCAAAATATATGCATTAACCAGTTTATTTTCTTTCACGTAAAATGGACTTGCGGTGAAACACGTTGACACTTGACAGCCTACTTCTGAACACGCTGTCGAGAAGCTATTTATCTCGCATCTGAACGCTACAGACACAGGTGTTAGCTCAGAGTGTGGCAGCTGCAATACATCATCGTCATGAGCCAAGCTGGCCAACTTCAGTGCCACCGCAGAACACGCCGGTGTCAGAAAATATGTTTCCTCCCCAGTATTTGTTCCCCCAGGAATGGATATTCTGCACCCGGGACCACTATATGGGAATATTAGTTTTCTGTGTACAAAGCAATATTTATTTCCAGGTAAATCTATATCAATAGAATTTAAATTTTCACGCTCATTTATGCAGTGTCAGAAACCGCTAAATCCTGCACTGGGTTGTCATTCATTTTTTACACTATCTATTTTATTTTCACACCATTCGCAACAAGCTTCTTCAACGTATTCCCATCCCACTGTTAAACTTTCACACTACTTTGTTTCTTAGTAATTTATTGGATTTGTTTGACCTTTTTGTCCTGTGCAACACTGTGTATTGCTGTTTACAATATGATTATGGCTTAAGTTTTATCTCTGCACAATTAATTCACAATTTTCTGATTCTACATATTGTTCATGTAGGTTAATTCGCACGTTTATTGTATGGCAGGAACCCCACCAATGTAATACCTAGACCCAAAAACCTAACCCAGAGGTACAAATAAGTAATGCTGAACAAACATTCACTGGTGGGAACAATTTTTGAATATCACTCGCACTAGGTAATTTGCTAGCCATTTGACTTTGTTCACGTGTTTCCAAATTAATACTGAAGGATGTTGTGACCCAAGGCGTTAAGAACATATAATGACCAAGCAATGACGCATAATTCTGCAATTCAAACAGAAGCCGAGTGGTGCCGTGTCAAGTCTTTAGCTGGGAAAACCGCACCGCACAACAATAAAAAGCAGTTGGCACAAGTGAGGCGCTGGGACACCGGTGGCATGACGGAGAGCCTCCGCCCCTCTCTACCACGCTAGCAAAGGCAGAACTTGTGCTAATTTGAGCCTGGACATGATCCAAGGGAAGCCAGCGTTAAGCTGTTGATGGCGTTGCTGGAAATCGACGGCACAATCTGGGACATGTACGAGTTAACTTACGTTCAGTGGTCCCAAGTATTATGGTAGAGTATTATTTGTTTCAGGGGTTCTCAACATCTTGCCCCTCGAGGCCCATTTGGACCACTTGGTAGGTGGTGCTCATTGCCGACTGATGTGTCACGACCCACCGCTTGCGAATGGCAGATTTCGTTTGTTAAATTAAAACTGATTTCACCAAGGTGCAAATGTATAATAAAGGTGGTGAAATAAAAACGTATTTTGTAAGTAAAGCAAAAAAAGTATATATGTTCAGCAAACAGGCAAAAACGAAGGTGTGAACCCTAGATATAAGCGCTTTAGAATTTTCCAAGTTTTTTTGGTGGCTGTAAAAATAAGTTGGCCGTGCACACACATGACTAGTGGGGAGGCTCACTGGCTTGCCAAGGCTAAGAACAGCCTAATGACACACGCTTCACCACACAATCATTCCTTCATATAAATCCAGTCTGGGCGTTTTGTAACACTACGTTACACGATTTTGTTCATGACGAACAATTTAGCGCGGTAGGGCTACTCTGGCAACAGGGTGTCACAGTTTTGAGAAGCATAACGGAGGAAGAAACAGCTTTGAGTGGGACTGCTTTACAGAGGCACACACTGAAAGACCAGTAAGGAGCACAAAAGGCTTTGTAAAGAACATGCCACGGACCCTCCCAGACAGCACACTGGGTTGCTATGTAACGTTCCTAATACTGAGTCACACTGAGGCAGTATATTTAATACTTTGGGTCCATGTTGCTGACTTCCTACCCATCTCAAATTCACCCGTCACTGTAGGAGTAAAGTTGGCGGACCCAACCAGATAAACGTGTGAGGGATAGTGCCGGAGCAAGGGCCCTGAATTAACCTATGCTTACATTTTATGCTACAAATAACTATACAATTAGACTACAAAATACTGTGCACTGTATATACACCTAATCCTATTTATATATACAGAATTCAATTTGGACTTACGTCGCACCTAAACACAATTGCATCCCATGACACTGAACAGAACAGACGGCATGTTTATCTTAAAGACAGAGGCAGGGAGTAAATAGGTAGACAAGAATAGGAAGGCCTTAAGAACCCCATTTAATCAAGGGTGACTTATACATGGATTCAAACTTGTGATTTCCGTGATGATGGCTCATCGCTTTTATTTGGCTGATAATAATAAATATTAACAATGCAGCTATATATGTCTTTCATCATGTTGGTTTAGGTCCACCCCCAATAAGTATACTAAGTATACCGTATATCCATAGGAGTCACCAACGGAGGGATTTTGCCCAAGAGGATGAAGGGATGAAATCAGCTCATCACAGGGCCCTACGAGGTGGCGGCACCTTGGGAAAGGCCTTCACCCAAAGTGGATTGAACGTGTCTGATCATAATGATGATGTACATCGTATACATTCATCCGTGACGTGCACATACATAATTAAGTCATGCCCCCTGGTGAGCGACAGCCAAGCCATATGGGCACACGAATGGGATGATGAGAGGCGTGGTGCCGACGTGTGGTTTCCAGGCATGGCAATAGTTTGTACGTCATGCGTGAGAGAGTCGCTGCGTCTGTTCTAATCCCCCCCCCATCCGTCACATTTGCACAGCTGGCCCACGTCAAGTCCATCTGCTCGACCAAAGCCCGGGGAGTCAACAGAATACCGAACGCATAAATTAATTGCCTAGGGAATTATACGAGTGGAAAACGACACGTTTAAACTCTAGACTGCCGCCGTTGTAAGAGGCATATGACAGTTTATTAGGATGTAAACGCGGTTAAGCGTCCACACTTGATAATTCTAACAGGTGGATCGTTTGGCCTCGAAGTCAAAAACATCGTGTAGATTACGTCTTCACTTTCAGGCTCGATTACATGTTAAAATAAACTGTACATTTCTTCTGCGTGTAATAAAGCGTGTCCAAGGATTATCTGATGTATATTATTATGGAGTATCTGCAATGTGGGAGATTTTCTTTAGTGATGCCAATTGGCATCCACTGTTGGATGAAGGTCCCATAACACTGTTAGTTACAAAGGTTGTTTGACCATAGTTCAGCATGCTGATCGACGTGGGTTGAAGAGCAGAAGATATTAGTTCAGAAGAATGAGTGCCAAATTGCAATACTAGGTGCAGCTATTTGGCCCAGAAACTAGCTATAGCTCTACCACAAGCCATTAACCCTGCTGCGAGACAAGTCACGACACTCCTGTCCATGGGACAAACCATAAGCACCACCGTCTGTGAGGTAAGATGTGAACATCGCTGTGAGACAAACCGTGAACCCTGCTATCTGCTGGAGCACAAGGTAATTTGTTCTACACCACTGGATACGTGTGTTTGCCAAAGGTTAGTGTGCAAGCGCACAGA
This sequence comes from Geotria australis, assembly GCA_036362915.1. Taxonomy (NCBI): domain Eukaryota; kingdom Metazoa; phylum Chordata; class Hyperoartia; order Petromyzontiformes; family Geotriidae; genus Geotria; species Geotria australis. Next base: position 644,816 of record JAZEWU010000023.1, on the reverse strand, counting down.
CTGAAAAAAAAAAGTCTGTTTTGGGAATAAATTGTTTGTGACTGTAAAGGACTGGACTTAAGACTGGCAGCTTTGCTGCACTTGAGAACCCTTCAAGACCAAGAATGCAACGTTCATTTTTCATGTGTCCGCCCAGGGTCCCAGATCCACGACCCCAGAGCCGCTACATCGGCAACTGCCTCCAGACCCAAGGCGGCTAATTCCATATTTGTGTATTTTTGTTCACTCGTTGTGCAGGTAATCAGAAATACCTTCAGTGTAATGAATTTCGGAATTCTAAAGCTCACGAGAAATATAACGTGCTGAAAATTATTATTCCGCATGCAATTACTGTACGTGATTAAAAATATATATATATCTGAGCACTGGGAAATAGTTTTATCGGTTGGGATGGAATTACCATTTTAAACGAACCTAACAAAACTGACACGGCTTAGATTAAAACGAATCGTCGCAGTTTTGCATGTGCCGTATTTAAACATAGAAAATAGTTTACAAACAAAGTGGAGGTCTTGGGAGAAGGTCAAATTTCACAGGAAACAAATGACTGGCAATGCATGCCCTGCCTGGGCTTCACGGGCACTTTGAGACTGTCAATCACAGCTTACAATGAACCTGTGTTTGAAGTTGAAATACGAGCCATTCCAGCACCAGAAGTCCAAGGCAATTTTGCTAACGCGACTGCTTTAGATCAGCCCTGCAACCCTATCAGACCCTGCCACAACTCACCTCCAACAGCGTGCTGATATGGACGTATCATGCAGGAGTAGATGTCTTAGAGGAAACGTCATGTGAGCAGGGGAGCCGCGCGGCGCTAAGTGCTCTTGTAATAAATACGTATTTAGCCACTTCAATGCCCCATTTTTAGTTTGTGCTAAGGCCCAGGAAAGGATGTGACATTGATTTTGGAAACCGCCAGCGGTGAGTTTTGGCGGGAACGCATGGGAACAATGTTCCCACAGTGAAAAACCCAGAGGGAATGTATTAGGCTTTCATGGCCTTACATTTGGATGGTTATTTTACATCTCCAAAGTCACGGAAGATCAGGAAATGCGTGGTCATAAACTCAACATTTTCTGGGGGAGGACACCTAGACATCCCGCTCAAAAGGGGATGCAGACCCAGGTGCACCCCTGGAAACGGCATAGACCCTCTCTGTGTATGCGGCTGGCTGATAATAGGTACCGGTGCAAGTGGGTGATGATGAATTTGAAGACATCGTAGTGAATTTGAGGGAGTTTCTTGACGACATCTTGCAGAGCTGAGATCATATCCTTTTCGTTTTCGATACCTGTGGAGATATATGCAATGCATTCGTTATTATTTACATCAGTACAAATCTGTACGTTGAAGCAGATAGTCCATTCAGATATGTATCGCTTCTAAACAATACATACATAAAACCCACATCGATACGTACACGTGTTACACAAATAAAGTCCAACCCACTACGACGGGTGCCATGCAGTAGCCAACCGTGAATTCTAAATTAGAATATGCCCACCTAGCTTGTTGCCATGGTATTTAAAGGTGACCTAATTATTGTGATGGATGTGCTGTGCTAAAGACACAGTGGCTGCATGACCGGAGCGAACAGAAGCGTTAACCATTTATCTGCTCAGAATGGATGACATAAAGCGATAGAGTCCACTCCACCACTGCGTGTCCTTGGTTTACAATGCCATTCGAGGGGCTTCAGCTGAATCATCAAACGGATGTGAAACCCAGCACTAATATCAAGAGCCCACACAATGCTCTCTACCGAGCCAAGTAAAAGTTGTCGCCAAGGTGCACCGTTCCGTTGACCAAGATTAATTAAGAATCCCATGCCGGCAGTGTTTTAAATACATTTAGGCTGACAAGCTTGTCGGGGGAAAAATTTGGGTGGAGGGGGTCCGATACTGCAATACCACAAGCCCCCAAAGCCCGGTACGTTCCGCAACTAATCATAAGCACGTGCCTGTCTTGATATAGGCCTCTGTAACGGAGCCCTGAGGGAGCGCTGATTACAGCGCTGCAGGAACGTACCATCTCTTATAGGGGTTGGACATAAATCTCGCAATATCTACATGTTTCGGCATTTGGAAACTCTGTGACATGCTGGCCTAATAAAATACGATACACATTGACTGGTGTGGAAATATTCCAAATGCAAAAATGCTGGCCGCGACATATCCTGTTTACTGAGCATGGTGAGTGTGGTTGTGGTTATTAAGCCAGTCGTCCAAAGATAGAAATACAGTCAGTTGCAAACAAGCTCAGAAAGCATGTCTGGATTCTGCACCAACAATGCAAACGTGTTTACTGTAACACCACACCAAAACTTATTTGGATTGATCTGGAAAACTGTACTTTGATGCAGTGTTGCCCACACGTACGTCATGAAACACTGTAGGCAGAGTTTATGCCCCAGTTTATAAGACATTCACAACGTTCCATTCGATATACAACATCCATACTTCAGTCCATAAAAGGCCTTACTTCCTACCAGCATAAAGAAACCACTGCAATATACACATTGAGATGATTCTTCACACAATCATTGTCAGAAACCGCATAATCCTGTACAGGGTTGTGGTGAGCCGGAGCCTATCCCAGCTGACACAGGGTACAAGGCAGGGCTATACCCAGGAAAGGACGCCAGTCCATCACAGAGCACCGGGGGCAATTTAGTCAGCAGACCAAATAACCTATGCAGCAGCATGTCTTCGGACTGTGGGAGGAAACCGGAGTGCCAGGCAAAAACCCACGCGGACAAGGGGAGAACATGCAAACTCCACACAGAACGGCACCCGAGCTGGGATTGAAACCCTGGCCTTCTTGCTGTGATGCGGCAGTGCTGTTCGCCGCAACGCCACCGTGCCGCCCCTTCAGATAATACTTCTCCAAATTATAAACTGAAGGCACAAACATTAAAGTATTTCAGTTATTCAAATGAAAAAAGCGACAGGACAAACGCATGATACAGTAGGATACTCTTCAGACATTGAATCAGTCTAAAGGAGACGATTGGAAAACCCCATGAAACTGAAACAAAAAAGGCAATGCTTACAGGCTAAAACTTTCCCAACCCAACCCAGGATGCCTAGGCCAACTCCCACTTACATTCCTGAACTAATATTCAGCTGTCACCCACTCCATTCATTGTGTGGGATGCCCCTACTGCCACCGCAGAGCAACATGAGAAATAGCCCTCTGTTGCTTAATAAAGAAGAGCACCAATCCATGTATCAATTAGAGAAAGATCATAATTTCCCAGAAAATTTATTATTCAAAGTCTATTTTACATTTCTGTTCATGTCAGCACGACGACTCATCTGGCACAAAGAATACTTTCTCTTGGCAAACTGCCAATCTGTAACGCAACACGTGCTTGTGCACCAATTATATGAATCACGGACGGGAATCGGGTACACAACCAGAGATATACGTGCTGTCAATGTATACAATAGGGCAACATTACACAATGACAGTCGGCCACTACATTTGTGCTGCATACGTTACGCACATTCAAGATTGTATCTTCACAGTGCATATAAAACTGAAAAGTATAGATTCAGATAACTTCCAAACACCCTGAGGAAGGCCACCTCCGTATACTGGCAGGGTCTGTCAGTAGCATTGCAGTATTACGCGACTATGTATAGTAGCGTGTAAACGTAGCTCCCTTACCCGACCCGAAATGGCATAATGATGTTGTGTGGCTCGGCTGGCTGTGCATGGACTGTATTGGTAATTTGCCAAAATGTTATTCTTGGTTTGAGGATATGACTAGTAATTATACACATTTTACAGCCCGTTGTCAGTCCACTGGTGAACGAAGGCCCCCTCGCAGTATGTCAGCCGTGCACGTCATTTGAACATTCTTAAATATGCTCGTCAGTGTGGCCTTGTGAGTCCTGGGAAGAGGCAGAATTAGTTCAGACATCATTCCTCACTTGTGTCAGCTGTAGCAGAAAATCAGACTAAGGTTTCTCGCTTTATAACATAGTGGCACTAAACCCCTCAATATTAACAATGTGTGAATGCTCATATGCTCACTTATCGTAATAAGAATAATTTTCAGCCCTTGTCAATCTCCTGCTGAATGAAGATTTTCCCATGCCACCAGTCACTGAGGTCGGAGTTTGACTATACTTTACCGCACTGGTCAGTGTAGGTTGGTGAATGGACTGTAATAATAGCTGTACATTACTCGGTCGTACCTTCAAGCCACAGAAAAGGTTTCATAAATATTTCTTATTATTTATCTGGCAGCAAAACAGCTCTTAAAAGGGCAAATACATATTGTGCATATATTATTACTGTTGTTGTTATTATCACAACCGTTGTTGCTTTCAGTCATTGTACAGATGGAATGTGACCCTCCGGCAATATCAGAATTCTGCATCTGAACCTTCACTCCCTCTGGAATACAAGCCATTGGTAATGCAATCCTCCTTAAGACAATTAAAATCATACAGCTGGCTATTGCATTTCCCGAGCCTTTGCGCAAAGCAACCATTCACTCGCTCCCAGCTGGAGCAGAATAATTATATATCCACCAAGGATAAGCTCTTTTGGCGTGCGTATAAACAATTACGAGCAGAATTGTTTACGCCGCAAACTATGAAAGCAATCATCAACATAACCAGCTTGAATATAACACTTTTGAGCCTCAAAGTCAGAGTTGACATGCACTCCCACGTACATGTCAACTCGCACCAACATTCAACACATTCTACACATTCTACCACATTTAAAAGCTTAGCAGAAATTCCAGGAAAAGGTGAACTGTTTAAAAAAAGACCTGCAGCGTTTCACCACAGTACAGATGTGAAAATGCGTGCAAACGTCAGGGCAGGCGCTGGATTTCATTTTCTAGCCCCACTTGCGTAGCCATTAGGGCTTGTGGGCTTACCCAGCAAGACCTCGCAAATGCTGATACGAGTGGCCAGAAAGCCCCTCCAATCCTTCAGCTGGATGCAAGTCTATTCACTTGAGCCCAGAATTTAACGGGATGCCACTTTAAACACAACATGTTTGTAGTTTGTTACCTCTTAAATAAATTCTTAAAAAGCACAAAGCAAATTCATATTGTATGCACAAATGATACAAGCAGCTGTGTTCTAGCTGTACACATGCACAGGCTTACACGGGAATTCATAAACGTGTTTTGCTCAGGAAATTCAGGGCCCCAGCACCAAGCTCTAGAACATAAGGTAATGTGGTAACAATCAGATGCAAGTGAATGCAGCTGCCGGCACGGTGACGCCACTGGGAATACATTTGAGAGCTAATGTTACACCACACGAGCCACCACCACCAACACTACACAACGACCAATACCCCACAGCTCCATCACCATTTAACCCTGCCACAGCAGACCGAGGCACTTCAACAGTCTTGTCCATCAACCGTTATCTCTTTGAGGCATGTGTCCGGTCCAACAACGCAACATTTTGATTAACAATCAATGTAACGTATCGCTGTAGATTTTGACACTGCCATGGTGAAAGGGAAGATCTTGAGATAAATTCTCAGTTATTGAAATGGTTAGGTTTACAAAATATCCCCCTCTATTTAATGAAAGCCTTAAAGACGTAAGCACCTGAGGTTACACGTACCATGGCTGGCTTCACTTACCCACAGCATCCGCCAGATTCTTTTGCTGTTCGTAAGGGATGAGTGGCTCCGGCAGGGCAGTGAAGAAGGACTTTAGGGCGCCAGTAACAGAGTGCACGGAGGTTCCCAAAGTCCGGAAGTCCACGGTGTGATCTGTTGGACACACGGGGCATGCACATATTGGGCCGGCGTCCATAAGGAATTCACTCACATTCAAAGCCACATTACCCTATTTTCACAACGCCCATGAGAGAGGGGGTGGGGAGGGAGGGAGGGAGGGGTGACGCCAGTCCAAATGCATGCAAATCCATGCTGCTTGCAAATGAAATATCCTGCCACCAATTTGGCGAGCCTGATGTCAGGGAAAACCAATCTGTGTGTGGAGATTCAGCTGGAATAACAGAACCCACGTTTGGATGTCCGGCGAGAGATTGCGATGTGTGTCCCAACGCAATATCTGCATCTGAATGAGACTAAGCATGAGCCCCCCACACACACATGCAGGTGTGGAGGGCGACGGAGACCCGCCAGTAGAAGCTGCGTCATCGGCCTCTGGTAATGTCCGTCACTTATATTCCATTTTGTATGAGGCCTCTGGTAAGGCTTCAAAAGCATCTAATGTAAACTAACATACTGTTTAACATCTAGGTTCCTCTTGCAAAATGGATAATGTATTTAAATAAAGTCTTATCTAGTAATAAAATAACCCTTGTTACGTCTTTATACTAAATTATACAATACAGAAATAAAGTCTGAAAGATTATCCTAATTATTATTTTGTTTGATCAAACAGTAAAATAGCATGTTTTATAGGTGTGCAGAGTGTGGAAGCTAATATTGCCTTTGATGTTGTGAAGCAAGCCATTGGTTTAAAACCTTTACAAAGAGTCTCAGCTACAAACGCAACTGCCAGTAGAACCTTGCTTGGTCGTGTTTGTCGATTATATAAAAAAAAACGTGCTGAGGGCGGGCAAGCTAAAAAGGAAAAAAACCTGGGCCTTTCCAAATTGTGAGATGGATTTGGCACAACGCGCCAATATGATATTACATTTCACACTTGTGCATTTGCCTGTGCAGACAGCCTCCAACCTATCGCTCCACACTTACTGAAGGTCTACCCAAAACTCTCAAAATTATATTAAAAACACGCCTTTTAAGTTATATAAATAATATTTCCTAGAAGACAGACGTTTTCATGGTGGCCAATATTGCCTTGCAATCCAGTATAGGTCAAAGGAAAATCCAACTTTTAAATCGTGGTGAAAATGTTATAAAATAAAATAATATCTCCCCCAGAGAAAACAGATTTAAAGAAAATCTGTCATTAGCCTCCATGGTCACGGAACGCTTGTTTTAATAGCATTTTGTTACATTTGGTCAGTTTTATAACATTACAGGGGGTCGTTTTCATTTGTTAAAGAGCCGATGATGCTCATGTAATATGAATTGCTCTTAGTGAGATGCACCCATCACTGACTCCCTGAATGAGCCAGGGGTGCGTGGCTAATCTCCGAGTCTGCAATTGAGGCACGTCTGCCCCGCGGACTTTAAAAGCACGACTAACAGATGTTTTAAAAATGTTAACATTGAAGTCCAGAAAACGCAGTTTGTCATGTTAATGTAGAAAAAGACCAAAATAGGTTTGATATTTGCATGTCTGGACTGTATTAATGTAGGCATTAATTATTGATAACATGCATTACATATTAAAGGTCATGCCTATAAAGACAGACTTAATCTATGCAATGAACATTTCCCAACTTTCCACAATTTGCAGATGTAATGAAATAAGTAATTAAGTGAATGTGGTGTATTTCCTGTTTAATAGTAAAATTTTGGTCCGTACTTTTCACTTGGTTCTACATTTATGTTATCCCAGGACAACACAGGCTGAGAGAGTGGAATAAGACAAACAACATTACTCCCACCACCGCAGTCAGGTGTGGCCAAGGGACTCCAGTCAAACACGACTGAAAAGCAATCATTTCATTATCCACATTAGACACACCCTACATAGGCAATGGAAATAACAGGCTGACTCATTTCCCAACACTCGCTTCTGTTAAAACAGAACTATACATCATGCAAATTTAATGTTGGGAAGAGCGATTCATCTTCATTTAGCAGGCATACCGGACACCTAAGGCAAAAAACTTCAAACAACTCTGTGAAACAATGCAAGCATATGGCTTGCTATCGCCCAAAGGTTTTTCATCGCAAAGCACTTGGTCCTAGCTCCACTGTGCCTTTATCAAACACCTGCCAAACACAGCCCTCAGCGCATCATGAGCTCTTTATCAAAGAACACAGACACAGGAATTCCACTGTACCTTTATCAAACAGCAGTTGGATGTTCTCCTGGTCGGCTTTGTTGCCGCTAACGCGATAGAGGCCTTCTGTGTCTAAACCTAAAAACGCGGAAAAAAAAAAGAAGAACCGGTTAAAGCAACTGCATGCGAACAACATGGAAGCAGAGTGATCATGCCGTCGTGCAAAAAACCGACAGGCATAATAATTTTTGAAGTACGTGCTGTTTTGTTTGGAAATGCTCCAACACAACATATTTCTGCACACAGTAAATCCCATCCACCAACAAAACATAATGGGCTACAGCAGACTGGGTAGCTTCCAAAGAAAAAGAACCACCAACACATAAGCCCCCCCCCACACCATCCAAGATTCCTCCAAGTGAACAATGCACAGTTGTTGAATCCCGGGCAAATGCCTGTGTGGATCCTACAAATGGAAACAGTCCTGCTGCTAAGAAACTGAAACTATTTGAGCCTTTAACTGGATAAAAAATGTGCTTCACAGGAACATACATAGCACGCATACACAACACATGCACATTGTTAGGTCCTATTTTAAATTGTTCCATAATCTTTTTGGGCTTCTGCAAAACGCTAAGGCTATTATATACAAGTTTTCCCATAGTACACATTCAGGTAAACTAATATCCCAATTTTAGCATTTGCGTGATGCTTACGTGATGTTATAGTCATCATCCAAGCTTAAGCCACTGCTGGATGAATCCTCCCTTGAATGTGGCCCTCCTTCATATCCCACAATCCACCTGATTTCCGCACACGAGTCGTTCTCATCACTACTTCTCCATGGCGGTCTTCCTCTCGGGCATGTTCTCTCTTTCGGCTGCCATTCCATCACCAGTCACATTTACACACAAGCGATCAGCGATCTAGCAACACGCCCCGCCCCGGCACACTTAGTTTCTGTACCACTCAACATGATGTCTATAATGTGTGTTTGTTCCCCGAGCCATATGTTTCCTCTTTCGGTCTTTCAGTGTAGTTGCAGGCATGAATCTCTCCTTGCTTCTTTCTCTACGTTTCAGCTATTGTTACGTTCACTGTGTTCATGCCCATGCTTCTGATCCATGTCACAAAGGGTAATATGCAGCAGATGAATATGTTCTTCTACAGAGAATGACATGTTTCTTTTCAATATTAAAAAAAGTTCTAACAGAATGCCATCCTACTCTCACATACCTCTTCATTTTGTCATTTTGATCCTGAAGCCCTTAAAGAGTAAGATGGAATAATAAAAACACATAACAGACACTACATATTATACACAGTACAATGATAAAAACAAAATGAGCAAAAGTGTGCTTTTGTGAAACATGGTATATTGTTCTTATCAATGACACTTCGAAGCCAAGCTGAAAGACGACGATGTCCAGAAGCTAGCCATCGTGCTTCGAAGAATCGCAAAGAAGAAGAAGAAGATGGTGTTACAATACAACGATTAATATTTATTTAAAAACTCATGATTGTATTATATAATTGTGTGTGTACACATATGAACGTAAATTTGTTGTTGTATACAATGGCTTCATATGACCTCTGTGGCCACTACATACACCACATCATTATCAACCATGGTCAATCTGCTGCTGGATGAAGGCGTCCCCAGGCTGCTGCCATCTCGCATGATGCTGCGATGTAACAATCCACTTGGCACACACACAAGGTAAGGCAGTGCACGGATGTGACAAAGAAGCTCGAGAGGCGTCAAGACTTGAGCCATAGTGGATGCGGGCACTCATACCAGTCAGGTAGTAAGCGACAGGAAAGACAAATTGTGTTCCGTTCATCAACCTGCAATGACTTTACCATTGGACTTTGGACTGGACCATTGGACCAACAGAAATGTGCGCTTTAATCTACTCCAGGAATTGGGCCACGACACTTTCAAATCAGATTAAATTATTCGCCACCTAAACGATGCTGATATAGTCAAGTTGGCCCAAGTGTGTGATGACCCAACTCCAGGGCAGGCTAACCATGTCAATGCACAGTTGCCCATTGGCCCAGTCAACTCCGCTTTGAGGCCAACCAACCACACAAAAGCTGGGTTTTTAATATAGCATTCTCTACCATCGACCACATAAGATCAATCAGAATATGGAACACTCAAATACCATCATACCAAGCCTTTGTAAACCACGAGAAGGCATTTAAAATTTATGCAATGATCCAAGCTCTCAAAAACCAAGGCTCAGTAATAGGTAGTACAACCAAAAGACATTACAGGCATTCATGGTTCAATACACTGTACCTCCATAATAACTTGTTATCCATAAAATATCTATGTAAGAGCCATGAATACTGACACCATAATACTTTGAAGTAGTGTAATTCATTTAAAAAATGCTGTGGGACCAGATGGCAACCCGCCTTACCCTGTGAAGGAGGTCCTTGTGGAATTTTTCAGCTCGCTGTGAAACGCCTAAATGCCTTCTCTCCACCACTTACGAAGCTGCATTATTTACATATTCCTGGGTCTTGTCATAAATCATTACAAAAGAGGCAGAAATACAAACCATGACAGGATAATTCTTTCAAATAATACAGCCTGCCAAGTATTAACTGTACGAAAATAAAATTACACGTATATGAAACCTACTATACAAAATATGTTCATCAGAAGAAAAGAAAACACACACAAAATATATTCTGGCAAAGGAAATACTGATTATGTACCTCACATAGTTGTGTTTACAAGTGGACAGTGCAGTGAGCCAACATGTATTGTTCAAATGCGTTCATCCTGTTGTTATTCCCACTGATTAGTCCCATCACGCAAAGTACCTACGTACAGGAAAGCATGACCTTAATCTCAACTCTGCAAGTGAAGAGAATGTGACTGGTCATCTGTGCTGCATCATTGCTGCAATGACCATCCCATCATTTGCCTCATACAGTACAAGTTCCTCTAAATATATTCATGTATGTATTGTGTTGCTTTCGAACACAACTCCGTATGTTGCAACGGGACCCTTGGAATGCAAAGGACAACAGAACATGGCAATTAAAATATCTATTACAACAACCTCAACAACAAAAAACAATACTGCCTATGATTAGGAAAGCTAACGGAACTGGTCTGCACCGTAATCCAGCGCTGTGTTGCAAAAACGGCAAGGCGCTAGGAAGACAAAAGCACACGTCTCAGAGTTATTACCATGCATACATCTTAAATCATTCCCGAGGGATAAAATCTGATTTTCATCCCCGTCAGCGCCATCAATATCGTTTAATGTAAACGTAACTAAACCCTCAAATCAATACGATGGCAGAAAACGCGCGACGAGGGAGGCTCTGCGGCAGGATTCTGACTGCGTTGCGATGTGAAGCGGCGGCTAATGTCTCTCCACAGTGGAAAATCCCGTTGTCCTATTGCAATGGCGTTAAAATTTCCTGCCTAGTGTCCGGGTACCCCACAATAGCCGAATGTCACCACTCACGCGAACGCCAGGTTATTAATCAGCGTGTGAAACGTGTAATACGATCAGTGTGCAACGACGCATTGACTCATCAATTAAAATTGATTCTTAAGTTCAATATACAGGCATCGAATTGCGCGTACGAGAATTGATTATTTACGATCCGTGTTCGTTTTATGTTACAGGATCGCGTGGCCTCTGCAACCACTACCTTCACCGGAATGGGAACAAATTAACTCACTTTTTGCAAAATTATAAGGAAGGCAAAGTGTCATACACCTAATTATGATTAATGTTCATTGCCTGCATTTACATATTTGCTGATCAGCATATTTGTGCAACACAATGTGTCCTGGAAAAAAATTGGCTGATTCCAGAGTGGATTCCCCATGATATTATAAAATATAGAAGCAATATTAAAATAAAGTTGGATAAATACCACCACAACCACCGAGACACACGAGCCATTCTGGAACGCATAAGCCAATGCTATTGTGATGGCTGTATATTCCAGTTCAGAACTGGGAGTGCCTAGCGCATAATGTTCTGTACAGCGGTGGAGAATAAGCCAACAGGTCAGTATTTTTTGCACGCCGTTCAATATTTGAACTTCTGGAAAGCGATTATACGTTTTCTTTTCAAGTTTTAGGAATCGCCCCAAAAAACCGCTTATATCTAGGTCACGGTATACCCCCCCCCCGCATTATATCAAAGACACACTGTACGCTACAATTGTTATTTATATAGCATACTACACCCACATCCCAAGCCACTGTACAGAAACAGTGCGCATTTTCTTATTTTTGGCAGAGGCAGTCAGTCATATGTAAAGGACAAAAACGGAAGATCTATATTCTGGTCTAGAACAGGGGCAGGGAGTCAACAGCACGTGTGGCTGGGGAAAACAGCTCCATACGATGAGGGCAATAGAGGCGAATGAGCAATTGGGTGACCCGCGCATAGGTAGACATGTGTCATGGTGGCATGCGAGGAATTCTGTTTGGGAATTTAAGTGGTTGTGGGTCATGGGAGCTCGAAAATAAAACTATTGCAACACAGCGGTCAGGGGCGGATGCATTGCACGGTGGCACCGTTATCGCGGGATGCATGTCTCTAAAGTGAAAAAGCCCACAGCTGACCACAACTGCTACAGTGACGACAGAAAGAATTGGCACATGCTGGGTCAGGACAGTCGTTAGAGTGTAGAGCGCAGGTTATTCTAACCACCCCACACTGAGAATATGCATTGAAATCACTATGAATCACCAACTGCAGTGCTCTGCAAAGTCACGGAGAGGCTGTCACACTGATAGTGGTGGTAATATGAACCCCCAATGAATAGTAAGGAGATTCAGGGTTGTGAATCCATATAAGAATTGCTTGTTTTTTTCTTTCGTTTTTTCTTTTCCATTTTTTTCTGCCTTGCTTGTAGTAGTCTTGTGGAATTCATTAGGCAAAATGTGTCATCACGTAATTTGCGTACAATCGTGCGCCTGAAGATCGTGAGCCCGAATAATCAATTTGAACCGACGAAGGACTGCGCTATTAATCACCTACACACTGCCATACAGATACAATGTCACCTATGCACACGAAAGCAGCTGGCACGGTGACACTACAGTACATTGTGAGCAGAGTATAGCCGAGCCAAGGTGGCATGAGAGCTGAATGCACAAGGTTTATGCAACGATGCCGTTGTGTTGCACGCTTGTCCTCAGCGCTGCCGCCCACAGCCATCGTCGGGTTATCGCCACTCGCACACATTGCTTCCCTGGGACGAGACCCAGAGGGCTTTCTGAGCTTTCCAGAGAAAGGTCACAGTTTCAGAGTCACAGGGTGATTGACTCCTTTCAGAGATTACCTTGGTGCACGAACAATAATGTTCGCAGACATTATCATTAATTAATTGGTGGTAGTCTACATGCAGAATGTGAGCAGAAACAGAAGAGAGAATACTTTTCAAATTGTGTAATTAAAACAGTAATTGGGGTTTAAATGTCGCTGTGATGAAGCTATGGCGACAGCATTAAATCTCGACGAAGACCACAGTTCATTAGCAGTCAGATTTTGTGCATTTTACATCCCTAACGACAGTAACAGGATAAACTTAAGTCTCACATACATGCAAGGGCTAGCAAAATGCGTGAGCATATAGATTCACCACCAACCAGCCAGCAATCCAATCAATTGTCATGATTTAGGGCCACGATTCAATTCAAGAATCAATTTATTTTGTTATCTCGTTTTTACCATCTTGTGATTGCTTGTCTTGTTCGTACAGTTTCGTTTGCACGATTGTATAAATTGCATATACCGAAAACCACCGATTCTAACACATGCACTGAAATATGTGCATTATGAACCATAAAACACATATTGATCCAATGAATTGCTGTATTGCCATACCCATACTTACTAGAGCACACTCCACCTCAGTCAGAGCCCTGCTTACACTATGACTGCCTCTGCCACCATGGAGCTCTCATTAAAAATTCACTCTTTGTGATGTGTTTTTTTACCAATGATTAGTCTAGCCCGTTCCTTAAAGTGGCAGGTAGCCCAACATGTGCAACTGAGCAGACCATTCAAAGCAAATAGGGCACTACTTTGGAGGCCCGGCACCACAGATGCCAAAGCCAATATTGTACAACGTCATGTTCAAAGCCGTTACTTTCCTCACTAGTGTTTAACTAGATGTCAGCACTGAATATCTGCATATCCACTGGATCAGCTGACTGACATCCTTGCAGGACACCTGGTGCCCAGTCACAACCTAAACACTGACTTTTCATTACATATCAGCTGTATAACCTATCCATGCTGGGTCAATGATGAGGACTTTTAAAATCAAATTTCACCATAGGGCCCAGGACCGGTCGAAATATCACTCGCCACTGGTGTACGCCATGGCAAGGAATCAAGCTCTGACTTTTTGTGACGTGCACTAACCACTAAGCCACCGCTCCCCCAAACTGTATAAGCCGGCAAAAATAGGTGCTCGCTAACCACAGTACAGCATTTGTAGCAGTCTACAAGACTAAACAAAGGCCCTTTTGTGTTATGCAAGGGCATACCTAAAGCCGTGTCAATAAAACTGGAGAACCACTGGTAAAAATTCATTTTCAATGTAGCACGTCTGGTGCTTTTTCCATTGCAATAATACTGCACGACTTTCCATGGAAAGCGCATGAGTGTGACCAGCAGTACACCTCGTCTATTATTCCTACCCTTCCGACAGTAAAACATGGATTGCTTATGGCCCTCCACTTGCTTTTCCCCAATAAATGGGTTAAACCCGAGTTTTTTTTTAATGAGCACAGTGAACAGTATAGAAAGGCAGGGAGCCCCCATGAGCTCATCTCTTATTTTATCAACAAAGCTCTCTTCACCTGCTGGCACACTAACAGCCTGAAAAGTAATAAACCCTGAAAAGGGTATATTTAATCTACCCGGGCACAATGTAACAGCAGGGTACACACATTTGAACATCAAATGGGTATGAAAAAACCATGTTTGTTGCTATGACAGCAGTTACACACCGATATATTTTCCCATAGATTTTGAGTGCTACGAATCTTACAAAAACGCAAGTTATTGGTAGCATACGTAGGCGAGACTTTAAATATAGGAGCTGCAGTTACACTTCGGGCTGTGAAATCCATTTTTAATAAATGAGGTCGTCTAAGTGTTCTCCCTCTGGATTATGACTCAACGTGCAATTACTGCAATTCCTTCCCGGCACTGACCTTGCGCAGGGCTACGCTCTAAACATACACATTCGGTGAAAGCGGACCTTCAAACACACACCACGGGCAGGCCTTCAGCTCTAACGCGTCAGCGCCATTTGCCAAAATTCAAAGGAATTGCTGGCCTTGCGTCGTGGGAAGGTCGAACTTTTCCGTTCAAGTGGGAAGGCCGTGTAAAAATATGCTGTCGAATTATATTTTGTGAAAAAAACAAATTGTCTCGGGTGACAATGAGTCATTCCACCATTGAGTATGCGACAAAGCCCAGCACTGCTCATCTGATTCTAAAATGGTGTTTATCTCGTGCCATTCAACATGGTGTGTGGTAACCTTGTATCACAAAGTGTAAAATATTAAAGCCGTTATCTTCTTGGACTGTAACATTTTATACAAAAGGATTAATAATGCAGGCCTTATGAATATCACTCAGTTTTACGTGGGGCAAAAGAAAACATGCAGCGGGATAAAGGTTACCTTTAATGCATGCAGAAAACATTACTGTACAACAGCTTCAACCTTTAATTTTTTTCCTCCAGCTAAAAAAACCACTTCTCGTTTGTAATTAACTGTGGGAAATTCGGTTTCCTACAGTGTCCACTGACGTTCACCACACAGACATGTTCTCTACCGATAAGGAAAAAGGTGTTTCCTCTGATACGACTCCAAATTTAGAATCACATTTCAAGAGAAAGTTGTTACCGAGCTTATTATTTGACGTGCTATACATTGCAATAATTATCCAGATTTTTTTATTGGGATACAGACTTCTGAAGGAAAATGCCATGTGGAAGATATCTTTGCATTGTGCTTACCATTCATTTCTATGAAGTCGACGCACTTGTCGATGAAGACCGGCACTGCTTTGGTTGGAGACAGTGGAAGATCCTTTAGAGGTAACCCAAAGTAGCTGACCTTTGGGACATTCTTCGTCTTTGCCTTAGGTGGCTTGGGAGTCTTCAAACAAAGTAAAACAAGCTAATTAAAAAAACGACCAAATACTGTAAAGCCACATTGAAGATGCAACTGTCGACATGAAGCAATTATTTCATCCATAACATGTACCGCACGTCATTTGCATTTCAAACGCAGCATTTGGAATACATTTCCTTTTTGTATACGGTTCAAAATGGCCTTCTTGTGGTAATAACTGTCAACTGGAGGATGATTAAAGGATGTACAAGGAGTCTGGAAAGGGAGCTGAGCAACAACAGTGTCCCAGGGAGTAAGGAGTGCTACATATCATAATGAAGATAACTAAGACACAGTGTGTGGCATAAAAATCAACACGTCACAGCAGAACTGCAGCACTCCATAACACTCTATCTTTAAAAAAATAACATATGCAACACCATGCATGATGAGAATGTGTGGGACAAATGGGAGTTAGTGTGGTAAGCACATAACTACAAAGCTTAATGAACCATTTTTTACGAAAAAATAATAAATAAATTCTGATATACTTCCTCGAATTACTTTTAAATAATCCCCTGTGCAAGGCAACGCAAGCTTTCACGAGTTATTCCTGATGCTAGTATGTGGCATTTGCTGCGATTAAGTAAAACTGTCATACATCTGAAACCCATGTGAACATCACCACTACAGAAATTACATGGTATAAGACGACATTTTTCAAGCAATTAAATATACGGGTAATCATTAGCATAACCATAAAAGGCTTTTTTTTTATTGGGCATAGTGTACCAAAACATTATGAACCCAGTTTTGATAGCATGATCTGTCCACGTTTTTTTATCTTGATCTCTACATAAAACACCACAAGGCAGACCTATTTTTTTATATCCATGCTGAGATGGTGATGGTGCACTAATTTTAATTTAATCATCAAATAATTTAAGTAGTCAATCAATAAACCATATTTACTAAAATATACAAAGTTATTTGTCTTAAAAATGACACCCTTTATCTATTTAAACATTTGATTGTAAAGTTGTCCAATAACTGTAACTGCTCACTGCAACACTGGCTCTTGCTTGCCATAATTATGCAAAATTACGCTTATTTGCAACACAATTACATGGCAATATGCCCTGCAAAAGTACATATGGAGGGAGAAGTAAATCTCGCAAGTAAAAAGACCAAAACAAATAATCGCTCCACTCACTTTGGCCTTGTCTTTCCTTTTGTTCTTCGCACCTTTCTTTTTTTTCGTGCCGCTGTTTCCGGAGGTTTCAGCATCGAACTCCGCAGCGGGGTTGTCAAATCCCAGGTGGTCGCACTCCGAAGGCGACAGGAGCGGGTCGGAGTCGCTCCCCTTCTTCTTGCGGCCCCTCCTCACCTCGCCGGCCAGACTGCCGCCCTGCTCCTCGTCGCTGGCATCGGAGAGCACGGCGTGCCGCCGGATTACGTCCGTGGGGTACACCTGCTTTCTCAGCAGAGTCCTGGACTTGTATCGATACGAGTGGTTTCTCTTCACGTGCTGCCTGACTCTCAGCCTCTGCTCAAACGCGCTGTCGTCGTCACTGTCCCCATTTGGACCCGCCAGTTTGGTCCGGTTGAACAGCTTTGTCATTGACCACATCTTGCCGTCTTGCAATGGCGGGATCTCGGTTGCCTCCGAATCTTCCGGTGATGCCACGGGAGCTTTCGGAGGAGCCTGTAGTTTTACGGGTCCCTTGCTGATGCTGTCGTTTATCTTCTCTAGAAGCTTTGGGTCCAGTTTGTTGACTTGCGGCCGCTCCATGATGGGTTTGGGTTTCGGAGGAGGTAGCGACTTGCGTGTCCTCTCAATGTCCTGGCTCGTAATGTTGGTGCAAGTGAGTGGATTCATGTTCCCCTCCACATCCATGGCTTTTATACGAGGCGTGCTGCTCGGGATAAGCTGAGCTTCGTCACTCGTTGGGCTGTACGAAGGCTGGCACTCGTCATCGTCGCTCTCGGACGGAGACGTCAACGACGGCAACGACGCCTGGTGCAGCGTTTCATTGCTCGATTCCAACGTACGATCGCTCTTGAAGTCATCTTCAACCACGGTCTTTTTATCCAACACCTCAGTGAAGAATGTCTTCAGGTATTCCTTTTGTCGTTGAAAATGCGGCTGTGCAGATGCAGTAACGAACTTGGCTCCAATCTCATTCGCAATATGATTGCCCTCGGTGAAAAGTTCTTTTGCCAGAGCGTTTTCGAAAAACTCCGCGGAGCTGTCAGTGATGGCCACGAGCAGGACAGGAATGACATCCGTCACGTCGGAGAGAAATGCACGGAGCATTGCGAAGGAAGCTTTCCTCTTGGCGGAATACACCAGAATGTAGCCGTGGATCAGCTCATCCCTCTTCAGCATTGCCGTGTGGTAAGAGACCACAGAAACCTTCATGTTTTTATTCTGCATTCCCGCGGACATTTCCAGATGTATGCAATCGTTGTCAGCAGAATGGCCACTGCTGCAGAATTCCAGAAAGGGCATCAGGACCGTGTCAATGTTGAAAGGGTCTCCACACATTAGACACATCGTGATGTTGACGTCGGGCACGCCGGACTCCGGGACGCTGAACGGGTCGGGCGGAAGCGCCGTGTTCTGGCAAGCATTTATGATCTGACTCAGGGCATATTTGATCTGTGTTTCATGAAATTGTTTTGGAGACGACATCTCTGAAGGGCAATCAATAAAAGAGACTTGTAGCTTGTTGGCCGCTTGCTGGGCTTGCTGCCGTAGCAAAGGCAGCTTTCTGTTTGTGACGTCCTTCTGATTCGCCAGCATCAAAATAACAGGAATGCAGCTGGACAGGCCATCCTTCTTTATGAAGGATGCACACGAATTCACTCTTCCAAGGCTGTCCATTATGTAGTTTAACGATTCCAATGAGTTGAAAACACATAGACATCCACTGGGCTGAAAGACGGTACTCTGCATGATGTTAGCAAAGCCTGTCACGTCTCCATCCATCGCTTTCAACTCCAACTCATAAACCTTCCCGTTCACCGTGAACTCATTTCCGGTCGACTGCTGTTTGATTTCACTGCCGAGTTTGCTTGCAAGGCCATCTCTACCGAATATTATAACATTAAATTTATCCGCGTTGTTAAAATTGATCAAAGATTCCGAACTTTTGCTCATCAATTTTGGGATGGTATTCGAGAGAAGCAGCGGAATCTGAAGGTCGGTGCACTTATCTTTGCTGAAGCAAGACTCCCGAGTTGGGTGATGAACAAAGAATATGTGTTTGAGGATCAGTGCATCTCTCTCAGCAGACACCCACTTGAGTGCTTTGTAGCGACTGTCATGTTCCAAGTCCTGATAAATCTCTGCAATCTTGTCATGGTTAAACGCTTCATTTCTGTCCACGTCAGCAAACGTTTCGGAGTGCTCGAGAAGGAGCTCCTGGTATTCGTCTTTTATCTTATCTATTATTTTGCTTTGACACTCCTGGTAGATTGAAATGCGCTCTTGATCGCACAGCATCTGCGAGCACTCCTTGTCTATGAAAAACGACTGTGCATCCTCCCATGGCCTTCCTGGCAACACCTCGCTCGAAGTCTCCAACATATTACGAAACACTCCCTTCATTTCCTCCTTCTTCCTCAACACCTGCAATTTCTGCACGTGGGCTTGGAAATGCGAAGGGCCAAACTCTCGCAAAAATTCAACTGGGATACGCCTGTCGGTCACTGCATTGATATGACTGCTTTCGGTCCAAGCCCCATCCGACAGCTCGACAAACCACAGTCCAAAATCTGATTTCTCCTGCAAGAGCAACAAAGCCTTATCCCAGCTGAGGAATTCAATGTCCATGATGTCAGGGATCAATGAGTCAAAAGTATTTGGCAGAGAGCTGATATATTGTGCTATCTTTGCTTCAATATGTGCAGCCTTTAAATGTTGAATGTGACCTCTAAAGTAACTTTCGGCCCTGTTAGCGCCCAACAAGTCCACGAGCTGGACATACTCCGGATAGTTTTCCAGTTGCTTGCTAGTCACTTGCCAGGTCATGTGGTAGTCTGTGACATTTTTTGTCAATCGGGAATTATAATTCTTAATGGCACTTTGGTGATGCTCCTTGACTTGCTTGGCAGCCTCCACAAATGGCACCAACTTTGGCTTTCCTTTGAGCTTGTCAATCATTTGTGCAAGGGTCAGAAACGCTGCTGTCACATTGACATTATCATGTGCTGATGTCTCAACTATTGGCAGGTTCACTTTTTTTCCAGAAGCAAAAGCTTGAAGTTCCTTAACGTACTGCTCATCCGACCTGTCACACTTCGTGGCAACCAACAAAATGGGTTTTTTTGACTTTGCAAGCTGTGATACCAGCTTCTCCAGAAACCTCAGCTGATCCTCCAGCATTCTCTGTGTGGAAATACTGACGTCAAAGCACACCAAAAAGCCATCGATGTGCAGTTTACCATCGGGCATTGGATGCTGGTCAAAATCTTGCTCAATTCCAAGTTGATCAGTGCAAATGTACATGAGCTTTTCGGCCGAGGTGAGCTTGGTGGCTGCCGCACGTTTGATGTAATGCTGAGGGTTGGAGCTCCTGTGCGACTGGAAAGTAGCATCGTCGATAAACTCAGTTTGTTCGACGACGTTGAAAATGTACTGTTGTCCCTCGTCAGTAGTCCGTGCCGTCCTGCCCCAGTAAAGGTAGTGATCGTTATTTACAACCCGACCACTGAAATCAATTTGGCTTAATATCGAAGTGTGTTCCGTGTGATAGTCATCTGCTTTTGGCCTTAAAAATCTGTTGCTGAGGCATGACTTTCCTACTCCACAGCTTCCCTTCTCTTTCTCAGTCCCTGAAAGTCCAACAACACTTATATTGCAGGTTCGTGTTTCCTTATTTTTTGACATCGCTGTGCTACGTGTAACATCACACTACTATTAAATGAAAACAAAACAAATTATGTTGCCATATAATATGTCATTATAATTATTTTGGCTTTTACTTGCACTTGCAAACAATTTTTTTGAAGTGACTGGCAGTAAAAAAATATAACAAAATTGTTTTCCAACAATGAGGTCCTTTTAATTCTTTCCAGATGAGCAATTGTTTCTGAAAGACAAAAAAAAAGAGAGAATTACAATTTTAAAAATAACACCCTACTTACTTTTGAAACTTGCTTACATTAAAGAGTGAAAATTACAATTTTACACTGACATTCATAGCCATAATAATCGATGGCAGAGGTGAGCCGAGACAAATTAAGCGCTGTTCTCCAAACAGTGCATGTAATATAATATAAATGCTATTTATAACATGCATATATTCATTCAATTTCGAAGGTATTAATGCAAAGACAGAACGACTCAGAGGGGCAAGGACACCGCAGAGAGGTGGGGGAGGGGGGAAGGCAGCCAGGACGGTTCGCCGGTGCCAACATTCTGCCACACACTGCGTCCTATAAATTATGATGTTATCGGCCAATTAATTAATGAGTGTTTTTTGTTGTTGTGAGAGGAAGCCGGAGAACCAGAGGAAACCAACGCAGAACACGGGGAGAACACACAAACTCCACACAGAAAAGAGCCCGAGGCTGGAATCGAACCGCCACAGGCAAGACCTTCTTTCTGTGAGGCGGGGATGTTACCACTGCGCCACCCTTCAGCCCGTAAGCTGTGAGTACAGACAGGGAGATGTTTGATGCCTCATATCGTCCCCCTAAAAATTCCTAGTTGTAAAGCATGGTTGATATTTTGACAATGGGCATCACCAGCCCTTGACTATATACGTCAAACATGTCTTGCCACAAGCCTTGACCATGATTCAAATTGCGGGGTAATGTGGAAGGGGGACTCATACATGAGATAAATCATACATTAGGTGGCAGGCATTTCACGGAACTTTTTAAGACGTGTGCTAAGCCACATGACCTTCAATGGGCAGGGCTGCCTGGGAAGTTACCAGTGTTATTGGGCGGTACAGCACAAACAAACACTTGCAAAAAAATAACGAAAGAAAATAAACAAAAGGCCAAACATATTTAGAACAAAAACCCATCTATCATCGTTTTCCTGAAGAAAAAAACCCCAGAACACATGTCTAAGTATCTGCCATGCTGCCAATGGGGACAAATGCTGGCTTTATGGGGCAGGCCTATCGCTGTTTGTGAACTGACGCGCATATTGGTCTCTGCATTTTTGAGAAACAAGACCCTCCCTTACACACGGCCAAGTGAAAAATCTTGACAAAAACATTTACCAGCTTCTCAGCCAGAAAATGATCTTGTCAAACCAGGACCACGGGGGAAATGGTAAAATGGTCAACTTCCTCACTGGAAAATGAGTCAACAAAAATATTACTTTTAACATGTATTCAAGATTGTAAACGTTATCTTGGCGTATTCTTAATGCGTAACTTTAGGTCGTGGGTGGATGATTCAGAGGTTATAGATTTGATATGCTACTGGTGAGGACAAGGGATCAAATTGAGACCATTACCTGTGATAAGCTGGGTTCTCACGTACAGTATAGCGAGTTGAATGTCTCAGCCTGACCACCAATGACTGAACAAGAAACGTATTGATGCAGGTTTTCACGGATCGATGTATGAGAATTGCTCCACTTGAGCACTGTAAGCACCCTGTCTACCTTGGAGTAACCCTGGACCGCACTCTCTCCTTTAAGGAGCACGTCAACAACACCAAATTGAAAGTGGGTTCCCGAAACAACATCCTACGAAAACTGGTCAACTCCAAATGGGGAGCCACAGCACACACATTAAGATCTACTGCTCTGGCCTTGTGCTATTCCTCTGCGGAGTATGCATGTCCTGTCTGGGAGAGGTCAACCCATGCCAAGAAACTTGACCCGGCATTGAACAACACCTGCCGCCTGATCACTGGCTGCTTGAAACCCACACACACAAACAACTTGTACCTCCTCGCTGGCATTGCCCCTGCTGATATCCGACGGGAAGTGGCCAGTCGAGTCGAGATGACAAAGGCTACTAGCGATGAACGCCACCTCCTTCATGGACGTCAACCCCCGGCCCAACGACTGAAGTCAAGAAGAAGCTTCCTCAGCCATGTGCAGCCCCTAACAACATCTCGAGGGGAAACCAGACTCCAGCTCTGGACGGAAAAGCTTGAGAGTGACCCTCCTGCAACTGGCATGGGAATCCCACCTGCTGAAGACTTCCCTCCTGGCTCAGATGCACCATGGATTCAGTGGAAGACACTCAACCGCCTGAGAACTAGAACGGGACGATCAAAAGATGCTTTGGTCAGATGGGGCTACAAGACCGGCCCAACCACCTGTGAATGTGGAGAAGCAGACCATACTATGGAACACTGCCTTGTCTGTGCTCTACTACCCAACCTCTGCAGCTCAAAAGACCTTGCGGAGTTCAATGAAAATGCAAGGGGCTGTGTAAGAAAATGGGAAACTGTAATTTAACATCGCGCTTCGAAGAATCGCAAAGAAGAATTGCTCTCAAGAGCTGCTCTTTCAGGCTAGCAGTCGAGCGTTCCTCCTCTCTCCTCCATGATGTTTTGCCTCCAAAATGTGAGGCTAAACGTTATGAAGGAAAGAGGAGGAACACTTTGCGATGGACGTTTCGTCTCCGCGGGAGGCGTAACGTTGCGAAGGAGTGGGGACGCTCAGCATGGCTATCCCGAAAGGGCAGCCCTCGAGAGCAATTCTTGCATAGGAAACGACAGAAATAAATGTGGCTTTACACTTGATTAGTCAAATTCCAGTTCTGAGAATTGTGTCTATTCACCGTCAAGTGACAAACATTATTTTACAACAAGGCGGGTGGGGCAGTGCTGCTCCCTGGTTTGGTTAAAATATTTTTTAAAGGGATCTCAGAAGTAGATTTTTATTATCTGCTTCCGTCGGCTGTTCTCTAACGTGGGAGGGGGGTTGGTTAGTTCCACTGCTGTGCGACAGAACTGAACGGTTTCTTCATCTTAATTGGCATGATGCCAATCGCAAATTTTTGGGGGAAAAGGTAAACAAAACGTTAACTATGACAGATGATGCCTTTAATATTCAACACAGAGTTGTTTCATTTAAAGTGTGATGAGCTTTTATGTACGTAGCACGAGCGTGTTGAACAAGGACCTGGTACCTCTGCAGGCCAGTTATGTTCCCAGTCAACATGGCTCCACTATGTGAATCATATCCAAACCCTGTTATCGCACACAACACATCCTCTAGAAAATGCAGAAATTAAGCTGCACAAAGTCAAAACGCTTATCTTCTGGGCATGATTACACTAAAAAAACAAATGCCTTTTTCTCAAGTAATCAGTGTTCAATCGTAAGTTAAAAAATGGGGCATCTCTTTTAATACCAAACATGGAGACCCCAAAGCTACGTTTACACATTAAAGGTATTTAACTGGCATATTTCAGTTATGCTGACAGTTATGGTATTGACAAGGCGTTATCAAAATCTTCCTCGCAGTTCCTACGTCCATTAGACGTGTCCTCGCAGGGGCTTTTAACAGAAAGATTATGTTTTAGTGCCCCACATGCTCAAACGGCCCGGCTCAAGACGTCTAGCCCGTGGGGATTATCAGGGATCATCTCTGGCTTGTCCACAAGATAAAACAACAACTACAAAAAATAAAACACTTCCTCCCCTGCCCATTTTAACAACACCAACGTCCCGCGCTCCACACCCACAAATGTCACTGGTGCCTCCCAAGTCAACTACCGTAGGAGAAAATATAACTTCAATTTGTAAGCCTCGACAGCTAGACACAGCAAGGACTGCTCAGCGGCATGTGAGCTGATCTACGGTAATATTTCATATACCTCTGCAGTTCCCCAATGCCTTACGTGTCTCCCATTTGTCCTACTCCGAATCCTCCCACACAAGTAAAGACAAGCACAGAAATGGCAGTCGGGTGAGCGTGGAGGCAATCTGAATGGGGTTTTTTTTCCCACCCACTAAACTATCAGATCCTTGCAGATTCATGGCAGCTTTATCAGCAGGCTGGCTGCCTCACTGGCTGGCCGGCTGTCTGGCCGGCTGGTTGGCTTATTGAGCAAACACCATGCGAGCTAACACTCACTGGGAAGCCGTCTGGATAGCTGATTGGTAGACCATCTGTCCTGACTGGCAGGACGAGTGACTGCATGGACACTTCACTGGTTGGATGGATACGGAAATGTCAAGCGGAATGCCTCAATAGTGTTGGGTGTGCAAACAACTATGATTGTTGTGAGTCCCTGCCGAACTAGATGTCTTACTGGTAGGGCCTCTGGATAGCTGGCTGGGGGCGTTACTGGGTAGATGATATACTGGCTCAATGTCTGGGTAAGCGACTGTTAAGCGAGATGTTTGAATAGCAGACCATCTATCTGGCTGACTGACACAATGGCCAATGCCTGGTTGGCTGGGTGCTGATTGACTGGCTGAGTTGCAAGGCACTGGCCGTCTAGGCGGTTAGCCTGCCTCACTGCCCGGCTTTCAAGACTGCCTGCCCGGCTCGCATGACCGAATTACCGACGAGGCGCCCTGCCGAGCAGGGACCGTTATAAATCCCAGCACCACCACCAACACGGACACGAAAGATCCCCCGTGTCGCCTTAACAGCCTGTTGTAGGGGCAAGTGCCGTTAGCGAGCACCTACGAAGGCCGACACTGCACACGAGGCGGTGGGTGGCCGACACCATGCCCAGCCGCCTTTGTCTCCCTAGTGGCAATGTTTATACATCGCACCAGCTACTCATATGAGGCTGAGTCGACCCAGGGTTAGGCTCACGACCGGTTCATAAAATCGTCAACCGGTGCTGGCCGTGAGCGGGCATCGAACTCGGGGCGCCGAGTTCGTAGCGCAGCGCGCTAACCGCTACACTAGAGCTCCCACACCACCACCACCAACCACATCCACCACCATGACCGCCGCCACAACCACCAGCACAAACCACCGGCAGCACGACAACACTGAGGCACAACCGAAATCAACCCCCCCCCCACCACCGTGGCCTCCGCGCTCCAGCGCTTGACGGCAATTTAAAATTGCGAAATATAACAACGCGCCGATTCGGCGAGAGAAAGGCGAGGCGCGCGTCTTGGACACAACGGTCGGTGAGGAAAATGAGGGAAACTTACCGGGGAAAAGACGAAGCAGGCAGGAGGCGGAGGAGGAGGCGGCGGCGCGTCGACACACCATCAAGTCCGCGCGCCGCTGTCTCCCTCAGTCTCGGCGCCCCTCTCGTGCGAGGGGAGGGGCGCGGGGGGGG
>JAZEWU010000023.1:605527-618530 GCA_036362915.1 Geotria australis | reverse complement strand
GGCTTGTGATGAGGAGGGCGGGGCACGTGTGGAGAGATGGACTGACGTGTTGCACAGGGATGTGCAGCAGAACGGTCTAAGCCGATGACTGGTACCAAGCGGCCGCCCGGGTTCGAATCCCGGCTCGGGGGGCCTTTCTGTGTGGAGTTTGCATGTTCTGCCCGTGTCCGCGTTGGTTTTCACTGAGCCCCCATCCGAGGGGCGGGGCTGGCGGGGGGAGTCGCCGGCCAAAACGTCACGGCGTGGGCGGGGAGAACCCCGTCCGCATACCATATAAGGCGAAAAGGAAGCTGATGTCAGTCAGCAGCGGGTCCACGTGTGGCGGGAATTGGGGCCCGCGTGGGTATGGGGCTCCGCTCCATGTGGAGCCATAAACACGCAGCTGTATCAATACAGTCTATGTAGACTGTAGGGTATATGCAACCTGTCGTTATCGGTACCTATCTAATCCTGTAGAGGGTCGCGGGGGACCGGACCCTATTCCGGCAGACATAGGGCGCAAGGCAGAGCTACGCCCATGATGGGGCGCCAGTCATATGCAGGCTTTGTGTATACATTATATGTGTAGAGCCATATACTGTGTACAGTACACAGAGTATATATGTGTACGTTCTATATTTATTAATGTATTGGTCTATAACATAGGACGCAGTGTGTGGCTAAATGTTGGCGCCGGCTAACCGCCTGGCTGCCTTCCCCCCTATCTGCCTCTGCGGTTTCCTTGCGCCTCTCAGTCGTTCTGTCTTCAAAAATGCAAATTTTATTTGCACAACACCAAGGCTTTTATGTCTTATTTTAGCTTTACCTCCCACTTACTGATCACTGTTCTAAAGCATCAAACAGCCAGCAGCAATATTCCCAAAAGGACAACAGGAAGAAATCAAGGTCAAAGCAGTCATGTCAGCACAAAATGGCAACAACAGCAGACGTCAGAAGAACGTGCTACACGCTTGGAACACGATCGCCCGCACGGCGGATACTCTGCTAGTAACAATATGCTGGACTATAAGTACCATATACAGTAACGTTTGTGATAGCGTTCACATCAGCGGGGTCTGATAGGGTCAGCGACCCGGAAAATGTCTCACACCACATCCACATGAAACATACCACGCTATGGCTGTGGCTCCTAGCCACGTGTCGCAAACTCCAGGTGGAAAAGACTCGGCATGACGTGTCCTAGGCACTGTGAGTGTCCCATGGACACAGGCTGACAGCACTGCGCCCTCCCGTCAGATTACCGCTCGTCATCTGTATCATGCGCTATGTATAGGTCATGTACATCACTGTGCGTCCTGGCAGTGACGTCACGGGCTTTACACCCCCCTGTGCTCATCATGAGTAATTCCTAAGCTGCTATCACGTGTGTGGGGGGATTGTCGACATCCAGCGAAGGGGAGCCTTGTCGTTCCACCACGCACCGCGCACAAATCATCAACATCATTACAGGGCGGCGTGACTCACGTCCAATATTCAGCACTCTAATCATCATCATTTAAATGTGGCTTTCGGGATAGCCGTGTCTACATTTTCTCTCTCCGCAACGTTTCGCC
The DNA here is from genome assembly GCA_036362915.1 of Geotria australis. Taxonomy (NCBI): domain Eukaryota; kingdom Metazoa; phylum Chordata; class Hyperoartia; order Petromyzontiformes; family Geotriidae; genus Geotria; species Geotria australis. The sequence goes on along the minus strand of JAZEWU010000023.1, from coordinate 616,977 downwards.
TCCCACATTGGAGGCATCACCGGGCGGAACGTCGCGAAGGAGATAGAAGGAACGCTCGAAACGGCTATGTCGAAGGAACAGCTATGGAGAGTAATTCTCATAAATCGAGCCGTGACAACCGACATCAATACAATTATATTGTTGGTAGCGCATTTCACCGAAAGGTCGCAACGCTCCTTTCACATAAAGCAGTGGTTCCCAAAGTGTGTGCCGCGACGTTCCGGGGCGCCGCAGCTGACTCACAGGGGCGTCACAGCGGGATATTCAAAATGTTCGATAGATGCCATATATCTTCTGACTTTGGGCGCCGTGGAAAAAAATCCTGATACACTAAGGGCCAGGTGAACCGAGAAAGTTTGGGAACCACTGACCTAAAGGTTTGTGAATCACACCCAGATGTGTAAATCTCCCAAACCCGCTGGGTTCCAAGGTGGACCGGTGAGTGTGGTCCAGCAGCGAGGTTTGTAAACCTGTCTCTAGGAACCGTTGTGTGTTATCCCCTCGTCCGGCGGGTTTTCTCCGGCTACTCTATGATGTGCCGTCATGCTGCCGTGGTTATTGACAAACGAGATCTCTCATCTCAAGGGATTATGCGGGTAACATTGTTGCATGGAAAAAATAAAAAAAAACACGCAAACAGTGCTTAACAAGGAAATGAACAGCCCCAACAGCAGCACCCCCATGAAAAAGTGTGACTCAGTGAGACCTTTTGTAAAGACTCACATCACTGTACAGTACCAAGCATAACATACCATACGTGTGCTTTCAACATAACACAATGGGTATTCCAGCACTGAATGAAAGCATTCAGAACGCGTGCTCTCAGATCAGTGTTTCTTCCATATTAAGAAACGTTCAAGAAGATATTCCTACAGTAATTCATATGTGTACAGATGTCAAATGCAACCAATGTGAATAATAATAATACATGAATTAAGTGTGCATTGTTGAGTTTTCCACGTGGGTGATACACCCTGTATATGTATATTGTCACAGGAATCGGCGTGCGGGTCGTGGGGATTGACTGCTTGACTGGTTGGTCATAGCGCGCATTGGGGAGACCTTTATCTAGCAGCGGATTGACAAAGGGCTGTATGCTGACGTGTGAGACTCGCCTGTGGCATGTGAAGCCAGCAGCAGTGAGTGCCGTGGCGGTTAGAGGGTCACAAAGAGCCCTCCTGCCGAGAGGTCGATGAGCTTGCAGATGGGAATGGTCCTTTGACATTTCCCCGTAACAGTGGGCCACTGTTTACAGATGTCACCACCGAATTAACCACCCGCAGCCCTGCTGTGAATCATTCGCTAAACCATATTGTGGACAAGTGATCACTTAAAATTAGCACTTTCGCCGAATGACCAAGCACTCGTGATTTGAATTAAAAACGTTGCAAAGTACGGAACGCTGTTCGCGCGCGTCTCAACTGCTGTACGCGTTCAAAAATTACGACTGCAGGGCGCCTATTACTCACGCGTCTGCCACAGGACTCGAGCACCCTCCGGCAGATACACTCACACTGGGGTCATGCGGGCTGATTAATTTCATAATTGGTATTGTTGCGGCAAGAGATATGGCTGGGCGCGTTGCCAACGCGGACAAACTCCCGCTCGTGCGGAGCGCCGCCCGTCGCCGCTCGAGGGGTGGGATGCCTCTTTGTGCGAGGAAGACAAAGACGCGCGAGGGACGAGCGGCGCGGTCACGTGCACAAGGCCGCGGTGTCGGGCCCTCGGGGGGGTGGCTGGCACAAAGGCGCGACTGTGCCTCTGGAGAGAGATGTGACACGCGGCGACGCGGCCGAGCGGGCCGCCCGACCCCGCCGAGGAGGAGGAACACGTGCAGCGGACGAGCCCCGGGGAAGTGTCGCTCACGGGGCGGGGGAGGCTTGGGGGAGAGGACGGAACGAGGACTTTGACCTCCGCCGCACCTCCTCGTGCACCCGTCGCTCCTCGCTCGGCGTCGTGTGTGGAAATAAATGATGTCTGAAGTGGAGCAGTCTCCGTTGGATGAGTCGAATGAGTCAAGCTGCTGCTGTACTGTATCGCCACGGAAACTGGCTTTCGGTGTCTCGGCCCATCGGGCTTTCAGACTGTTGTTAAGCAGTTGTATTTAAACGCACTGTGAATATGTTTTGCCCTTCTGGGGTTCATGAACAGTGTCAAGCATGACCATGGACACCGTTTTCCCAATATACAGATGATGTAATAATAAATAAAGGTTTTGTTCTTTTCTCGACCCGAGCTATTAATGCATTGATATCTGCGTTGTCCTGAGCTGCTTGCCTTTTGCAACATGTGGCCAACACTGGTGAGACCAAGCCACACAAAGGCCGTCTCTGGTGAGGGCCAATCCGTTTCAAGGAAAAGTCATATGTTATCAAAGCATATTGTTTGCATGTTTCTCCACCAGCATGTGCGGCTTTTTGCAAACGTGATCCCTCGTGAAAGGTGTCTATTTGGTGTTCGAAGATCGTAACACGTGTGCTATTGCCAGAGTCAAGCATGCTAAGGAAACAATACCCGTTCACGCATATGTTATTGGCAAGTACCCTCTAGTCTAACCACGGGGTGGCATTCCTCGGTGAGGTATTATTATTCTAGCGCCGATGGGTTTACAATAGAGCTGTATGTTCTTACACCTTTATTAGCAGAGCTGTGTGAATTAAATCCGACAGAGTTGAATTCGGCAGAGCACGGGGCCTGCCGTGAACCAGTGAGCGTGAGGAGTCGTCAGACGTTAACGCCATAAAACCCACACTTCCCCCACGCCTGTCCTCACCGCACGCGCCACCCCGCGGGCCCTCTCTCCTGCCCGCAGCGACGATGCCATTAGGCTCTCCCACGACGGCAGCCCGCCTCACGGATAACTGCGTCCGCGGTTTAGCTTTAATAATGCACTCGCCGGTGATACCATGTCGGAGAAAGGTGGCTTCTCTATTAAAGTAACGTTTCTCAAACGGGACACGCGGCGCGAGCGATGCTAATTGGACTCACGCCGGTGTACGGCGAGCCACCCGAATACGCGCGCGGCGTTCGGCGGCGAACGGAGCCCGCAATCAACCCGACGCGATACGTTTGGCGCGACGCTCCAACTCAAATTAGGAGCGCGACGAACACCCCCGTCTTCTTCTTTGCGATTCTTCGAAGCACGATGGTCAGCCTCTGGACATCGTTGTCTTTCAGCTCGGCCTTGAAGTGTTTGGTAGAATTCGCAGGCAATACCAAGTACTACCTGACAGGGATCGCGACGTGAACGCTTCTACCTTGACCCCCAACACCCCCGTGAGTGGCGTGGAACGTGCCAACGGTGGCCCATTAAACCGACCCCGATCTGGCCGCGGCTCAGCGGGTGAGAGCATCGGGAGGGCTGAAGTGCTGACGGCCTCACATCGGCGGATCCGCGTCGCCGCGCGCAGCAGCCCTGCTGACTGAGTGCCTGATTAATTGGCGTCCGTCGAATGCACCGGCTCAGCAGATGTGTCCATTGTTAGCCGTTCAAAGCCGTCGCACATTCTCTCGGTGGAAAAAATTCGTGTTCATATTTACCGGTGACCTTGCGGCGGGCCGAGCGTGCGCCCCCGGCGTTGTTTCGGGTTTCACCGCTCCCCCCGATCCGGCCCGGACGTCATCCGCCAGCCTTCGGGCCACTTGGAATAATTGGCTGTCGTTTTTCGCCTGTCACTCAGTACAATCAGCATGGAACCGGGCAGCTAATTTGTTATTTGCTCGGCTTACAACCAAGGAACCCACGAGGAGAAAGTGTGTGACCCCCATACCCGCCGCAGCCCCCATCCTTCCGTCTGACGGTGAGGGCATTGACCAGAAGAGCGGAGGTAATATCCGGTCGCTGTAATGAACAGGCCACTTGCATTTTAGCTTCTGTGAAGTGGGAACCGGAGACGGCACAGCGCCTGGGTCGTGTTTGCACACGAGCGCTTTAGATCTGCGGGGGTCTGACATATAATATGTGGAACTGTTTTTTGTTGACATTGAAAACGGGATAATATGAAAAAAGATTTACCCTTGGAGGGATTTCATATCGCAACATGCCAAACAGACAACTTTCACAAAGTGTCCGGTTTGCAAGAAGCCACATACGTTTGCGGCAAAAAATTAAAAAAAAATGCCTTGATAATGTAATAATAATCTACTTTTGTAACGCGCGCATTTTCTCCGGGCGCGTTGCACCGGTTGATTCCGAGGCGCGGAGCCAATCTATGCATTGCCCTTGCAATTGATTGGCCCACACCAGAGACGGCTTCCTTTATAGCCTGGCCCCAACAGTGTTAGCCAAGTTTTACCAAAAGGCATACAGTTTTGATGCATTAGAAGCTCGGGTCGAGCTATTAAAGGAGTTTTTGAAGAAATAATGTTGTCTATTCTCGATTTAGACCTAGCCTGGTATGGAACAGGAATGTGGGTTAAGGGTCTGCGGTGGCAATGGGTTTAGTGTACTGCGTTACGAACACGGTAACATGAGTTCAATTCCTGGCCACGGCTACCTTCAGTGGCAAGTGCCATGTCTACTGGACCCGAGACCTTCCCAACCGGCACCCCTCTTCCCTCCTTTATCAACCGACGTTGACCAGCGTGGTGAAGTATGGTCAAGCAGTACGTACCATGACAATGCATAGAGTGACCTTAATCCAGCAGTGAATTGAGAAAAGGCAGTCGGTTATTTAAGTGTCATTAGAGGAACACATTCATCTACGCTGTGGGTATGGAGAGAGAATGCTGACGGATTGGAAATTGATGATACTGCTGATGACGCAGACAAAATGTACCATTGCAATTGCGTGAGTCAGTGTGAATAGGATGTGGGACACGCGCCGTTGGTATCGACTGATATCGGGCATTTAACACCAGTCACTGCCTCTCTGGGGGCAGTTTATACACTGACTGATCGTGCGCAGATAGTAAAACCAGCTTTTTAAGGAAATGAAACCCAGTTAAGTGATTACAAGAAGCGCTATTAACATATTGCAGTCGGGTGCGTCCGGTTTATGTATCTTTTAACGTACTGTACTGTGTTTATTCCCCAAGCGACCGAGTGACTCGCCATGAATCCGTAGCGCAGACTGGTGTAGTACCGTCACGTGCAGTTCCGTGTTTTTAAACATTAGCGACTAATTGAAACTCGAACCTTCTGAAAACATGGCTTCATTGGGCCAGTTTCTAAATTCCCTTCTGGAAAGATGAAACCGTGTTTGACCCCTTTTTAAGAGTGTGTTTGTATAAATGATGACCCATTGCCCAACGACAAAAGCTCCAAAATGAGGCTGGCATGTCTGCGTGCCTTGTGTCTGCTCGACTGTTATTGCGATCGTCGACGATGTGGACATTTTTTCACACTGATCCAGAAGGAAAATAATACAATGTGGCCTTGGATTACGTGTGAGGTTAGAGCCGAAATACTCTGAAGGACCCTTGGCAATCCATCATGTTTCCCAAAAACCGCAGCCACGATACGTTTGCGGTGGTTTAAACAATGTGGATGAAATGTTCCATAATCTGCCACGACCGCCACATCTAACGGAGGACTTCTCGTGAGGGTCAAGAGGTCACTGTTGCAGGTCACCGTGGTTTCGGGCTGTCATTGAGACGACTTACAGGTGCAGGGGTCCACAACACGCGCTTCTCGTTTTTATTGTGTTTCCCCCTATCTAGACACCTATCCACACACTATTTCACAATAATATCACTATTTACGAAGGCGGCACGGTGGCGCGGCGAGTAGCGCTGCCGCCTCACAGCAAGAAGGACCCGGGTTCGAATCTCGGCTCGGGTGCCTTTCTGTGTGGAGTTTGCATGTTCTCCCCGTGTCCACGTGGGTATTCGCCGGGCACTCCGGTTTCTTCCCAGAGTCCAAAGACATGTTGCTGCATAGGTTAATTGGCCTGCTGACTAAATTGCCCCCGGTGCCCTGTGATGGACTGGCGTCCTATCCTGGGTATAACCCTGCCTTGCGCCCTGTGTCTGCCGTGATAGGCTCAGTCTCACCGCAACCCTGTCCACGATTAAGTGGTTTCTGACAATGAATGAATGAATCACTATTTACCTTGTAATGATGTAGGTTTTCACCACTCGATTCATGATGGTTGCTCTTCAAAGCTGTTGTTTTGGGATAGCCGTATCGAGCGCTCTCCCTCACGATGCATCCAACGTGGGAGGCGAAACGTCGCGAGAGAGAAAGGGAGAGCGCTCGAAACGGCTATCCCGAAACAACCATCACTATTTACCTTTTCAACATTTACAACGTCACCTTATTGACGTGTGACTTTTATGGAATGCGATGTGATTTCGCATGCCGTATAATCTCAGCTTGTGCTCGTACACATGTTTACAATTAATATATTTGTTTTCACGAACTGCCGTGAAATATACACATATAGAGACGACATATTTTCTTTGTAAATAGGAGTGCGCTTCACGCGGCGGGCCGTCGTTCTGGTCATCAATCTCAGAGGTTCCCAACGTAACATGCGGTACATTCCTGGGGTGTGCATTCACTGATTAGGCTCGGCACCAAAAATAAACGATTTGTAATTGAGTGCACATTAAAGGAGTAGGGGTGGCCCTTAATTCTGTTCGTCCGGACAACTTGTGTGGTAGCCCGTGCCTCACGCAGCCATCGCAATCCACGCATACATCACCAGCCGCTTGGTTTCTCAACTCCTGGCAAAAAACAGAAGTGTTGCAACATTGCCGGCTGAGTATGCGAGAGAGGGCGTTATCCCGTTTCGAGCGGTTGCTCAATGGTTCGCGCACTTGGGCTACAAACCTAGCAACCCCAAATTCGATTCCCGCTCACGATCAACACCAATGACGATTTTCTGAACGCGTCCTGGGAGTGGTGCTGGCCACACACCCCCTCGTGTGTCGTGTCGGCCTTCATAGGTGCTCGCTAACTGCACTTGACCCTAGTCTGTTAAGGCTACATGGGGGGGGTCTATATTGTTGCTGATCTTCCGATATGCCGTTCTCTCCACAACTCGGATAATTAAAAAAAAAGCCAAAAAAATTGTTGCTGATTTTCCGTTCTCTGTCGTTGTTGACATGTCGTTCTCTCCACAGCCTTGTGCAGCGCTTTGTGACCCTCGGGTGAAAGGCGCTATATAAATGCTATTATTATTATCTTTGATATCCCGATTCACTCCGGCTCCACGCAACAAAAACCCAGCCTCCCCTCGTGGTTTATAGCCGCCGCTTGCCCTTTGCAGACACTGCGCCTCTGCAGCTGCCCCGGCTTAGCACGAATCGCTGTTTTCACAAGCGCGGCCGCGGGTGATTCATGGCTACAGTGGTGGCCCGGCGGCCGTGGGGCGCTCCGCGGGGCCTGGCCTCACTGCCCGCTTCTCTGCTCAGTGGATGCGTGGACCACGGTTTCAACATTATACGCTCAAGACTGGAGGTTCCACGCGGGCAAAGCCGCGGGGCCGCTTTCAGTCCGTGGCGGGTGTGACCGCGCCCGCGCGTCACACCCGCTCAGCGGATGTGTTGGGACGTCCTCTCGTCCCGTGGCCCAGGAGGAACGGGCCTCCACCCGTGATGGGGTCACGGATGAGTCTGCTGTTGTCGTGAGATTGCTTCGTTTGTCATGCCACCAGGAACGCGGTGCTGGCACCCCAAGGGGAAGGAAAGACTGATGTCAGCGCCCGTTTTCTTCCAGCGGCTGCTTCCACGGCTCAGCTCCTTACAGGCTCAACTAGCGCGGGGCGAACGCTGGATAGACACACGGTGGGCCAGAAAAAACTGACACATTTGAAATGTATGTAGCTAGAAATGTGTCAAAACAAATTCTGGCCCACCCGTGGCTGTATATGTTCATTCATAGTCCATCCATCCATTATCAGAAACCGCTTAATCCTGTACATGGTTGCGGTGAGCCGGAGCCTATTCCTGGCAGACGCAGGGCGCAAGGCAGGGCTATACCCAGGATGGGACGCCAGTCCATCACAGGGCACCGGGAGCAATTTAGTCTGCAGGCCAATTAACCTATGCAGCAGCATGTATTGGGATTGTGGGAGGAAACCGGAGTGCCTGGCGAAAACCCACGCGTACACTGGGAGAACATGCAAACTCCACGCAGAAATGCACCCGAGCCGGGATTCGAACCCGGGGCCTTCTTGCTGTGAGGCGGTAGCGCTACTCACCGCATCACCGTGCCACCGTACTGTATATGTTAGTGAACAACGTACTCAACACCTGCCAGGGACACCTTGACACATACCTCGAGGCGCTGTTAATCATCCGACGTGGGTCGGGCGCTGGCCTCTGCGTAATTGCCTCGTAAATGATCGTAACATTGAGTGTCTGTGAGAGCTGAACTCGGGTGAAGCGGTTGTTATGGCTGTAAACGTTCACTCCGTGTTGATGGGTTTGTTGCTGGTCTCGGTCGGTTATTTGTGAGGTTGTGGTGAGTGTAGCGGCCCCTAGCGGCCGCGGGGGTCTTACAGAGCAATACAACAGTCTTCTTTGCGATTCTTCGAAGCACGATGGTCAGCCTCTGGACATCGTTGTCTTTCAGCTCGGCCTCGAAGTGTTTGGTAGAATTCGCAGGCAATACCAAGTATTACCTGACAGGGATCGCGACGTGAACGCTTCTACCTTGACCTCCAACACAACAGTCGAAAGCGATTTCCTACTCATGATACATAGATAGATGTTTAGTATTACAGCAGAAAATACCCAGTAAGCTTGCAAGCTCTGGATGCGGGATTCCTCGGACACAACACTGGCTCCTGTGATTGAGCATTGAGGCGGTGCTAATCTCCCGTTTACAGCCGCGCTAACCACTAACCGCTACACTAACGCTCTCACACACACGAAGAGTTCATAACACCCAAACCTCTGTGCAGATTGATACAGCGATCCATTGCTGTACGGCTGCATCCCAGTGCCCGACCGACCGAGTGTAACACAAAAAAAACTAGAAAGTAGAGTGAAAGAACGCGGAGAAAGACAGACCGCTGGCGACACAATGCGCCAACCCGAGGCTGTGCACCGCCACTCACTCCGCACTGCGGGATGGGTTTGCGCCAGAGCCCTTGACTGTCAGAGCCCCTTTTGCCAGCGGAGCCTGACATTTTATATTTCCGCATGCCTCGCTGCCCTTTTGAAAGAGAGAAAAAAAACCCCACGCGGCTTTGTGAGGCTGCAGTTTCACACGAATACAGAAGCGGGCAAATCCCCCGCAAAGCAAGTGTGATAATGGACATCCATGCGTGTCATCATCACCACCGGCACCAGCAGCAGCAGCAGCCGCCATGAAGACTCCGCTGCTGGATGAAGGCTGTTGCCGCCGCCTTTCACACTCAGGCGAGGTAATCACCCCCGGTAGCACTTGTACGCGGATTGCTTTAATGGCTCCGTCTCCTTGGTGGACGTCTCCCAGACGCGATCCGCTCCTTGGCTGCCGCGTTCCCCGAGTGTTTTGGACCATCGGCCTTCGTCCCGTCTCATCACGGGTCTCGCCTAAGACCACGGTTCAAATTGCGGCTTGAATGATGCCATTCACCTGCGCGTGTTCACTGACGTGCGATCACGTGTGTACCGTTTTAATTATCATCCATTGTCAGAAACCGTTTAATCCTGTACAGGGTCGCGGAGTGCCGGAGGCTATCCCGGCAGACACGGGGCGCGAGGAGGACTATACCACTTGATGGAGCGCCAGTCTATCGCAGGGCGTCGCAAGCAATTTAGTCAGCAGCCCAACTTACCTGGCCGGCAGCATATTTTGGAAAGTGGTGGAAAATCAGAGTACCCCGCGAAAACCCGCGCTGACACGGGGAGAGAACACGAAAACGCCAGACAGAAAGGCTGCACCGGAGCGAGGAATCGAACCCGGGGCCCCTTTTTGGCAGCGAGGCGGCAGCGCGACTCACTGCAGAGCCGCCGTGCCGCCCGCGTGTACCGTTACATGAACGTAACAGAGGGGCAAAGGTCGCCCGTTACAGGCACGACGCGAGCCCGTTACGGGCACGACGCGAGTGATGGAAAATCTAGCAAACGTCCTCAGCGGCATGTGTCACCAGAAATGAGCGGAAGCGCGTCTCCGTGCTGATGCGCGGCGCCGCGCCACCTCCCGTGCTTGGCGCGTGCTCCGCGTAGCTTAGCGGCTTGTCAGCTCGGCGCGCATTCGGGGGACACACAGAGCCCGTGGTGTGTTTGTGTAGCCGGTGCAGCCACGCATAAACACACTAGCCTGGCAGTTTGTCTCGACATAAATGCGGCCGCTCTAGCGAAAAAACCACGGCGATCAATCTGGGGGCCGCGGCGCGGAACAGCGACCGAGAGGCAGCGCCGAGACACCGCGCGGAGCCAGCTTCGTGGCCCGATGTTCGGCAAATTCTCCGGTGTGTTCCTCCGAGTCAGCAGCCGCCAGAGGTGCCCGCAACGAAATGTGCGAGACCCGCGCTGGGTTTTCGCGAAATGAAGACGACCCAACGGTCCAACGCAGGGCCCGGTCCTCTTTGTGTCCGTGGTGTGGCAGCCGGTGGCTCGTGATAATTGATCAGAAGTAATCCGGATGCGACTAAGTTTGACTAATTACGAGTTGAATGGAGCCCTCATTGAGACTCGCTGTCCGGGCGTTCTATGACCTTGTAGAAAACAATGTACACGTAATGATAATGAAAACAGTGACTTTGAAAGAGAATCTACTTTAACAACACATTCCTTTGTCAGTCCACTGCTAGATGAGCTAGACCGTCAATCTAAACCGGTGGGCCGCGAGCGCAAGCTAGTGGTTCGTGGAGACCAGACCCGAGTGGGCCAAGTGGCCCTTGCGGTGCAAGAGTTTGAGAAGCCCTTGCGCTAAACGAAGGCCTTCCTACGCCACGTCAGTCAGGGGGGAGCTGTGTGACCATACTTCACCACGATGGCCACTGCAGCTTGACTGAGAGCGTGCCCGGGTCCGTTTCGAATACCACCCACCACCGGTGTCATCCATTCATCCATTGTCAGAAACCGCTTAATCGTGCCGGAGCCTATCCCGGCAGACACAGGGCGCAAGAAAGGGCACCCGGGGCAATTGAGTCCGCAGGCCAATAAACCTATGCAGCAGCATGTCTTTGAACTGTGTGAGTAAACCGGAGTGGGGACACGGGGAGAAGATGCAAATGCCACCAATAAAAACCAAAGCACCTGGGACTGGCCCGTGACCTCCTCATGCATCTAGCCTGGCACAGCAGGTAGCCCATGGCACCTGGGTCTGTCCCGTGACCTGCTGTCAGCGAGCCTTCGACACTGCGTGATAGCCTCAAGGTGCACCTGGCCTGGCACATGCGCCGCGAAACACTGCGCCACCGCTCCTCGGCGCCTCTGGAGACGCGAGGCACCGCCTCTGCAGGACCTCCCCGCGCGGCGCCCCACATTGGCCCGCGCCTTCCCGGCCTCTCTCGCCGCCGGTGCCGTGATGCCTGTCGGGGGAATCGACGCTGACATCATTGGAGGAG
>JAZEWU010000023.1:585247-597457 GCA_036362915.1 Geotria australis | reverse complement strand
TTCTGTCGTCGTTGACATGCCGTTCTCTCCGCAGCCCTTGTGCAGCGCTTTGTGACCCTCGGATGAAAGGCGCTCTATAAAACGCTATTATTATTATTTCCTGTTTTTGTGTGTTATGTCTTATAACTCATCGCTATCCCTTGACTCTCAGTTTTCTGTCTCCCCGTTTTTGATATGCCGTTCTCTCCACAGCTCGGATTATTAAAAAAACCTCAAAAAAATTGTTGCTGATTTTCCGTTCTCTGTCGTTGTTGACATGTCGTTCTCTCCGCAGCCTTGTGCAGCACTTTGTGACCCTCTGGTGAAAGGCGCTCTATAAATGCTATTATTATTATATTATGGCCATGACAGTCAATAATTGATTAATTGTCAGAAACCGCTCAGTCCTGTACAGGGTTAGGGTGAGCCGGAGCCTATCCCGGCAGATACCGGGCGCAAGGCAGGGCTATATCTACGAGGGGACGCCAGTCCATCACAGTGTACCGGGGGCAATTTAGTCAGCTAATTAACCTGTGCAGCAACATGTCTTTGGACTGTGGGAAATGTTCAGTGGAGTGCAAGAAACATTCCTTTATAACAGCGACGCTCGGTGGCCGGATAGAAAAGCGTTCGTTTGGTTACAGCGAGCGGCCGGGCACAGGGGTCGTCAATCATGACCAATTGTTCCTCCTATCATCTCCTATGATTGCCCCATCAACACCTCCATCACTCGCTGCCGCAGCATTCCATCATCGCTCCTTCCTTCCCTCCACTCTCCCCGGAAACAACACACCTCCTTATGCTATCTCATCTTTCTTTAGAACCGCCTCACTTCCTCCCCTCACCACTCCTCACCACCCCTCACCTCCTCCCCTCACCAGCTCTCACCGTCTCCCCTCACCACCCTGCAACGCTTCTCCTCACCATTGGAACGTTTGCTGTATCGCAGAAATCTCGCGTCCAGAGTTTGCAAGTTCACTCGTTATTTTCTCCTGGAATAGTACACACCTATAACATCTTTCTCACCGTCACTCACTCCCCACGTCTCCATCACCACCATCACTCACTCCCCACACCTCCCCTCACTACCACTCACCACCACCCACCATCACTCACTCCCCACACCTCTTGCCCTCGACACCAGCAGGCAAAAATTGCAAAAAAAGTATATATTTTGATTCAGCCACACATAGTAAGAAAACAATAATACCGTATGGAAGAGATTACATCACCCCCCCTCAAATAAGACACGTCTTCTTTTCGATTCTTTGAAGCGTGATGGTTATATGACAGTTTCCCATTTCGTGTTCATTGGAAAGTAGAAACCAAAACAAATCAATGGTCTTGGCGTGTTCATCACCCTGCTGCTGCTACGTTTGTCACAAATGGCATCGATTTGCTGACGAATATTTTTCAACGAGAAAATCAAGATCAGGACGGTGGCGAAATCGTAAAAGTGCAGCCGCACGCGTCGAGGGGGACCCCGACACGGGGAGTCCCCGGTTGCCCCGCACGCCGGGCTACTGCAGCTGCACGCTGGTGAGGGTCACGTCTCCCGTGACCTCCAGCTTTATGCCGTGACCCATGGGCGGCAGGCGATGGGCGTAGGAGAAGAGGTGCTGCCCGTTGGTGGACACCTTGTAATCCATCGCGTCGCACAGGATGTCCATCTGCGGACATCAACGGGTGCAACGGCATCAGCAGAGCCGCGTTGAGTCGCTCCGCGAACGCACGGTAAAATAAACACGGCTTTGCTGCGGTTGAATGCCACTTAAGGAAAGGGAACTCGACGCTGGATTTCCCACGAACCCAACCGCGGCCTTACCTGGAAACCCTGTCCTCTGCTGAAGGGGAAGAAGGGCACCTGGCGCTCCTCGTGGCCCCACGCCTTATTTGTCAGCGTGTTCCTCACGAAGACGTTCTCGTCAAAGCGCGGGTTGAGGTGAAGGGCCACGTTGCCGCCATGGATTTTGAGGTTGACGGCAAACCTAAGAGGGGGATACGAGCGTCGCGGAGCAGACAGGTCAACGGCAGGGCGACCCCAATCGGGCGGGATTCGGAAATGTTAATTCGAACAGAATTTGTGCACTGGTGTAGGTTTTCACGGCTCGATTCATGGTCGTTGCTCTTCACAGCTGTTCTTTCGAGATAGCCGTGTCACTGAGAGCTCGCCCTCTCCCTCGCGACGTTGTGCCTCCCACGTTGGAAGCAGAACGTCTGATGATGCCTATGGGTTTCTGCGTGAGTCTGTGGGTCTCTGTGTGTGTCTATGGGTCTGTGTGGGTGTCTATGGGTTTCTGCGTGAGTCTATAGCTCTCAATATTCAAAAACGCCGGCAATGATGCCACCGCCATCACATTCCGGCATCTCGATGATTCCACCGGCACCCGTCATAACCAGTGGCCCGGGTTGTGGCCTCCTGCACCTCGACGGACGCGCCACCACTGCCAGCGACTCGGAGCGAGCAACTGGTTTCCGGGTCTCCCTCCCGCCTCAGGTCGCTCACCGTTGAGCCTTGGGGCTGACCACACCGCGCAGCATGATGATGCGCCCGGTGTACAATCCTCCCGGGATGTCACAGTGGTATGGCACTGCCTGGTAAAGGACATTCGCAACAGATTGTGTTTGCCGGAAACTTTAATACTCAGGGCGATGCTCCCGCACGCGCTGTCAACACCGACTCAATGGGTGCACCTTCAACTTGCGGTTTAAAATACGGGAAGGGAAGAAGTTGACCTTACGACGCAGAAATCAGGCTCGGTGAATCGAGGCACAATCCAAACAACGTTTCACGTGCAGTACACTTAATCGGTGCGCCGACAGGTTGCTTACTCACCGGGTTCATGGCCAGGGTCATCTGAATAAGGGAGACACACACACAACGGCACGCGGGATCAGCAACCGAGCGCAGGCACCCGGACGGGACAGGGCGCGACCGGACCGGGCGCCGTTATTCGTCGCGCGCGGGATCGATAATCGCGAGTGGTGCGCGAGGGGACCAGCGGCCCCCGTCGAGAGGCCGCCGAGGCACCCACCGGTCCGCACGTGTACGGAGGAGGCTGCGCGGGCAGGTACTGCGGTGGCAGCATCTGCGTTGGTGGATACTGCTGTGGGTAATGCGGTTGGAACGCCTGAAAAACGATTGAGAGCGGTGGTCACGCAAAGGACAGGGGAACCGCGCCCAGGGAAACAGGGTTAAACAAGCGTGCTTGGTGAGCGAGGCGTGAGAAAAGGCGGGGATGGGATAGGGTTGCCACTCGTCCTGGTTTCGCCAGGATCACCCTCGTTAGAAGATGTCTGTTCTGGGAATTGTGTTGGTCTCTCCCGGAACGACTTTGAATATGAGTCGTGGTTCGTCAGCTGTGACAACATGTAGTTTTCTCATCTTCTGGTACGGTCACATCCTTCCTCTAAGAAGTTTGGGTTTTACGAGCTTAAGAGGTGGCAACTCTAGATAGGGGTTCGGGGGGAAAAACCCCGAGATACATATTGACGGAAGAGAGGAGCGCAGGAGAGAGGGGACACGAGGGGGTGAGGGGAAATCGGGTTGGTGTTGGGACAACACAGGTCCCTCACCAGGACGTGAACTCGCTTTCACAACACACATGCCCCGTGTAGCTCGCCCTAGCGGTCTGAACCATGGGGCAACCCAGGCAGTTGCAGGGCCGGCCGCTTGGCCAAGCGACGTTCGTCAAACAGGCAATTCCACGAAAGGTTCACAATTGATTAGTCACGTCTACGAGAATGCGTGTTTACTGCTTGGTGCTCTGTTAAAATACATCCGTTAAATTTAAGCTTAAAATCGAAGTCCATTATTGCAACATTTGTTAAGAATATTGAGTGCTTATAATCAGTGTGGGGGTGGGGGGGTCGTCATTGAATTTTGCCTGGGGCTCCAGACTCACTAAGACTGCAGCGGGTAGCATACACAGGCTGTTGGGGCAGTCATTTACAGATTATAACCATCGTCCTGGTGAGGCAGAGAGAGAGAGAGGTAGATCTGGCGTTGGGGAACTCACCTGGTTTTGGGAGAAGGCGATGGAGTAGATCTGCACGGTGCCTGCGACGCTCAGGGTGTCCACGCTGGCAAAGTGGATGCGGTGCGGGTATTCGGTGAAGTGGGAGCCATTCACCGCCACCTGCCAAAGGACGCGACATCGAGATGAGAATTGCTCTCAATGTCCGCGCCGAGTGTTCCGCCTCGCTCAACACCAGGACGATGCCTCAGTCATCCAGCTCTCCACAGTGTTACGGTATATCTCTATCGTTGAAACATTTTGAAATGTACAACTCTTTTAACGTCACAAAACAGGCGCGTACTACAGGTATGCAACACTTCTTCTGTCAGATAAACTATTCAGAGGAGGAACGGTCAACACGGCTATCCCAAAAGCTCTTGAGAGGAATTCTCAAACATCGAGCTGTGAAAACCTTCATGAACGCACACCACACGCCCGTTTTATTTGATCACCGGCACGCCAGTCGAGAAAATAAGGCACGTTTCAAAAACCCCGTGTCTCTCCTCATGGCAATACAAATGGATACACTCGACTTTGGTCAATTGGCAGGTCGCGCGTGGTGGGGTAAAACGTGGGTACTCCCACCTCTTTCAAAACGTCTGACCAGTGTAGAAGAGTAGGGCAAACATATTGTCTAGAGATAGACGTTCATTATTACAGCACAAAAATACCAAGTGAGCTTGCAAGCTCTTAACGGGATTCCTGCTACACACAAAACCTGGAGGCCGATCTGCCGGCAGCGTCGTGAGCTGGCAGTTGCAGCGCTGCACCTTGAACTTTTACCGATTATTATAACATTTAAGAGTGCCGCGACAGTTGTCCAGGTTCATTTTCTGTTAACTCACAAACGTTTACAGCCGAATAACGCACGACCGGGGATTTCGAAACACATAAGCGCGCCACCGTGGCTTGTGAGAACTGGATTTTGAGAAGATGCGGGTTTGACAAGGCACAAAGTTCATGGCCTGTTGCTCAAGCACGTTGGCTTGGAATGTCTATCAGTGACTTTGCCTTATCACTGCAGCCGGTTCGGCTTCTTCTTTGCGATTCTTCGAAGCACGATGGCTAGCTTCTGGACATCGTTGTCTTTCAGCTTGGCTTCGAAGTGTTTGGTAGAATTCGCAGGCAATACCATAAGCGCGCCACCGTGGCTTGTGAGAACTGGATTTTGAGAAGTTGCGGGTTTGACAAGGCACAAAGTTCATGGCCTGTTGCTCAAGCACGTTAACTTGGAATGTCTATCAGTGACTTTCCCTTATCACTCCAGCCGGCTCTGCTGGTAAATACAGTGGACGTGTACGGGTGGACCAGAAGTCTTCTGACCTACATTGAATGCTCTAAAACGTAATAATAATAATATCAATTTACATTGCGCCTTTCACCAGAGGGTCACAAAGCGCTGCACATGGGCCGCGAAGAGGACGGCATGTCAGCAACGAAAGAAAAAAAAACAATTAAAACCAAAGCAACAGAAAATAAATGATTAAGGCTACTTCGAATATACTGAAAAGTTGTGAAACTGACAATCTTAAGAGCGGCAACAATCTGCCAGCGTCCCCCAAGATGGCCGTCACTTCCAATGGGTGTGTAAGGTAATCTAAGATAAACTTTGTGCTGATGTAGGTTAATCACGGCTCGATGCATGGGCCTTCTCTCATTTTTGCATCTTATGTATACTGACAAAAAGGTCACGATAGTTACTCGAGAGACGTTTTATTTGTGGTGTGTCGGAGCGAGACGGTTTGTTGCATTGTTGAGACCGTGTGAGATGGCAAGGGCTTGGGGAGTCATTCATA
Source organism: Geotria australis (assembly GCA_036362915.1). Lineage (NCBI taxonomy): Eukaryota > Metazoa > Chordata > Hyperoartia > Petromyzontiformes > Geotriidae > Geotria > Geotria australis. The sequence goes on along the minus strand of JAZEWU010000023.1, from coordinate 591,663 downwards.
CAGCAGTAGATAGACCATGGTTGACGACGATGATGATGTAAAGTCAAGTTCTGGGAATGTTGGTGTCTGCTAAGCGCAAGGCTCACTTCCCCTTCCCGGAGTTTGCGCGGTTTCCTCGTGCCTCTGAGTCATTCTCTCTTTAAAAAAATACATTCGATACTGAACAAATGCACTGTGAACTGTGAACGTTATTAATTGTTATTACGCTGTAAAGCGTTTAATCAATCAGGAAATGCAACCTACGAAACAACGATGACCATCAAGGCCCGTAACATGCGCTCACCCATTTCGCAGACTTGCCCCCGGTGCCCTATGATGGACTGGCGTCCTACCCTAGGTATAGCCCTGCGTTGAGCCCTGTGTCTGCCGGAATAGGCTCCGGATCACCGCGACCCTGTACAGGATTAAGCGACGTTTGACAATAGATGGATGGAGACGAGTTCATACACTGTTGAAGAACGGCTTGTCGTGAGCGAATGGGCTCTTAAAAGATGACAAACCGAGATGCCTCCAACGTGGGAAGCGAAACGTCGCGAGGGACATCGCTCGACACGGCTATCCCGAAACAACAGCTCTGAAGCGCAACCATTAAACCGAGAAAAAACTAAGAAATGAGGGTCACACGATATCTGGACCACCCTGTCCAGCATGCAGTCAATTTTTATTTAGGTTTTAGTCTAAGCTGGAAGGAGCCGTTATTTTTAACAGTTGTCTAGTGGGGAGAGGTAAGCAAGCTGCAACATCTCAGGGCACCGCGGACAATTCAGTCGGGACAATTAACCCAGGCAGCAGCGTGTCTTTGGAGATTCAAACATCTGTGCGGTCCCACGCGGGTTTTAACTGTCACTGCGCAGTCCGCGTGTGGCTCCATGACCCATGGGATGGATGTTTATCACCCCTGCTTAGCGGACTCTAAATGTCCACCTCGCACCGCCCGCAATAACGTTTAAAACGCGGGTCATAAACGCGATACAAGCCCTGGCAGTGACGCGCCGCACCTCGCAGTAAAGTCAGTTGCACTTTTACTGTTTCATGACGCGAGTGTGCGGGCAATTAGCTTAATGATTTACGCAAGCTGTAAAGCTAACGTGGTGAATCGCTATATATTTTGTACAGTGCCCTTCGAAAAAGGATCACCGCAAATAATTTAACCTGAAAATTTAGATCAAAATAATAAAGTAATGTACTGTCAACATGAACAATAATAACCAGTGTGCGTAACAACCAGCTTACAAACAGATAACATCAGTGGCGAGCTATTCCCGGTCACGGGTCCGCCATCCCCCCTCCCTTCACCCACACCAACCATCACGGTCAAAGCACCGTCAGAACCGACATTTTCCAGGAACTGCGCCCTATATATCACAATGGTATCGGCCAATTAATTAATTAGTGTTTTTTGTTGTTGAGGAAAGAAAACAGAGACGCCGGAGAAAACCCACGCAGAACAGGGGGAGAGAACACACGAACTCCACACAGAAAGGCGCCCAAGGCGAGCATCGAACCCCCTCTCGGGAAAGCTCATTCCTTGACACGAGGCACGGACGTTTGCCAGTGCACAGACACCGTGCCGCCAAAGTGCGATTTCAGACTTGCCTTGAAGTTGTAGTGGGAGACGAGGAAGATAATTTCGAAGGGCTGGCCTCGATTGATGGTGTTGGAGGCCCTCTGCTCCGTGCCCCACGCCTGCCGCTGCAGCGTGTTGCACACCACCGTCTGGGGCCCGTCGTCCCAGCGCGGGTTGAAGTGGAAGGCCACGTCGGCGCGCGGGCTCACGCTCGAGCCGCACTGGAAGTCAATCTGGAACCTGAACGCGCGAGAAGGAGGGGGAGGACGACACCTGGAGTAAGTGGCACGAAACTGGGAGACACGGCCATAGCGAGGGTTATACTCGATGCGGTGTGCGGGGCGCGGAAATGTCTTTCTTACCTCCTGGAGTGATGGGGCACCATGCCCTTGATCATGATCATCTTCCCATCGGAAAGGCCACCAAAAATCATGCCCACGTATGGGATGGCCTGCAGGAAAAACGCACGTGTGGCAAAAGGTAGCACATCAGTCCTGCTTATAAACTGCTATGTCTTTTTACATTTCTTTAAAACGTAATGGCCATTATTCTTGCCTTGCTAAAGTGAAGGAGGCGCTCATCTCCCGTTTACATCCCCGACCAGGATTGTGAGTTCCACAATTCTATGGCAGGGGTGAGTCTCTTCATCGCACGTACAGTGTATACATTTTACTTTCACACAAAGCTGTACCTGTTTGATCAACCCCAGAGGGAAGATGGATGACGAACTGGGTCAACCCCCAACCAGGATTTTACTTGAACCATCTGGTCTCGAGCCGCTCTATCTACTCATGAGCCTCGTGGCTGCATCACCGGTATACTTTAACCATTCATTTAAACATAACTGTCAATTCATATTCATGGTTCTAACGCTCGCCAGCATGTTTTTCGCGTCGACAAATATTCGTTTAGCGGTTTGGAGGCCAACAAACGTTCGTTTATTGTATTTGTTTCCACGGTTCAGATACTGAGTTGCAAACGGAATTATTGAACAAAGGAATAAAGTAACGCTGGCAAACAGATAGCGATCAAGGCTTAACACGATTTATGATTGCACGAAGTAATATTTGCTCAGGTGTGTGTCCAAGCTCTGGAAAACCTTTGGGCAATGTAACTTTTTTGCCAGCAACACAGCCTCTTACGAAAAATCAGACCACGTTGCTCCTGCGACCCTCACCAGGACAAGCGGTTTACAAAATGGATGGATGGATAGTTGATCTTCAGAGATGTTCTTTCGGGATAGCCGTGTCGAGCGATCTCCATCTCTCCCTCGCGACGTTTCGCCTCCCACGTTGGAAGCATCATCAGGCGTTATGGTTGGAAGCATCATCAGGCGCTATGGTTGAAGCAACCATAACGCCTGATGATGCTTTCAACGTTGGAGGCGAAACAAGGGAAAGAGGGAGATCGCTCGACACGGCTATCCCGAAATAACACTTTTGAAGAGCAACCATCATGAATCGAGCCGTGAAAACGGACATCAGTACAATATCAACCTTAGTTGGAAAGCAGGGCAAAATAATAGAGCGCTTTTCCACTTCAACAAGTATTGGATCATTACGTGTTTAGATTGCCAGTGGTGGCAGTTCCACTTTCCTAGGGTGAGGATAAGCACGACTGATTTCTCCACAAAAGTGGTAACGACTTTATTGGGATTTAAAATCGAAACTTTCTGGAAAGTGGAAGTACTGTGAGGACAGAGCTACACGGGCGCATGTCCATCGTTAATAGTGTTTTTTATAGGTCATGCTGACTAGATTAATTGTCCTGACTAAATTGCCCCCGGTGTCCTGATATGGTATAACTTGATTACCCCTCCCTGCTGGACAACTGTTAAAAAGAGCTACACAGCTCCTTCCAACTTATGTAAAAACTAACTTACTCACTGACTGCATCCATTAGTAGTGCAGTGCCCGCTTAACCCTGCATAGGGTCGTAGGGGGCCAAAGCCTGTCCTGGCAGACACAGGATGCAAGGCAGGGCTATACCCTTGATGGGACGCCAGTCCATCACAGGGCAATGGTGGCAATTTAAGCAGCAGGCCTATTAACCTTGGCAGCATGTATTTGGACTGTGGGAGGAAACCGGAGTACCTGGCGGAAAATACAAGTTGATACGGGGGAGAACATGCAAACTCCACACAAAAACGCACCGGAGCCAGGAACGAAACCCTGGACTTCTCGCAGTGAAGCGGCAGCGCTACTCACTGCGCCACCCCATTTAATATTTTTTAAACAAGTTAAAAAAAACGTTCCTACCACAAGTGACATGAACACACCGTACGGAAAAACGTAACCACTGTGTACAATGTATCTCATCCTTACACGACGATCATTTGACAGGCGGTGAGGTGTACAAGTCGATGTAAAAAAAAGATGGGTTTTACCCTTTCTGGAAATGAGGCAAGTGTTAAGATCTTGATAAGACACCAAATTGGACACCGTTCCCGCGTGTACGAGTCGCTTACCGGGTTGAGAATCTCGCTTTGTCCTGGTGCGTAATATGCCATCGTGTTCCTTTGTAAAACCTACGGACCCGGGGAGAGAGCCGACCGCACTCAACGATGACCGAATCAAACTGTGCTGAAGCAGGAAATGCCCTCTCCGGCAGCACCCGTGTCGTGCAGCAAGGGCGGTTTTTTTACTCCTGCCAGAGCTGATAACTGACACGTACACGCACCGTTACTACTTCGGGCTAAGCACTAGTTGTCACCTGCTGTTTTAAGTCCATCACGAGTGGGCGGTGAGCCGGAGCCGATCCCGGCAGACGCAGGACGGGGGCAATTTAATCAGCAAGCCAATTGTGTGCAGTGCTCATATACCAATAATAACAGCATATATACACTAATAACAGCATACTGTATTTCCTTCCCGTTTTGAGATAAGAAGAGCTTTTTTCTGTAAGTTCTATACAGTGCATTGCGCAAACGCTGATGTTAAGATAAACTAACTGATGTCCGAATGCACGCACTCAGAAGAGAGATATTTGGATATTTGAAAAACAAAATTACGAGACTCCTGTAGTTGGTAAAATTGCCACTGAGCTCAACGGATAAAAGACATTGCCATCATAGGCCCACGACTACACTATTTGTAAACATTGATTACTAAGAGCACGCAATAACCATTTAATAATCACTCACGGTGCTTCTAAGATTACTTTACAGTCCACTACTGCATGAACGTTTCCACTGCCTGCATCGGCTACGGGTGTTGTTTAACCATACTTCACCACATTAGCCAATGTGGGTTTGTGAAGGGGCAGAGATGGGGGTGACCCTCGACCTGCTAACTCGTGACGGATGTCAGCAGGAGGTGAAACATTGCGTTGGTGTCCTGCTTCATCGCGCCTACAGCGGGGTCACCCACCTGCCGCTCCGCTTCCGACAAGGAAAACCACTTACATCTGAGGGGACACCTAGAGCCGGTGAGTGGGCCGCGAGCGCCACCTAGTGGCCCGTGGAGACCAAACCCAAGTTGGCCTTGAGGTGCAAAAGGTTGAGAAGCCTTGACCTAGAAGCTTCATCGGAACGTCTCCAGCACTATGACATTGTCTCTATATCAGTGGTCGTCTAAGCCTTTGGCTGGCGAGAGTCAAACGTAGACACGAACGGGTATTAAAACGCAGCTATTTATAATAGTTTATTATTTTAAACTACTATATTTATAATAATTGCTTGTACAGGATGCGGCATAAGTCACTTTACCGAGAATAATTAAATATTTTTTTGAAGAATTAGTTGTATTAGCAATCAAAGAAATTGTTTAGTGTCCTCCATCATGTTCAATCGACATGTTGCACCTTTGGACCACTGAACAACACGTAGCGCGGCACAGTTCTTTGTGATTAGTCAACGTCTGAAATTCTTGACATATTGAATGATTATTCTCGGTAAAGCGACTTATGCCGCACCCTGGATATATATATTTTTTTTCACGGAGCACTTGCAATACCCTAACGGAGAGTTAGTGCTCCGCGGACCACAGGTTCGGAACCACCGCTCGAGACCAGGCGCCAGAGTGAATCCCAGACTGGCGCAGATCCACGTGCAGCAAGGTGATGCTTGTGACAGGGTTGCGACGCCTGCTGATTTTACATTGTGTTGCTTTTGACAGTTTGGTGACACGGGTCACGATTGAAAATGAGGCTATTGATGGTTGCTCCCACGTTGGAGGCATCATCAGGCGTTGCTCTGAAGAGCAACCATCATGAATCGAGCCGTGAAAACCGACATCAGTACACGTCGTTTCACGGATCAGTTTTACGTGTGTGACACGCTAGAGACGGCCAGAGCATCTCCACGTTGCGTGAATGCACAGGTTGGACGGTGTTTGTAATCTGTGACAATCTGCTAGGCGGCCAGAAGTACAGTGAGTTCGACATTCACCAGGAAATTCTTCACTTCCTTTCTTTCCGCAGAACTGCACCAGCGTCCTCCAACTGTTATAGTTGTATCCGCGTTAACTCAGAATAAAGCCTCAATGAGTTTTATGAACTCGTTTACAATATTTTGCAGTAGAGGTGGGAAACTGTCATATAACAATACCGCTTCGAAGAATCGAAAAGAAGAAGATTCCCAAGTCGAGAGTAATAAAAGTGAGTAGTTTATGAATATATTTTTTTCAGATATGGAAAAAATGAACTATTGCCCTGACACGCAGTTGCCTAATCTCGTGGAGTTTGTCACTGGAACCAAGTCCACCGTAATTTCAACCTAGCACGTGCAGTCCTCAACATCATAGCGAGCGCCCAACCAACCACAAAATGCACGGAGACTCTACACTGGATACCCATCCACCAACGCATCACTTACAAAACAGCAATAATATGACACCGCGCTATTCACACA
>JAZEWU010000023.1:568790-584810 GCA_036362915.1 Geotria australis | reverse complement strand
ACCTTCAAAACACTTTTAAAAAGACACCTAATCACCGACTCACAACAAACCGACTGAGCCAGACTCCGCGCCTCCGAATCAACCGGCGCAACGCTCCCGGAGAATATGCGCCCGGTATAAATATAGTATTATTATTAATACCGATGTCGTGGAGTACATTGTTTGGTCAATACAGTACCGCCATAATAATAATCTGAGGGCCACCTGCTCAGCAAACACCACACGTTGTACCAATATTGACACGTGTGTTTGGAGCAATCGGTACTAGTTTCATATTAACTTGATGGACTCGCGCTGCCGCTGGGTCATGACCCTGCGAATGGAGCCGGAAATCGATGAATGATCCGTGAAAAGCTGTACACGTGCCAAATGTCTGTATGAGAATGCGTGACGTAGCCACCCTCGTCTGCATGACGGGCTTTATGGACTGTACTCTGGTCTCAACTCACGGCGTGAGTGACATTCTCTTCTGCAGATGTCACAGTGGTATTGAAAGATCGATAGGCTCCGGCTCGCCGCCACCCTGTACAGGATTAAGCCGTTTCTGACAACGGGTGGGTGGNNNNCCCCGGCTTGAGGCGACCTCCAGGCTTCACGACGGACAGAGGAACGCGTGGGCTCGAGCACACGCGCTCGAGCCGCCTCACAGCAAGAGCGACCCTGGTTCGATTCCTGGCTCGGGTGCCGTTCTGTGTGCAGTTTGCACGTTCTTCTCGTGTCCGCGTCTGTTTTTGGCGGGTACTCCGATTTCCTCCCACAGACCGAAGACATGCTGTTGCCTAGGTTAATTGGCCTGCTGACGAAATCACCCCCAGAGCATTGTGATTGACTGGCGTCCCATCGTGGTTATTTTCTTGCCTTGTGCCCTGTATCTGCCGGCATAGCCTCCGGCCCCCCGTAAAGTATTAAGCAGGTAATGAAGATAATAATAATAGCATTTATATAGCGCCTTTCACCCGAGGGTCACAAAGCGCTGCACAAGGCTGCGGAGAGAACGACATGTCAACAACGACAGAGAACGGAAAATGAGCAACACATTTTTTGGGGGGATGGCAGTAGGGAAAGCAACTGTAGGCAGGACAGAGGGCTTTTCAGTACCACCTCCTCGGTGGATGTAAGATGAGCGTCATTTCATGGACCCAATCAAACGAGGGAAATAGGGAGATCGTTCGACACGGTTATCCCGAAAGAACAGCTGTGAACAGCAACTATCGAGCCGTGAAAACCAGCAGTTTCTCGGTTTGCCCATCAGGTGGCAATGTTGCCCTGTCCACCTGGCACCGAGGTCGAGCCCATGTATTGCGGTGAGTGGAGTCGCTCGTGCCCGTGCTCCGTCTCCCCCGCCGATGCCCCCACCCCGCCCCACCGTGGTCCGGGCCACCTCGCAGAACGACTCAGCGGCGGGAAGAAGAAACCGCGGAGAGGTTATCCGGCGCCTACCCGCCAGACACAGCTTTCTACATATGATGCTGTTATCGACAAATCAATGAGTGTTTTATGTTGTTGTTACCCTTTCGCATTCCGTCTCTCCAGCCACGAGGCTCGGCGGACAGAACAAAACAGGCAGCACCCCGTGTGAAAGCCAGCAGTGGTGGAGGGCGACTGCCTCCAACTGCCCAGTAGCGTCCTTCACAAACTTCCTCCACAGAGGTCGATCTCATCACCAGCGTCATCACCACAACCACCACCACCATCATCACCACCATCATCACCAGCATCATCACCATCATCACCACCATCGAGCGATCTCCCTCTCTCCCTAGCGACGTTTCGCCTCCCACGTTGGAAGCACTCCTCACAGAAAGGCGGGACCCGAGCCAGGCAGCGAACCCAGGTCCTTACTGTGAGACGACAGTGCTACTCACTGCAATCACCGTGCCACCCACAGCGACACCCGGGCAAGGAGGCGTCCTCGGCAGAGCCCGCGCGGGGCCAACCCCCCACCGCCGATCTGAGCCAGGCTCCCCCGGTCGGGGAGAGGAGGCCGCGTCTCCAGCCCGGGCGGGCCCCGCGAGCCGGGGACGCGAGAAGGCCCGCGCGGGCCCGGGCTCACCGTGCCAGACTTTGTCCTGAAAACACCCGGTCGCAAAGCGATCCCACATGTGGCCGGACACCGCTCTCTCTCTCTCTCTGCCCGCGGCGTGATTCGGAATGCACCAGGTTGCGTGTTTTCTGGGCCCAGCGAGCCCCACGGAGGGATGGTTATTTTTATCCCCAATAACCATCAAAGGTGCAATTAGGGCGCGGGGCCCACCACTGGCCGGGAGCGCCCATTATGCTCGGCCAGGGCAGCCCCGCAGCCTGAAAACAAGCATTCCTAAACTCCTTGCTAACGAGGCCTCGCTTCAGGTTGATTGATTAGCCGACGTCAGAGTGTCATTAGCCTTTTTCCTTTCTGCAACGCGAATGCTGGAGAAAAAACAACAACTGTCAGACTGAGGCACAAGAATGTTCTGCATGCGGGACGGCGGGTGGTTCAGCAGCCATGTGCACACGCGTTCTCCTCAGGTGCAGGGCCCAATTCAACAACAAAAACTCCGTGGTGTTGCCATATTTTCTACATCGTGTTATTGTTTGAGGCACGCCGAACGTGGTTTCGCTATTTTTAATGCAGCATTTTTGAAACGTGATCGCAATCGTAGCGCGCGTTCGAGCGGCGTTTCTGGCGGCGCGAGTGACCGCGGCCAAACACACGTCGACACGAGGCCTTCATTCAGGTCCTTCTAGACTCGCAACTAATATTGGAACTTTGAGCGAGCGTTTAAAAATCCAACGCGTTTCCATCGCTTCCTTATAAGTTGCTTATCCATCGTCATCATTATAACATCAGCTTAGCACCTTCACTGCTTCCAGCTTAGCGGCTGCACCGATCGTTATACGTCGTTATTGTTACTTCCAGGTAGATAATTTCAGCAGTGGTGTTAATTCAAAGGGACAGTAAAACGTTACACTGGCCATCTATCCATGCCTGATTGACACATTCCGAAATGCACCCGATCTCCTCAGAGCTCTGGAGATGAGCATGCTTGAGCCTGGTTAGTCCGTCGATGGGTGACCGCTGCTAGGGCTTGCCAGGTGTCGAAGGTGTGGGGCTGGAAGGTGTGACCAGGAGACGGCGCTGCCGAGTGTCTACCCCTCGTATACAGCACGTCGCTAGGTTTTCTCCGGGTTCATTGGTTTCCTCACACATGAAGCCTAGCGCATTAATGATAGCTGCCAAACGTATCAATATAGCAGCAGCCTCTTCAAAAAGAGTCTTGAGGCTTTGCTGCGTGAGTAATTGACATAAGGAGAGCTGCTTCGTGGTATGTAGTTACCACCTTGTCGCTGAACCCTTGTAAAGTTTCTCAGACTGCTCCGTGTTCATGTAATTGGTGGCCTCTGTCAGTAGCGGTGACCACAGCAGCCAATGAGGCCATTGTTAGACGGAGCGAAGTGTCGGATTTATCCCGGTCATGCCATAAACTCGCTAGCGACACATTTCGAACTGCGAAAGGTGGGCAATAAAAAACCCCCACCAACTTTCGCTATAGAGCTGGACCTGTAGGCGATTAAACATCGGAGCTGTGGGTTGATTAAAAAATACCCGGCGACTTCCAAACATTATTCCCGCGGCGCCGGCATTTCATCCTTTAAAGATGGATTTCTATTCGGCCGGAGCCCAGCATCTTGGCGCCTGGAGAAAGGGACGCAGATGGGCGTACATTCCTTACCTCGTTGACGAGGCATGCCGGGAATGTTCGCACAGCCAGCAATCACGGCACCGCGCGGTTATTATTAAGCGCTCACACAAACCCGGGCGCCCTGGAAGCGACGTCACGTCGCGTTCCAAGACCTCCCGCCCGTGTCGCTGCTCGCCTCTCCCTACAAACACGCGGCGAGGCGGCGGAATATCCACGGCGCGCGGCGCTTTGCAACTCGAGACGCGAAATGTTTTTTAACAAAAAAGCTACATTTTCCGACGGAGCAAATGTTTTGCGTTCTCCGAGCGGAGAGGGAGGGCCGGGCGCCGCGCTCGCCGCGTGATGGTTGTGCTTATATGTATATTCATAGCGCCGCGGAAGGTATTTGTTTAATGAGCGCGGGGAATAAAGGCGCCGCGCAGAATGCGCTGCTCTCATACACGTGCTGGCCCCGGTAGCCGTTGCCCGTGCCCGGGAAATGTTCTCCAAGCGGCAAATGCGTTTAAATATTTAAAAAAATGTTAGTATTTTGGTTTTTTATCCTAGTATTTTTAATCCCTTGTCGTTGTGTTCCAGTCAATGTATATGCCAACACCGGGGTCTGAGAGATACGGAATTTCGATCCTCTATATGTCCTGTACATATGGCCGAATTGACAAATAAAGTTGAATTGTAATTGTGATTGAATTGTAACCGGCTTGAAGGACTGTTTGAATGCCAGCTATTGTGTTTGCTGGTTAATACCGTTTAAATGCTCCCCCCCGCCGCCCAGAGCCACCCCCCCCCCTCCTTGATTCGTTTTTGAACTAAACATCCCTCCATTGCACGATTTTTCCCCGCTATTATTTTCCACTTTCCCGTCCCTCTCTCCTCTCTTCCCTCTCACGCTCTATCTCCCTCTATCACGGCCGGGGTGCGCCATGGCTGTGTGCCCGTGCGTGCCGCTCACTCGGAGGATGTTGTAACCCGACCCGTGTATTGTTGTCCAAATCACAAATACAAACTGACATACCATTTAGGTGAATCATGGCGCGTACGTGTTTGTGCAAGAGGCGGAGTAGAATCAACCTTCCTTGGAAAATAGGGAAACACAAAAAAAATCTTGGCTGCTTCGACTGCGAATCTTTTGTAAACAAGAGCGGCATGAGCGAGTGCGCCGCTAGGCCACGCTCTCTCCCATGGCGACTGAGCTCAGTTGATGCAAGTTGTGCCAAGCCCGGGCCAAGTCACGGCTCTGTTATGATTTAAAAACTAAATTCCAAACTCCGTTACGATGCTTTAATTTCTCCTTGGATTGCACGCACGTGAGAGGCGCTCGGATGAAACGTGTGGGTTTGTTTTCGTTCTTACGGTTGTTATTGAGGCTTTCCAGGGCCGGGCAGAGCGCGCGGCACATTCCACGTCGCGCAGTGGAGGCAAAACTGATGGTGGCGCAGGCCTTAGCGTCATTCAGTCGTTTTTTTGTAAATTCATTTTCAGTATCAGCTTAACCCTGTACCGGGTCGAGGGAGCCCGGAGCCTGTCGCCAGCAGACACAGGGCGCAAGGCACGTAGGACGTGTTCAGACTGCGGGAGGAAACCGGAGTACCAGGCGAAAAAGCCCGCGGACACGGCGAGAACATGTAAACTCCACACAGAAAGGCACCCGAGCCCGGAATCTAACCCGCAAGTGTTCTTGCTGTGGGGCGACAGTGCTACCCGCCGTGCAGCCCAGCGCTTAATGTCTCACTGGAGATTCTGGGGGTCGCTGGTTGACCTGCAGTGGGCACATGACACGGGGTCACAGACCCGGGCAGAGCCGCCTCAAACTGAGCTGCTCATCCACCGACACGCGTGGATGGACGCGTGCCGGGATCACACTGAGAGACGGAGCGAGGAGCACGTGGATTTGAGGACATGCGCAGGTTAATGACATCATTCTGACTTTTGAGAGAAGTGGGCCCGCGCAGGACACGTCGCTCGAAGCTATTCTGGCCTCTGAATGAGGGGGAGCGCCTAAGAGGACGTCCACCGCAGAGATGGAGTAATGAGATCAGCTGGCGCAGGCGCTGGGTGGAGTGCTGCCTCGCGGGACCGTGAGCACCGGCGGAAACTTAGAGAGACCCTTATCCAGCAGCGGAACGATCGTGGCCGATGATACCGATGATCGCAGATGGGGACGCAGAACGAAGCATGGCCTTCGTTAGCTGGCGAGCCGCCCGAGAGATTATTCCCCCTGCCACATCGCTCCTGTCTCTGCAGGTTTAACCAGACACGATCCCCGCCCATCGCCGCTCACCGTCGCATTCTTACCGGCCCGAATAATGCTTGCGCGCACGGCAGACATAACGTAATAGCCCGCCTCTGATGTAATTCTCAGCCTGTTCCAGCCTGCGCGTGTTGGGTGGGTTTTTTTTTACCGTGGGCGGGAAAACGGGACAAACCATATTTGGACATATCACTCTGCTCCATGACGTCGCGAATTCCATTCCTTCCCGGTGATGGAGCGCGCGCGCGCGCGCGTGGGTGCTCCACGTGTCCGCGGCCACTTCCTCTTACAAGCCTGTGTTCTGTCTCGGGGCAGGCTCACACACGGCCTTCAGCATCGCCAGCAGAACCATCAGCCATGGTCAATCAACTGCTGGATGAAGGCCTCCCCCCCCCCCCAAGCCCCCGCCGCCATACCTCACGGTCCTGCGATGTAGCGATCTACCCAGGAGGTGCACGCGAGATGATTTCATTGCTCCATCTCTGAGGTGGTCGTCCTCTTGGGCGTGGTCTGTCCTTGGGCTGCCATGCCATCGCCAGACTCCACCATCGGCTGTCGGTACAAAAACCACAAGGACAAAGATCCCCCGTATAGTCTTAACAGACGTTGGGGGCAAGTGCGCTTAGCAAACGCATTCGTTAAAGCCGACGCGCCGCACGTGGGGGTGGTGTGGCCGGGACCACCACGCATGGCCGCCTTTGTCTCCCCACTGCTGATGTTTACACACAGTCCCAGGTACTCATTTAAGGCCGAGCCATCCTCGAGGATGCCCAGGACCGCTTCAGATGTCACTTCTCACTGATAGTAGCCGTTGTCGGGAATCGAATTTGGGTCGCGTGCTTTACGGCACTGTGCCGCGAGGATCGGAGGATTGTTTTCCGGCCTCATTGCTCATCATCCCGTTTAATCCCGCGGATGCGGAGCCCACAGGATTATTGTCGTGTTACATTCAGCCTGCATCTAGCACGCAACTCTGCTTCCTTGCTTGTATTGGTTGACATATTTCACGCGGATAATCCCTGGAGATGAAACATTTCGTTGCAAGTGCTCCAGCGCGTGAAGTGACAAACACGTAGCATCTGGCCAAATCAGCCGTTCTCACCACGCAGAGCGAACAGCACCGGGTTCCTCCTCCTTCACGCAGGAGGCTGCACAGGCAAAGATGACAGCCCAACACAACGCGGTCCCCAGAGCTAATGACTCGTTAGTCAAGCGTTACACACCGTCATCACATTGCTCTTGAAATCAAAACTCAAGGGTTAGACACTGAGCCCAGGTTTGGGCACGGTCTAAGCTAGACTTAGCTTATAATGTCTGCCGCAGCTGTCAAGGCGGCGAGGCTTCGAGAGAAGAGATGTGATCATTAAGCCCTGGAGCCTGGGCCAGAATCTCATTCCCTGGCCCAGCAGGTTCAACTCACGCGGCTTTCAAAGAGACGCACCTGTTGTTAGAGTTCTATTAAAAAAGGACATCAAAGGGTTTATAAATCACGAAATCATTGCCATATGGCTGCAGTCTTTGGGCACAGCGAAACTGGGAAATTCTTGTCTGGAATCTCTTAAAGGTTGGGTCTTAGACAGGCAAAACTAAAGCTCTATAACAAGGGCCCGTTTGATTTAAAACCTGTGAAAAAATGCACGGTATGTCTAAATCCAGCGGCTAAAGATTATTTTCAAAAAAGCAAATAAATTGCTTTACATATAAGAGCGCAAATTAACTAAAATTAGCATCCATTTGATTGAAAAAAAAAACACCCGCAGAACGCTAAATTCTTTTAATATTAAATCTTGTTTTGACCGCATATATAAAGAATAAAAACACAGCGTAAAATGAAACATACCGCCACGGGCGTACTTACCACTATTACTTACAGCGCCACCGTTTCACAACACGTGGCGCCGGGCAGTGCGCCCGCGCGCCACTGGGCAGGGGGTGCCCCTTGCGGACACCGGTGTGTCAGGCCACAATACACCCCTGCCCATATACTATAGCCGGTGTTAAATGGCCTCGCCTGTTTTATACCCCGGGTATATTCTGGGATAGTCCAGTTTACACCGCTGGGTATTATTTAGGGCTAGCCCTTTTTATAGCCCTTTATAAAATAATACCCCGGGGTATAAACTGGACCAGCCCACGATATACCCTAGGTATTAAAACAGGCTATGCCACTTTAAACCCGGGTATAGTCTGGGCGGGGGGTATATTTTGGCCTGTTACACCGGGCGTGGAGATAGCGTGCTGTCTCCGCGCCGCTTTCATTCGGCACACAACAGGAACCGCGCATGAGCTCCCGTGTAATTATGGGACGGCCGGGGAGCCGTGCAACGCCGCTCACCCCGGTGGCAAGAAAGGGAAGATGACAAGACTCCCATTTCTCTTTTCATGGACCATTTCGCAATAATTACGGGCGATATTTTTAGTTCGTTTTCCAGCGTTAAAGACTCTGCGGTCATCAAGATCACCGCCGACCCCCTCCCCGCCTCCACCTTCTCCACCGCCCGCCCGCCTTCCCATCAAATCGGCGCAGTTTATTTACGGTTCACTTGCTCGGCGCAAAACAGAATGTTTACGTTGGGGTTTTTTTGTTGTAATGAGTTGCTCTCATGTAAAATAAATAATTTGGAAATAAGAAAAGAAAACAGCTTCCATTACTTGTACCTTGTACTTTAGCAAAACATGCTGAGGTCTTCGGAGGGGTCGCAAATGCGAGTGGAGGCTCACGGCCTCTGGTGGAATCGTCCACACACAGTGCGCTCGAGGGAGCGGCGAGGTGCGTGTTTGGGGTGGAGGGGGGGCTGCATTGCGATGTCTGAGCAGGGAATGCGTAACGAGTGCTTTTACTCGATACGGGACGTTGACGGAATACCCGGACAAACCCCGGAGTGTTTGGAAGGGGAAAGCTTGCAGCATTACAGTAACGCTGGTCGCTATGGCGGCCACCTCGGCCAGATCTGTGCTGCCCGCTAGATGGGGATGACGCGATCGGCTCCGAGCCGAGAGAACAGCCTGCAGCTGATTGTCGAGATCCTCTACAGTTATCACGTGATACGACCAGTGTAATGATACAAATAATATAAAAGTCGACAAAATAAATAAAATAAAGAGACTCCCACCGTCCAAAGACATGCTGCCAGGTTAATTGGCGTACTGACTAAATTTCCCCAGGTGGCCTGCGATGGACTGGCGTCCCATCCTTGGTGTTCCCCTGCCTTGCGCCCTGTGTCTGCCGGGATAGGCTCCGGCTCACCGCGACCCTGTACAGGATTAAGCAGTTTCTGAAAATGGATGGAGGGATGGAATACATTCATCGGTCGGGAGGGATGTCTCGCGGGCCTCGTGACGGAGAGCAGCCCGCGGAAGCGGACATCACGGAGCTGCCTCTGAGATCGCTTCACGTGACCTCCGCCCCACAGCGTATAGGACGCCACTTTCTTCCGCACCAGAGCGGCAGCGATCAGGCTACTGTCCCACAATTACCTCCGACAAAATGTGCAGGCGAACCCACAAAGC
Organism: Geotria australis; assembly: GCA_036362915.1. NCBI lineage: Eukaryota > Metazoa > Chordata > Hyperoartia > Petromyzontiformes > Geotriidae > Geotria > Geotria australis. The sequence goes on along the minus strand of JAZEWU010000023.1, from coordinate 575,369 downwards.
CGTGGTGGAAGCGAGACCCTCGCCTCGCCCCTCCGGGCTTACGTTTCCTAAGACACAGAGACCGCGAGGCTTTGAACGTCATCACTAATCTGAGCTGTAAAACTCGCCTCTCTCTTTCTCGCTCTATCGCCGGGGCGGAGGGAGGCTGAGCAGCAGCTCAATGGCAGCTCCTTGCCGCGCTGGAATCTCCACACATTTCATGCATCGCGATCGTGGCTTCATTGCCCAGACCTTGCGGTCTCCAGTAAAATGTTACAAGTGTCCGACACGGCTTTCTCTTCCCTCCGTGGGTCGGCATTCCTGACGAGGATTTCAAAGACCCCAAACATTAAGTCAAACTGCAACATTCCGGAAAAGCTACAACTCGGCCGCTCGGACGACTGCGGCAAATGAGATCCGTCAGTCTCCCGGTCCCCGTGACGCGCGGGAAGTTTTCGCGGCGGCGGCGTCGTTACCATTTTTGAGACTCATCGGGGACTTTTCGGAAGCGTTATTCGTGCAACAGGTTATTTAGTTGTTTACTCAGAATTATCACGAGTGTAAAACCTCCACAAATCACTTCGCTGGTTAGGCCAGCGGGTTCTCAGCATTTTGAACCTCACGGCCCACTTGGCCGACTTGAGTCTGCTCTCCACGGATCACTCGGTGGCGCTCGCGGCCCACTGACGGGTCGCGACCCACCGGTTGAGAATGACGGGTTTAGGCCAGGAGGGTCACAACACGCCAGCAACGCCCGTCACCTGCCACCGTCGAATTATGGAATTGTTGTGATTCAGGGTCACGATTCAAGATGCACGCTTGTTTTACGTTGCGGTGACTCGTAGCGCCTTTGGTGGCTGCAGCGGTCGTGTGACCACAATACCGGACAACTTTGCCGAATCGCTCAATGCAGGTTCCCAAGCGGCCGTTCCGCACGTGTGTCGGGAGCTGAGAGAATTCCGTCGTAATCAGAGGGGGCACCGGTAGTCTTCGAGCGGAGATGCCACGTATAATAAAAAAAAAATGCAAGGTAGCTGAAAGCATTCCTCGGATCCCTTCTCAGGGCCCGGGGTCAAGGTAGAAGCGTTCACGTCGCGATCCCTGTTAGGTAATACTTGGTGTTGCCTGCGAATTCTACCAAACACTTCGAGGCCGAGCTGAAAGACAACGATGTCCAGAAGCTGACCATCGTGCTTCGAAGAATCGCAAAGAAGAAGAAGACTAAACTGACTGAGTGACTAACTGACAGAGTGACTGACTGTGTGAATAATAGATAACTTGGGCCATTCCCGCGATAGGACGCCTGTCCACCATCACAGGGCATCGGGGGCAATTTAGTCAGCAGGCCAATTAACCTATGCAGCGTGTCTTTGGACTGTGGGAGGAAACCGGAGTAGGCGGGACAAAACCCACGCGGACACGGGGAGAGAACATGCAAACTCTACACAGAAAGGCACCCGAGCCGGAGATCGAACCCGGGTCGTCCTACCACGGCGGGCGAGCGGTGGCCGCCAAGCGCCCCCCTCCCCGGCGCCTCGAGGCCACGAGGCCGGCAGCCATCCTGCACAGCGCCCTCCCGAAGAATGCTACAACATCTCTGAGGTTTTTATTTAAGAGAGCAAAAACCCCCCACAAAAGTCGTCCCATTTATTTAGTTTAATTGTGTTGAGAAATAAACCAGCTGCACTCCAGATGTGAGTGGCGAATATTTTACAATGTCCAGCCGCTCCGTACCCATCGATCTCACTCGGTAACCTGGGCGATAGCCTCGTTATTGTGGGTGATGCAATTGACTGAGCGAGACAAACACAGCGAGTTAGCCCAGATCGTCGCAATGCGCCCGGATATTCAAACAGGAGTGCCACTGTTCTGAGGAAGCTGTTCTAAGGAAGCATCCTGACAGTGATTCCAACGTGGGAGGCGAAACGTCGTGAGCGAGAAGGGGAGAGCGCTCGACACGTCTATCCCGAAAGAACAGCTTTGAATAGCAACTATAAATAGCACTCTATTTGATGTAAATGCATCCGTCAACGCACTGGTATCGCTGTGGCGCTCACTACACTGTTAAATGTTCTTGTGCTTCTCACCCCGTCTCTACGTGTCTCTCCCCGTGTCCCTCCCAGTGTCTCTCCCCGTGTCCCCGTCCCCGTCTCTCCCCATGTCTCTGTGTCTTGTGTCTCTCCCCGTGTCTCTCCGTGTCTCACCCCACCACAGTCCTCTGTCCACCACAGTCCACGTGCAGGCCGTGTGTGCTGGGCTAAAGTGTCGGTACCGTACACCTACCTATCTATCCAGCATTGACGAGTAAGCCAAAATACCATCTAGGGGGGCTCAGTCGGGCTGGCGCCTCATTCTCTAGAGCTCCCTCCAGTGGAGACCCGTCCACAAGCAGCAGACGTGGCGTGAGCCGTGAGCCACTGCGTCCAATTCCCGGCCACAGTAGCGAGTGCGCTATCGGAACCGGTCCTGCGACAGGGTCTCTTTGACCGGCCCACACCCACCGTGGCCAAGCAACTTCCGTGACCAAAAGGCGCGGAGGTGGCCTTCAGCCAGCAGTGGATTGACAGAGCGGCGGTGTATGAGCGCGTGTTGTGGAGACGCGTGACTGCTGGCCTACAGCGATCACGTCCAGAGAGGGGCAAAGCAAACACGGCGCCGCTTTATGAGACGCGCGCTGCGGAATGGAACTCCCCTTGGGGTTACAGTTTCCCACGTAGGCCCTGAAACGTTCGGAGTAAACACAGGTCAAACCAGCCCGAGCATCCCCACCGGGTCGGCAGCGAGGCCCCGGGGCGGCGCGGCTGTGTGCCACTCGCCTGTCTCCCCATCACATCACAAACGCGCGCTCTAACTGCAACCCTGGCTCCTCCGATAGAGAATCCCACTTCTGTAGGGTCGTCAAAATTACAGACGCTCTCGTGGAAATTACCTGTGTTTGTTGAAGCAGTTCACTGATCGCACCGGTTCTGATGTCGCAATACCGATGAGGCACGAACGGATTTTATTCACGTGAAAATATTTTCACTACGGGTGCCTTTCTGTGTGGAGTTCTCCCCGTGTCCGCGTGAGTTTTCTCCGGGCACTCCGGTTTCCTCCCACAGTCCAAAAATACATTCTGCTGCATAGGTTAATTGGCCTGCGGACTAAAAATTGCCCCGGTGCCCTGTGATGGACAGGCGTGCCACTCCGGGTATAGCCCTGCCTTGCGCCCTGTGTCTGTCGGGATAGGATCCGGCTCACCGCAACCCGGTACAGGGTTAAGCGGTTTCTGACAATGAATGAATGAATAAAGCTCGAGTTGTGGCGGCCCGTTATGGTGACGCGTGGTCTGCTCACCCACTCCCCCCTCACAGTCCAGGTTCATTAGGGGATCTTATTCTTTTCGATTCTTCGAAGCAGCGCTTTGTGACCCTCGGGTGAAAGGCGCTCTATAAATGCTATTATTATTATTATGATGGTTATATGACAGTTTCCCATTTCTTTACACAGTTATTTGCATTTTTATTGAACTCGGCAAGGTCTGTTGAGCTGCAGAGGTTGGGAAGTAGAGCGCAGACAAGGCAGTGAGTGCTCCATAGTGTGGACGAGGCGAGGGCGCTCGCTCCTCTGACTTTATCCTGGGGGTTTATTTGCTTTAGAAATGCAGTCATCAAGTTCCACCTAACCGGCTCCGTGTGTCCACGGGGTATTTATGTGGGCAGCAGTGAGTCATCCGTCCGGGACGGGCGACAACGGGCGTTTAGATAAAAACGTTTAGGTAACGTTTAGACAACCGCAGTCACTGACCTTAATCTAGCCCATGCATGGCACACTGTGCTGCGTCAGTTCCCCGTGTGAGTGTGGGGTTTTTTCTGGTCACTTCTTTGGCTTTTTCTTAAAATAACGCAGAGAGTGTCTTCAAACGGGACCATGGTTGTGCTTAGTGTTGTGAAATTCGAGTAGCAATGTTTTCTTTCTGTAATGAGACTTCACCGCGCCCCGCAACCCGCCTCAAATATTCGAGAAAGACGAATGGCCGAGAGACACAGAGACTCGTCAAGGTTCATAGGCAGGCTAGCCATCTAGCGGTGCTTGTGAGAAAAAATCCTGGCCGAGGGAGGCGGTCAAATCCGCCGTAAAGGCCAGTGTTAATAACACATCAGTGACACACGGCCGCACAATGTTCCATTCACAGTCAGCATCAAACAACACAACTCGCAATGCTGTGTTTAAAATGCATGCGGCATTCCAGGCGCGCGCCCCGTGGTGAAAACGCTCGGTTTTTTTCACCCGTTGGCAGCAGTGTTGCCGATTTATTTGGTTCACTTCCCCGTTCTGCCCGAAATTAAAAATTAAATTCAGACCCAAACAACAGAGTTATCGCCAATATGCCCGGCACCAAACGCGGCCCCTACCAACGAGTAAAGTCATCCCAGAGCCATACCTCCTCATCCACTGCCGGCACTAATCATCAGCAGCCATGGTCAATCCAGTGCTGGATGAAGGCCTCCCCCAAGCCGCCGGAGTGCCTGGCGAAAACCCACGCGGACACAGGGAGAACGTGCAAGCTCCACACAGAAGGGCACTCGAGCCGGAATTCGAACCCGGGACTTCTTGCTGTGAGGCGGCAGCACTACTCACCGCGCCACCGTGCCGCCCCTTATTATATCCATCCATCCATTTTCAGAAACCGCTTACTCCTGTACAGGGTCGTGGTCCCTTATTATATGTCGATGTTTATTATTATTATAGCAGAACACATCCAGTGAGCTTGCAAGCTCTGGAAGCGGGATTGCGAACAGAAAGCGGGGGGGTGGGGGGGGGCGTCGCGTAGGAGAGGGACAGCACACTCGCCACTGCTATCCCGAAAGAGCAGCTATGGGGAGCAACTCTCACCGTCCCGCATTCACGTTCTCTCCTCTCTCCCGTCTTGTATAGCAGCGGCAGTGCGCGGGCACGTGCGTCTCATCGTGGAGAAAGTCTGTTGAGGCCGCCGCTCCGCAGCCTGCACGTAAACAATAATAATAGCATTTATAGAACAATGACACGTGCCTGTTCGTTGTCAGGGCCGTCACGCGCCTGGGTGCTCCAGCTGCTACATCTCGGCACCAAGGAGCATCGCGCACCGAGGCGCCGGGCCGCGGAGCGGTTTGGGTGACGCTCACGGGCCTCTCATCCACCCAAGCGAAAGCGGGATTCCTCCGGGGTTCTCCCGTCCGTGCGGCTCTCCAGCCGGTCGGTCCGTGTTTACGAGTCATCCCCCCTCCGGCCCCGTCGTGTGTCGAGGCTGCTCTGTAACGGACCTCGGCTGCCAATCTGTAAACAAGACACAGTTTGAGTCGGGCTGCTACATATTCGCCGACAGCCCTAAATAAATAGGCGCCCTTCCCGCGCGTCTGACGTCCACTTCTGAGAATGCGCACTTATCCTAGACTCTCACGCCTGCGCATGTCTATTTGGGGAGCGTTACCGCACCACCAACCTGGCTGACCTGGGTTCATTTCCAGGCCATGTGTAGTACTAGGGACAGCAGGTCTCACACGGGCAGATTATGAATGCGCTGCCTTATAAAGGGTGGCCTTTACGGCGATCTGTGCCCTCCTGGGGCAGATCAGTGCTGACCGAGGGGGGAAATGCACACCGACCCAACGTTGGAAACTTTTCAAGAAGAGATTTGATCGATCCGTAGCAAATTTTTTTCTGTTTGTCGAAAATCATCTTGGCCATACCAACGAAAATCCAGGATCCGTGCGTATGTTACCGTGGCGCAGTCGAAGGTATTTGTTCGAAGAGAAAACGACTGACAGGCGCATAGAAACCGCAAAAAGGCCGGGGGTGGGAAGAAGGCAGCCACGCGGTTAGCTGGCGCCAATATTTGCCAGACAATGCGTCCATATATTACGATGGAATCGGCCAATTATTGAGTTGTTTTTTTATTATTATTTGGGGGAACCAGAGCACCCGGAGGAAACCCACGCAGAACAGGGGGAGAGAGCACACAAACTCCGCAAAGAAAGCCGCTTAAGGCGCGAATCGAACCGCCCCGGGCAGGACCTTCTTTCTGTACGACACGGGTGTTGCCGCTGAGCCACCCTGCCGCATGCCGCTTGTGGCGGGGTAAAGCGTGGGTGCACCCACGCTTTGGACGAACAGCTCAACATACCCAGAGAAACGGGCTCCCTAGAGCTCCCTTCACTGCAGGGCTGGAGACAGGTGGGGGTAGAGCAGGGATGCGCCTCTATCTCCACCTGTCTGGCTGTCGGCGTGAGGAGGCCGAGGAGAGAGGTGGGGGGCTGTCGCTGGGCGCTCACACGCGGCGAGCGGCGCACATTCTTGACCTCGCGTTACAGACCCTTATTTGATTGTTTTATTTTTATTACACAGTAAGCATTAACAAATTGGCAACCGTTGCACTTGCGGGGGGGGGATGTTGGGAGGTGGGGGGCAAATGCCATTCATTCTTGGCGCCTGGACGCGGCCTCAATTGAGAGAGGTTAACGCATCAGAAAAGTCCCAAGGTGAAATGAATGAGTAACCAGGACGTGACCAGTTCTGCGAGAATATGTTAAGTTCTAAATCACTCACCTACACCCCCCCCCCCCCCCCCCCCCCCCCCCCCCC
>JAZEWU010000023.1:525691-538842 GCA_036362915.1 Geotria australis | reverse complement strand
TCTTGGGCCTCCCCTAGGTCGACTCAGCCGCAAATGAGTACCTAGTGCGGTGTGTAAACATTGAGAAAGGCGGTCGGGCGTGGTGCTGGTCACCCACCTCGTCGTGTGTGCCGTGTCGACCTTCATAGGTGCTCGCTAAAGGCACTTGGCCCTACAGTCTGTCGAGACTATACGAGGGATCTTTGTCTTTGGAGGGGCCGGGTTCTGGCGCGCGTGTGTGTGTGTTGAGGTGCCGTGAGTGTGCGTGCGTGTTTGCATTTCTGGGGAGTGGAGGTTCGGCCGTTGTTGTGTCTAACATACCAGCGACAAAAATGTCTCGCTGCACTGTTTGTTTTAAGTGGCGCGGCAAGGGCCGAAATGCCTTGGGTGTGTGGGGGTGGAGCCCGCTGTTCACACCCCGCGTCTCACCCCCAACGCTCAGCCCTCCACCGCGCTCCGCTCGCCAACCCTCCCTCCCCTCCGGATATTTAGAACGCGGTTTGCATTGATTCATTCATTGTCGGAAACCGCTCAATCCGGTACAGGGTTGCGGTGAGCCGGAGCCTGTCCCGGCGGACACCGGGGCGCACGACCGGGCGCACGAACGGGCTGTACCCGTGATGAGACGCCGGTCCATCGCAGGGTACCCGGGGCACTTGCTTCTCAGCGGCGGCCCGGCGTGGGGAGTTGGGGGAGGAGGGGGTGACCTACGTAGCAGCACACACCCCCCCAGCTCACGCAGCACAGACGTGGTTTCACGTTGAGAGCCCCGCTTGTAAACACGGCGATTACCAGCACCCTCCCTCCGCCGCCGCCGCCGCCGCGATCCGAAACCGTTGTGTTTCCCGACAGCCACGGCTAGCGGCGCAAAGCGTCATCGCCTCCTCCGCCTGTGACGGCCTCGCCGCGTTCAAACGCGTCCGCTCGACGTGTTGACGGACAGATACGTAGATGTGTATAAAGGTACGACGTTTCGCTGATAGTTGCGATCAGCTTCATCAGGAGCAGGATCTGAAGCGTGACGACGTCGTCAAGACGCAGACGATTCCTACGCGGCGACAACGACGGTGGAGCGCGTCGCGTCATCGGCGCCGCTCTCTCCATCTCTCTCCGGATGCGTGCAGAGGTTCCTACCGACTGCCTGGACGTGGTGTGCGGCGAGCAGCCCCCGCCGCCCGTCTGCCCGTCCGACTCGGCGCTGCGCCTGGGCCGCGTGCCGCGCGGCGCCTGCTGCGCGCTGCCGTCGCGCTGCGAGTGCGACTTTGCGCGCTGCTCGCTGCCCGACTGCTCCCGCGAGGGGGCCGCCGGGTCCGTCCGCGTGATGGTGGCCGAGGCCCAGCAGACGCCGGGCCGCTGCTGCGACCTGCACGTCTGCGTGCCGCGACCCGGGGGTGAGTGGTTTGGTCGGCGAACGCGCCGGCAGGGTGGCTGCGCGGCGGTAGCATCCGCGCCTCCGCACGTGCCGCAAGCACGTGCGGCTTGTTGAAAACAGGACCCTTTGCAAAAAGGTATCTGTTGTTCTTTTTTACAAGATCTTAACACTTGTCTCATTGCCAGACAAGGTACAAAACCTTGTATATTTTTTTACATTAGCCCGCATAACCGCCTCCGCGGCTTTCTCGCGACCACTCGACGGAGCTGCTGTCGCGGTGTTAGTTCGGGAGGTTAAACGGGCGACCGGGAGTGGACCGGAGGGAGGGGAGGAACACACAGAGCCCTCCTCAGTCTTTTTAAAACTTCCAGTGCTCAGAATGTTTTGGGGGCGGTCGTAGAAAACGAGCTCCAGCGCCAATGTTTACGCGATGGGTTTCTTGGCAGCCGGGGATAAATAGAGGCCATCATCTCACAACCGCCAGACCGCGGCAGGAAAAGCAAAAAAAAACACGGCGCACAAAGATTCCTTGTCAAATTCCGTCCTCTCGCGAGGCGGAAGCGGCCCTCTGCTCCGCGCGCGCCTCTCCAGTCCCGCTTCACGTTCACGGCCGCCTCGATTCGCGCACGGGATTCCGTGAGATCGACACGGCGCACTTCATCTTGCACCACACCCTCCCTCCCTCCATCCCAACCGCACCGCCACACTCATCAGAAGGGCCACACCCCCAAACTGCCACCCCACACCACCACCCCACATCCCCACACTCCCAACCGACACCACACCCCCACCCCACATCCCATACAACCACCACACCCCGCTACAGCCCCAACCAACGCCCCACACCCCCACCCCACCAACCCATCAGACGCTGCGTGAGCCGGCCACACAGACGCAGCTCACCCGCCCACATGTCCTCTCCGTGACTCTGTTTACACTTTGTTAACGGTGACACGGCAAATGTGCAGCCCTGCAATGGCTCTCTTGTGCCGCTGCCGGCGGAAGTTTGTTTTTAGTATTTTAGCCGACTGCTCCGCGCTGCTCGGATGCCTTGGAGCACGTGGGATTCGCGTACACTATTGCTTGCGTCGGTTCGTCCGTACGTGTTGCCGTGTCGCAGGAATCCCGCTTGCAGAGCTCGGAGCCGGTGTTAGAGACGGAGCTTGCAAGCTCGCTGGGTATTGTCTGCCGCGTATAATAAAACATCGGTGGCCGTCCGCGTTTGCCGTCGCAGCACGGGCCAGGCCGTGCGACCCCGAGGATTGCCCGCCAGTGCCGGAGGTGACGTGTCCCCGCGGGAGCTTCATGACCTACGACTACGACGGCTGCTGCCTGCGCCCCCCGCGGTGAGCGTCGCCCCGCCGTCCCCGCCGTCCCTGCCGCATTCCGTTCGGATCCCGGCTCCGACGAGCTCGCGTCCGAGTCGAGCGAGATTCCGCCGTGTTTTAGCGACGGACGTTCTCTGAGTAGGTCGGCGGTCGGGCTGGCGCCGTTCGACCCGCTGTGCTTGCGTTCTCCGTGCATTGATACGTTGCTGTGCGTTGCTGTGCGTGTGTATCTCCACGAGTTGCTGTGAGTTGCTGCGCGTCTCCGTGCGTGTCTCTGCGCGTCGTGGTGACCGCGCCGCTCCCCGCGTGCCACCCGCAGGTGCGAGTGTCCCGTGGTGTGCGAGAAGCCGCCGTGCGACGCCGGGACGGTGCTGCGGCTCGTCACCCATGGCAACGGCACCGTGGAGAACTGCTGCGACGAGTACGAGTGCGCTAACGGTGAGGGGCCAAGTGACTAAACCAGAAGAGCGACTACGCGAGCGGACGAGTTGACGAGCAAGCCGGAGTGAGCGAGCGGCCGCGCGCACGGGGACCGTGTTCGGATCACCGCGTGGCACGGCGCCCAGGCCCGACGTCAAAGTTAAAGAGAGAGAGACGCGAGAAACAAAAAAAAAAAACGCAAGCGGTTCCGGCACGCCGCCGCGCCCCCGGGCGTGTTTGCTCAGTAAGCGGCGCGGACCGGGTCGGCGTGCCGGACCACGGGGCCCGCTCTCCGGGGCGCGGTCGTCCGTTTAGCGCCAACGCTCGGCCAAAGCTCACTGCAGCTGCCGCGAGCGAGGTGTTTTTTTCGAGCGCCCATTTCCAGCTGCCAGTCATGCGCACGTGTTTTCTCTCCGTGTGTTAATGACGGCGGCACGGATTCTGGTGGCGCTAGTAGTGGTGTCCGTGCGTAGTGTGTAGCAGTGTGGTGCGTACAGGAGTGTAGCGTGTAGTGTAGTGTGTGGTGTGGTGTATGGCAGTGTAGAGTTGTGAGAATCTCTTTTGGATTTGACTTTCCTCGTGGGAGGAAACCGGAGAACCCAGAGACAACCACCACATATGCGAGGGGAGCGCACCCGGAAATACGCAGACGGGGTCCGCGACCCGCTTGCTGTACAGCCATCTACCAGTCGGTCACCTTTCCGGTCGATGTAGGTTTCAAAGCTCCATGTATGAGAATTGTTTTCAAGAGCTGCTCTTTTGCGATAGCCGCGTCGAGCGCTAATGACAATGCCTCCAACGCGGGAGGCGAAACGTTGCGGAGAAGAGAGGTGGAAGTTCGCTCGCCACGGCTATCCCAAAAAGAAGCAGCTCTTTAGAGCGATTCTGAGTTCTCTGATTTCAATAATTTAGCAAAATATCCCGTTTTACCTCTGCTATGGAAATAACACGAAATGTAATGGGATAGCCGCGTGCGCTGCGTTATTAGCTCAGCCGTGTAACACATCGGAGGTTTACTTTAGCAGTTTTATTTATTAAATTATTTAAAGTTCACCGACCCATAAATCTCACGGGAGAATTTTTTGTTCCGTTCGTTGGCACTCGTCCACTTTCCCTCCCTCAGAAAAAAAAAATACGAGGTTTTATTGGCACATTTAAAATCGGAGCAGCAAAAAAAGATATAACGGAAAGATGTTTCTATAAAAATAATGATGTCATGAGCGCGGCGTTAGCGGATGGACCCCTGCCAAGGGAAGCGTTCACTTTGGGCCTCGTCGCGTGGATTCGTGTAAAGCTCACCGATGATTCACATCTGCTGCGGGGATATTGAGATTCGGTCGCCCCGTGACGCTCCGGCAGAAATTGAACATCAAAGACATGCTTTGGTCTGACGCGTGGGTGGCTCTGCTCACGCCGGACAGACGGACGGCTGCGATGAGAGCGGCGGCCGGGCCGGTGAAGAGGCCGATTTAAACGGGCCCTTCACCCCATGTTAATTTACGCGTGAGTCGTCGCTCAGCGGCAGGTCGGTTTTTCTCGTCTGCTGCCCCCTTAGTCTGGAACTCCCTTCCCCTATTCGCCTGTGCCGTGGACTCCCGTTAAACTCAAGACTCACCACTTTCCGTTTGCTCCGTCTATAAAATCTCGACTAAAATAAACTTGCTTCCCGTCTTTCGGTACAGTGGCTTGAGACGCGGTCGCTTATGGACGATACACGAGACAGAATCCTCCCGTACAGTGCAGTGTCAGCTGTGCTGTTGTTGCCGGTTCACACGGCCCGTATCCAGGTCGTCCCGGGTTGGCCGGTTGCCCCCCTCCAATGGTGTGGGTATTGGGGCAGAGTGTATGGCAGGATGCCTTTCCTAATGCCAATCCACCGCGAACTATCCCACCACTAACCCCAAACCAGCAACCTACTAGCAGAGTCCGTTATGATTTGGCAGAAGAAGGTGATGTGTATACATACTTTGCACCCATCTCACTGGCTGCACTGGGTATCTGTCAGCAGGGGTGTGAGCTTCGACATATACTTTTGACGCGGGAACGATGCCCGCTTGGGATACTCGTATTGCGCCAACGACGACAGCTCTTGCTTAGCACATGTTCCTCTGTTTCCCCATCCCACCCTGTCCCACCCACCCCACTACCACTCCCCATCACCGACCTCATCACCGACCGCACAACCGACCCCCCCCCGTGGCGGCTCCGCAGACACGCGCGCGTCGTGCACGTTTAACGGGATGGAGCACGCGGACGGGGAGATGTACCGCATGGACGCGTGCCGCTTCTGCCGCTGCCACAACGGCGTCTCCTTCTGCTTCTCGGCGCAGTGTGGCACGCTCGCATGCCAGCGCTACTACGTGCCGGAGGGGGAGTGCTGCCCCGTGTGCGAGGGTGAGTGCCCGCCAGGGGGGGTGCCCGCCTGGGGGGGTGCTCGCCAGGGCGCAACCCCCTCCCTCCTCATGTCACCTCCCTCTTCCTCATGTCTCTTCCTCGCCGCTCGCCCGCAGACCCCGTGTTCCCCATGAGCAACCCGGCGGGCTGCTTTGCCAAGGGTGCGATCCGCGCGCACGGCGACCGGTGGCGCGAGGACGACTGCACCTTCTGCCAGTGCGTCAACGGCGAGCACCACTGCACGGCCACGGCGTGCGGGCAGAGCTGCCTCAACCCCATCCGCGTGCCGGGGGAGTGCTGCCCCGTCTGCGAGGGTACGGCACCGCCGCCACCCTCACCGCCGATCGCCACCGCCACTAGCACCGTCCCTACCACCACAGTCGCCACAGCCACCATTGCCATCGCCGCCACTCCCACAATCACAGCCACCACTGCAGCTACATCCACCGCCACCGCGACCACCGCCGCTACCACCAACGGCGATGGAGTCGACGAGTGAGTAAACGTGTTCTCAAGTGAATGCGTGAGAGCGAATGAGTTAATGCTTCATGAGGTGCGATCGAATGAGTGACACGGTGAGTGAATGAATTAGCGACAGATTGTATGAGGTAGTGAGTTGATGAACGCGCGGGTGATTGAAGACGTGTGTGAGTGAGCAAGCGACCGAATCGCTGAGTGAGTGAGAGAGTAACTCCAGCGTGGAGGGGCCCACTCGTAGTTCATCAAGCTTTTTACGGTCGTACTTTGGCTTCTCAGCATAGGCTACCGAATAAAATAGAAGCTATTATTTATAGCCGGGCTGCAGCCAATTTAGACGAAGCTAAATTAGCTCTTTTGTTTTGGGCACAAAGCGTTGCGTGGCTATTCTGGCCTAAGCCAGCGGCTTGGGATGTCTGGAGCATTTTTAATACTTTCCTAACGACGCGCGGCAATGGCGCTCCCTCCGAAAGGCGTGCCGCCCTCGTCACGTCAAAGTCGTCTCGGGCACGGGTCGCGCCGGCCCTCCGAGTACCGGACGGGTCGGGGTTTCAGAGCCGTCGAGTCCCCCGCCCCGCACGCCCGCTAGTCCGAAGATGTTTCCAGCAGAATCTCGCCGCGTTTTGACCCAGATTTCACAGCTGGGGAGGTTTTTACTGGCAGGACGCGTGGAAAGTTTTTCGCGAGAAAAAAATCCGTTGCGAGAAAAAGGAAAGAAAAAAAACTCGCGCTCGCGGCGCGCACACGCACGCCGATAGGAAACGCCGGGCGGAGAGACCGCGCAGAGTCGTATCTTGCGAGTCGGAGTCGAGAGATTGAACGCAGCAGAAGGCACTGACGTCGGGACGGAACTCGTACGCCACGCAGCAGAATATTATTATTATTATTAGCCGTCACCATGCCTCTTTATCTTATTCGCTGATCCGGCAACGTTACCGATCGTAAACGCCGCAGCGTGAGCGGCCTTGGCTCGTCGTGCCGCCGCCGCTCGCCCCGTGAAGCCGCTAAATCAGGATGTGTCAATGCGTACTGTCCGGTGAAATTGCTGGGAGCCCCGGGGCGGTGGAGCTGTTGCTGACGCCCGCTCCTGGCACGCCGCGTCGGATCCCGGAATACAAAATGTACGGAGCGCGGCGCTCGCGGCGATCGTCGAGAGATCTGCGGCGGCGGCGGCGGCGCTATTGGTTTTTCCTACCGAATGGAATAGCACGTACGCTATTTCGGTGCTGTTAATTTTGGCGCTGCCACGGGGCTCGAATTGATCGAGAGGGGATATGAAAAGTATTTTTGAAAGTGTAACTCTTTCGGCCGACCCGGCGGCCAATTTCAACCGCGGCATTTTTTTTAAATGAAATTCTGAAAGGCTTGAGGGGCTTATTGAAAACCTAGCCGTCGTGGGATGTAATCCCGCGGACAGTATTACATTCCTGGGGCTCTCCATAACTCGGAAGGCGACTAGTCGGCAGGACCGTCCGTCTGACCGCTGCGGTGTAAACGTCGGTCGGCATCGCTATGGCGTCGGCTCCCCGCCCGGCACGGTCTCCACTCGCGCTCGGCTCGCCCGCACGCCGCGGCAGTTGCTCCGAGTCCCGACGGATTCGATCACTTTCAGGCGTCTTCCAGCGGGCGGGCCAGTGGGGGGGGGGAACGAAATGAATGCTTCGCGCGGTCCTCCGCTTATTTCCGCGCAGGAAGTTTTAAGTGGCCCAGCGTCGGTTTGAAACCAAGTTTTCATAACCAACAGCAACTGCGCCACACAAACAGGTCCTTTTTTTTCCTTCTTCACTTTTGTAACCGACGTCCAAATACCGGCGTTGGTGGGGGGTGGGGGGAGAGAGTAATTGGACGCGCTTTATTTGGAGCGCGGCGTACAAGCGCGCGTGTGTTTTCTGCGCGCGCGTTTGTGTGCGAGTGTGTGCGAGTGCATCCGTGTGCTTGGCGTTGGGCCAGGCCCGCAGCAGCAGCAGCAGCGGCAGTCGGGGGTTGTGCCGCGTGCCTGCACACGGCGTGCCCGTGTGGGGGGGCGCACCATGCGGCCGCCGGGGTCGGGGGTCGTTCCGCGCGGAGCCGGGGCCTGCACCTGATGACGCGGCGACGTTGTGGGATGTTTCCCTGGGTTTAGTCGGGGCCCTGAGCGTGTAAACTGTGGTTGCGCGGATGCATCGACTCACCGATGATAGCGCCCGGTTCTCACGCTCGTCGTTTGATTATTCTAGATTCTCGGTACTTTGCAGCCACGAGAGGCACTAGATTGCCGCCCCATGAGTTACAAAGTGATCGATTCTTGATTCGAATCTCAAACTTGGGGTATGTCCAAGTCGTTATGGGCCAAGTGCGATTCGCTCAGCCGTTTAAAAAAGAAACGAAGAGAATAGTAATATTCTGTCCGCTCTTCGTAAATTTAACTTTCGTGACGTGTTTGTTTCGTGCCGCCAAGCTGTCAACATTACCGTTACTTACGAGCAGAGTACCCGCCCTCCGGGCGATTTCGTTCCAAGCGTTTAGCGCATTCTCACTGACTTCTCTTGTTTCCGTCCGTGACGAGTTTTCGTTTACATTTTGTCCAGAGCCGACGTTCATCACGATCCGCCCGCCGCTCTGCTACCCGCTGCTCGGCTGCTCGCTCACCGACGACAGCTGCCCCTACGGCTTCTGGCTCGACTCGGACGGGTGCCGAACCTGTCGCTGCAAGACGAGTGAGCCACGCGCGCCACGCCCGGCCACTTAGACGAACCGCCGCGACGGCGCGACGTGCCGCTGACGCTCCCGCCTGGCCGCCCCCTGTCCCCACCGCACCCCACTGTCCCCGCCCCGTAGAAGCGGAGCACTGCCGCAGCGTGATCGCGGGCTGCGGCCTGGACTGTCCGCACGGCATGGCCACCGACCGGCACGGCTGCGAGCTCTGCCAGTGCCGCCCGCGACCCAAGAAGTGCCGTCCCGTCGCGTGCGCCAAGCGCTGCCTCCACGGATACATGTGAGGGCGCCGCACGCGCGCACACACGCACGGGCACGCATGCACGCACGTCGGCCTGGTGAACGTGGACTATTGGGCCAATGATGGTCGCTCTTCAGAGCTGTTCTTTCGGATGAGCGATCTCCATCTCTCTCGCGACGTTTCGCCTCCCACGTTGGAAGCGTTGTCGGGCGTGGGAGGAGGCGAAACGTCGCGATGAAGAGATGGAGATCGTTCGGTGACACGGCTATCCCGAAAGAACATCTCCGAAGAGCAAGCGTCACGAATCGAGCCGTGAAAACCGACATCGGCACACCGTTCCAACGTTGCTTATTCTCGCGTGCGTCTGCGACACGCAGCAAGAACAAGCACGGCTGCCAGAGCTGCCGCTGCGTCAAGTGCCCCGACTTCGTGTGCGACAAGTTCTGCCTCCACGGCTACGAGGAGAACAGCAAGGGCTGCCTGCTCTGCCGCTGCAAAGGTACGACGCCGGCGCTAGCCCCGGGGGCGTGACAGGATGCGCAATCGTTCCCCACCGAGTCCGTCCCACGCGCCCGTCACGAATTCGTCGCCGCCGTAGCGGTTCGCGACGCGTTTCCTGCCGGCGCACATCGCGCGCCGGACTACCGCACGGTTTCTCAAGCGCCGCTTTATTCCGGCAGTTCGGCCAAATTCACTCCCTCTCTTTCCCCGCAGACGCGCCGGGGCTGCCGGCGCCGCCGGTCGCCGCCGGCTCGTGCGTGTCGATGGACGGGCAGCGCTACGCGAACGGGGAGAGCTGGCACGACGGCTGCCGCGACTGCTACTGCCAGGCCGGGCGCGAGATGTGCGCGCTCATCGCGTGCCCCGTGCCGCGCTGCGCCACGCCCGAGCTGCGCGGAGGACAGTGCTGCCCCGCCTGCGCCGGTACGGGTACGGTCGCCACGTTCCCGCGCGGTTTTATCCCGGGGCAGACGCGGCCACGAGCGTTACGGCCGGTTCTGGAAGCAAGGGAGAGGCCACAGTCCACGGCGAAACCTGTCGCAAGGCCTTTAAAAATAATAATTGCCGGAGTGTTCCGTATCCCGACCAGCGAATCGAACATCTTGTTGGTGTCGCGGTCAGACGCCGCTCGCAACTCAGCAAGGCGAGCGCCGTTTATTGTTTGGAGCCGGAGTTTCGTTTGAAACGTGTCTGGCTGGCAGCTGCCTGTGCGTTGAGTTAGAGAGAGGCCCCAGCGCGACCAGGGCCCCTCCGTTCCCTCGGACCCCGCGCCTCCCCTCCTCCGCACCGACAACTCCACCGCTCGCAACGGGCCTCTCGTGAGAATTTGTCACGAAGTGGATGTCCGAATGACTCTAATGGATTCTGATCGGCCTGTTACACGAGCCTAAGCGCACACCCGTGTTTTGCAACCTGGGCAGTAACCTCTGAATATTCATCGCAGCTGAATGGGAATTACTCGCATAAAGGTAACAACGGGCGCTTTGTGTCGTGTTAAATAGCAGCGCATGCCTCATATAATAGAGGAAAACTCCGGATATCAATTTTGTCAGGGTTCTTTTTTCTCCATGTTCACAATTCAGAAGAAAGCCGCTGCGATGTTTGTACACGGATAAAAAAAAAAACCCATCAAAATGTTCCGCAGCAATCTTCTGGTAAACAAAAGAGGTTAAAAGTCAGCGATGCCGAATTTTTCTGTTCCCAAACTTCTACAATGTTTAAATTTGGTATAAATCGCACGGGGAATTCCGTCTCTTTGTGGTCAGCGCCGTCTCTGCGGCTCTTTGAGCGGATAACAGGGGAAGCCATTCATTAGGCCCGCGGCTTTTTTGCTTTTTTGCTTTGTGCACAGCACGCTGGCTCGCCTCTTAAAACATTTTGCTAAGGCCTGACATTTCCTTGGCCGCGGAAACACAGGCCCCTTTATGTGTCCGGCCGCTAGAAGGAGCAACAAGCCCGTGCATCGGTGCACCCTGTGGAAAATAGCGCAATCGAAAATCCTGAATCGATGCCCTGTGTTTGGGTTTTAACAAGCGCGGCGGCGGGGGCCTGGCACGGCGAGCCACGGGCGACGCTCGCACCAGCGCGCGGTGTTTATTGCCGCAGTATTTATTACTCCGCGCTCCAAAAACGATTTGAAAACAAAACAAACATGAGTCGCTCGTATCCGATATTTGTTATGAATATCGCCAACGGAATGCGTAAATATTGATCCCGATTTCAACGCATGTACGTCGGGGAATTCCGTGCGTCACAGTGAGCGCACCGCGTAGGTGAGCGTGCGTGCGTGTGTGTGTTCGTGTTTGGGGAGCGGTAGCTCAGTCGTTAACGCGCTGGGCTACAAACCTGGCGACCCGAGTTCGAATCCCGCTCACAGCCAACAGTAGTGACGATTTTATGAACCAGTCATGGCCATCAAATTAGTACCTAGTGCGGCGTTTAAACATTGCCACTAGAGAGACAAAGGCGGCCGGGCGTGGTGCTGGTCACCCACCTCCTCATGCGCCGTGTCGACCTGCATAGGTGCTCGCTAACGGCACTTGACCCTACATTCTGGTAAAGCTATACGGGAGGATCTTTGTCTTTGTGTGGTCATGTGTGGGCGCGTTCGTATGGTGGCGGGTGTACATGTGCGTACATGTGCGCGTGTCTCTTAACACTCAGTGGGGAGCACAGGTGGTGCATCTGCCAGTCATCTCAGTCAATCCGTAACACTAGGGTCTGTCCCGTTACCTCCTCCTGCCAGCGGCGAGCCATCCACAATATAACAGGTGACGTTTCACGCAGTGACCCATCTTCATGGAACAAAATATACTTTTGTTACGAAGACGAGCAGTTTCACAAAACGTCACCTCGCGTACATCTTTCATTTTAAGGCCACAGTGACATAGCCGAGCCTGTCGAGACTTCTGTTCGTCGCGCTTGCGCATCGCCACCAACGCGGCAGAGGTACCGGCGAATCCTTTCCGCTCCTCACGCGGCCTCGGCGCGTGACCTAGCACGGCACCGGCAGGGCCGGCGAGGGTCTCTGACGCTGAGCGGCCGCCGCTTGTCGCCCCCGCAGACGACTCGCCGGCGGAGCGTCCGGAGCAGGCCCCGCACGCCGTGTGCCAGGCGTCCGGTGGCGAGTACTACGTGGAGGGCCAGAGCTGGAGCGCCGACGCGTGCACACAGTGCACCTGCCACGCGGGCCGCGTGCTCTGTGACACCGAGGTGTGCCCGCCGCTGCTCTGCCACGACCCCGTGCGTGCCAAGGGCTCTTGCTGCCTCTCCTGCCCAGGTGCGCTCCGGCGATCGCTCGCTCGCGAGCTGGATCACCCCTTCGCGCGATCGCTCGCTGGCTTGGTCAATCGCTCGTTCACTCAAATGCTCCCTCGTACACTCAGTTATTCGCTCGCTCGCTTGCCGTCTCACTCGACCGCTCGCTCTCTCACCCGCTCGTTCACCCACCCGACCATCGCGGCATACGAGGAATGCCCCCCGTGTTACCCCCGGGAAGCCTGAGTCGCGGAGGCTCCTGCACGGGGAGGTTTGCCCGAATGCGTCATCGTCGTTGTGGGTGTGAGGAGAACCGCGTGTGGGAGGAGACGACTCTATCGAACGTCTGTGAACAGGCTCAACATTAACGGCGTGATTATGGCGACAGCCAACATCTATAACTACATCGATGGGAGTGCGATGATATACGGTGTATGGCCCATCCTTGTCCAGATGCGTACAAAATGACGAACAATTTCAATATGACAACATAAATAAATCCAGCAGAATCACAGTAACAATAGCTTTCACCCATATGTGAACTACGGACTAACGAAGGCAACATTATAATCACAGACTTCAAAAGACCAAAATCATCACCAGGAAAGCGACACACGCGCGAGGTTATTCCAAGTCGAATTAATTTCGTTTTTTTTCCGTGCCGGCAGGCGGCTCGGAGGCGCTGGCGCCGAGCGGCAACGGCAGCAGCGGCGCGGCGCCGCAGTACTGCGTGTCGGAGGACGGAGACATCTTCCTGGACGGCGAGGTGTGGAAGCCCAACGTCTGCGAGAGCCGTGTGTGTCGCGAGGGCCGCGTCGCGCGCTTCCCCGAGCGCTGCCCGTCCGTCAGCTGCCGCCGGCCCGTCCTGCGCAAGGGACAGTGCTGCCCCTACTGCCTGGGTGAGCCCCCCCGTATGACCCCCGTGTGACCTCCGTGTGCCCCCTGTATGACCCCCGTGTGACCCCCGTATGACCCCCGTGTGACCTCC
>JAZEWU010000023.1:492769-521424 GCA_036362915.1 Geotria australis | reverse complement strand
TGGCGTCCTCGCCGTCGGAGGAGCGTCAACACAGGGCTGTGCGTCATTTGCTTTGCCCTGCGCGTGTTTATAAAAAGATCCGTTGGAGGGGCAGCCGGGTGGCCGCGAGGTCAGGGCTGAGTTGGCACCGCCGGAGATCCTGGGCTGGAATGTGGGCAGCCGAGTCGTGATGAAACCCGCGTCTCGCGTGTCGCGAGTGGACGGTCTCGGACCGGGCAACGGTGACGAACACGGACTCGCGTTCACTTGGGGGTTGTACGTAATTTGAGAATGATGATGCTAATAATAATTGGCAATGTAATGATGTCGGTTTTCACGGCTCTATGTATGAGGATTGCTGTCCATAACAACGTGGGAGGCGAAACGTCGCGAAGCAGAGGGCAGGGACACTCGACACGGCTATCTCGAAAGAACAGTTATGGAGAGCAATTCTCATAATTGACAATTATGCCTTTCTCTCTGAAGGTCGCAAGGCGCTGTACAGTCTAAAGCGGTGACGTTTCTCTGTAGCAGCGCAGGTAGAAAAGTGGTGTCCCCTACTTCGGATAAGGGGGATTTTCCAAGTAGTTCTGTGGGCTGGGGGGGGTAACACAAGGAAGATAAAACCGTTAAATTACATACAGGGGTATCTCCAGGCTACACTGCGAGCCCAGTGTTGTGAGCTCCATTTGAAAAATCAATCGAGATGAAAGCCAAACGAGGGACGGTGTGAACGAAGGAGGCCTTATGGGATGTCGCCTTTCGCCAGCCTTGCCGCGCGCGATACGGGGTGCGGGGGGGTGGATGCCGTGCCAGGGGAGGGTCGCGGTGCCGAGCGGCCCGGGGAGATGTCTCCAAACGCCGGCGGTGGCCCGGCCCGGAGCTCCCGCGGCGTTCGAGAGCTCCCCGGGGTTCGTTGCTGTTCCTGAACGGAGCTCCCCCGTGGCTCGTGGCTTCCCGGGGTCGGAGTTACCCGGGGCCCGAAGACCCCGCCCCCTTGCTCGTCGCGCGATGACGCGCGACGCCTGGCGGAGCTCTACAAAGCGTTGCTTCTGTATAGCACTGTAAATTGCTGCGAAACAGCACAAATAAAACGAAACTTTAATTCCACAATGGCTTCGCCGCTTGTTCTAAATTTCCCTTGAAATCTCGTTCGGATCGCGGGAACTCCCAGTACCTTGAATGCGATTAAAATCGCAGCTGAACAATGCGCGCGGAATTGCGCGTTCCTGTCCTATTGTCGCCGCGTTCTCTTCGGAAAAAGGAACACATTAAGATCAAGGTCGACCGTGCCTCTTGTGAATGCGAAATATACCCAAAGGCGGCTAAATATACGACATATACCCAGGAGCAGCACCGTCGCTCACAAACGCTGCCTTGGGACTGCAAAATGTTCGCCGACAATTGTCAAACAATTCGAGATTTTTCCTGCGTCCGCTCGCAGGCGTGGGGCGCCACGGTGCGCGGTGGTGTAAGGTCACAGCAGGAAGTACCGGGTTCGATCCCGGCTCGGGTGCCTTACTTTGTGGAGTTTGCATGTTTTCGACCTGTCCGCGTGAGTTATCGCTGGGTGCTCCGGTTTCCTCGCATCCGTCCAAAGACACGCTTCTGACCGTGGGTCGATGCGGCCGCAGTGTCTTAAGATAATTTAATATTTTGTTCAATCGACAACGCCTTGGCACTGTATTCGTTCAATGTCGAAAGTGTTCGTTCGAAGAAAATAGGACCCAGAGGCGCCCGAAAACCGCAGAGAGGCGGGGGGAAGGCGGCCACGCGGTTAACCGGCGCCTATCCGCCAAACACTGCGTCCTATATGTTATGCTGCTATCGGCCAATTAATTAGTGATTCTTTATTTTAATCATGGGGGTAAAACGGAGAACCCGGAAGAAACACACGCAGAACAAGGGGATAACACACAAACCCTAAACACAAAGGCGGGAATGGAAGCGCCTCGGGCTGGAGCTTCTTTTTTGTGAAATGCCGATGTTACCACTGCATAAACACCCTGCCGCCTCGGGGCGTCTGTGTCGGGCCTGCATCTCAGTTGGGGGGGGGGGGCATTTCGGTGCCGAGTCTGCGGGTTGGAGGAACATCGTGGGAAGAAGGCTGGTGCGCCGCGCGGCCGGATGAAGAAGGGCGCCAGTGTTGTCGTTGGTGACCACCGCGTGCGGTGCGGCGCCGCTGCGCTCTCCGGAGCAGCGCCGCTCTCATCTCGTCGCGTTTGTCTTAAAAGCCGAGGTTTCCGCAACAGTAATGTGGAGCACACGCTTGGAGGAGACTACAGAGAGGTCCGGACGTTAAACCGTGCCTTGAAGAATCTAATTTAGCCGAGCGCATTCCTAAGAGATAGAGGGTTTTTTTTTACTTCCAATATCGTCTCTGTAAACAAACACACGCACTGCGCCGCCTCTCATCCGTGCGCAATTTTACTGGCGCTGCTTGGATTGACACGACGAATGAGCAGACTACGTGTCTCCTTCACGTGTCTCCCATCAGTGGGCCGCGAGCGCCACACAGCGGTCCGTGGAGACCATACCCGTGTGGGCCAAGTGGACCTTGAGGTGCAAAAGGTTAGCAACCCCTGAATGAAACGAGCGCGTTGATCTTACGGCAGAGGGGGTGGGGGAGTGCTGCCCTCTCCTGCTGTGCGGTAGAGATGAGCTCGACTGTTTTGTCCAGCACGCAGTGCGGCCCTGCCGTCGCATCCGAATGGACGCCTTGCTCGCGACACGCCGCAGTCGGGATCCAGTGTCACAGTCACAGCAGCACGGACACCAGCAGTAGTTACTGGACCGCAAATCACCCGCCTCTCGTGCCCATCAGCCTCCCCCGAGGTCTAAAGCAGGGGTTCTCAACATTTCGCACCTCAAGGCCCACTTGGCCCATTCGGGTCTGGTCTCCACGGACCACTTGGTGGTGCTCGCGGCCCACTGATGGGTCGCGACTAACCGGTTGAGAATGGTGGGTGTAAAGCGACCGCGTGTAAACACCGCACACAATGCGCGCTTCAGAGGGCCGGCTGTGCTGTGTTGGGGCGGCTGTCTAATGGCATGCGCGCCCACTAACAAGGAGCAGCTGTGTGCATTCTTCAGTCGGAAATAGCCGCTTGGAGCCGGGGGATAGCGAGTTCCCCGGGGGAGCCCCGGCGCAGCACAGTCGCGACCCTGTCGCCGAAAATTCGATTCATGATAATAACGATTACACATTCATTCATTCGTTCTCAGAAACCGCTTAATCCTGTACAAGTGTACAGGGTTGGGGTGAGCCGGAGCCTCTTCCGGCAGACAGAGGGGACAAGGCAGTGCTATATCCATGATGGGACGCCAGTCCATCACAGGGCACCGGGGGCCATTTAGTCAGAAGGCCAATTAACCTATGCAGCAGCATGTCTTTGGATGGTGGGAGGAAACCGGAGTGCCCGGCAAAACCCCACGCGGGCACGGGGAGAACATGCATGCAAACTCTACACGGAAAGGCACCCAAGCAGGGATTAGAACCGGCTCGGGTGCCTGCACCCCTTTGGTTCTCAACACGTTATCGCACCCCATATTCGGCTGAGTCACGCCTCGCCTAGAGCCAGGCCGCGCGCCACATGCACGATAGACAGTGAGTGTGTACAGAGTTTACGGGGGTTTAACACAATCATTGTTAGTGCTGCTAGCCGCATACACCCTAGTCAGAGGTGCTATTGTTATCGCTAGTCGTGCTGCTGTGACGGTCTGTGGTGTCGGTGCCGTCGTTGTTAGTGACTGCTTCGAGTGGAATTGTTACAGTGGAGGGTAAGTGTTGAGGCGTGTCGGTGTGGACGGTGTTGTAATTATGCAGTGTCGTGTACTTCTCGGTAGATCAGTCGTTTTAAATAGTGTTTGTAATCGGCAGTGTTGGTCAAAGTGTTATACTTAGAAATAATGTCTGTTGCGCAGTGTTACCGTAGCCTCGTAAATGCTAGTGCCATTAGTGTGGTATTGGTACTGTACTGTTAGTAGTGTTTGTAATTAATTTTTAGTGTCGGCTATTAGGGATGTTTTTAATATTAGTGGAAATATTACTGTATCGGGTGATACGGGTGTCTTAAGTGATATCCGTGCCGTTAGTGTTTCAAGTACCAGTCTTTTTGTTATTATCTCTGTCACTATTATTCACGTCGGCAACTCCATTGTAAATCTCGTCTTCTCATTCAGACATCCTCATTGTCCATCTTCAGTGTTAAATCATCCCATAGACGTCAATGTTAAATCCTCCCATAGACTCCAATGTTACGTGTGTCTTTGTCTTTGTTCTTGGCGTTGTTTCCCCCTCATGTCTGTCTCTCTGTCTTCCTGTCTCTGTGTCCCTATGTCTCCCCCTCCCTCCCTGTCTCCCTCCGTGTTTGTCTTTAAGGAAGTGACAGCCATCTTAGGGGACGCTGGCAGATTTTTGCCGCTCTTAAGATTGCCAGTTTCATGACCTTTCAGTGTATATTCGAAACGGCCTTTATCATTTAATTTTCGTTGCTTTGGTTTTTATTAGCTGTTTTTTTTCCTGTCGTTGTTGACATGCTGTTCTCTCTGATGCCCTTGTGCAGCGCTTTGTGACCCTCGGGTGAAAGGCGCTCTATAAAATGCTATTATTATTATTATAATAGATACATACATAATACAATACATGTATAACATACCGCGACCCTGTACAGGATTAAGCGGTTTCTGAAAATGAATGAATGAATGAATGTATAACATATCTAATACAATAATACAAAAATCTGGGATCTAGCAAACTCCCAGCAAGGGAATCTCGAACCCCCAGGGGGTGCGTGCACTCCAGGTTAAGAACCACTGCTCTCGAGCAAGGAGCCTGATTGAGGCCTCGTGTGATGCTTCTGAAAGACGGGATGTTTTGGCTAGGGAGCCCGAGACCCCATGGAATGAGCCTGAAGGTGAAATATCTGGGCTGGAAAGTCTGGCCGAGGACCCATGCCTAGTCCAATCGGTACAGTGAACAGGGTTTCCAAAAGAGAGGGCACCACACACAGTTGCCTGGTCCAACATGTGACCAGAATCTACTCCCCTGCCACTCACGAGTACAGCGCTTTGTGACCCTCGGGTGAAAGGCGCTATATAAATGCTATTATTATTATTATTACAGGCCCTCCATGTGTACGTTTTGACACAATTGCCGAGCAAAGTTGCTCACAGCGGGGCTGTCACGCGGTTATAAACTTCCAGTACAATATTCGTTAACAATCTAAAACGCGTAATAAGACAAAACAAGAATAAGCATGACAATAAAACGCTGGGAAATTAAATTACGTTTATTAATATGAAAGCGTGGCCATAAACACCACACGTTACCTGTAGCGGACGTTTACAACATATCCTGGAGACACGAATTCTAACGGCGTTGTTAACAAATTGCGTGGCTCATTCCATATTTGCGGTGAAGACCGACAGCGTCACCCAGAGGTCGCTTGCACGCACTGCGCTACTGCGGGGAGCCCATCAGAGGTCCATACTTGCTTTTAACACACGGTTTTACTCACATTAAAGCAGCGGTCTTCAAGCAATCGATCAGGATTGACCGGTCGAACCCAGTCTTAAACAGTCTACAACCACTTTGAGGTTCTGCAAGCCTCTAATCAGCAGGCCTTGTGAGGCGATGTTGAATAATCCTTGCCAGAAGCTTTCTCGGCAGTGCGGAATGGTGAAGGGAGTTCCCAGGTCTGATTTAGACATCACAAGCCGCTCATGTTCGCTATGCCCTGAAATCAAACTCAGGTCTCACAGTTGATAGAGCAGTGCACTAACCACTTTTCCACTGCTGCCCCCCCGTGTGGCACGGCTTATAAACGAACATCGCTATGAGAACTGCTCTCCGTAGCTGTTCTCGAGGAATAGCCGTGTTGCAAACGAGCGCGGAGGAACACTTGACACGACTATCCCGAATTCAAAGCTATGGAAATATTTTTTTATACAGTAGAACGCCTCTTAATGACGAAAATTGTTTACACGAAAGTGATTTGGTCATTATGCGAGGATCGAAAGTTTACTTTTTCACCCAAAAAACCTACTTTACAATATTTAAACAGTGGATATGAATGCATAATGGTGTTAACTCAACGCACCGATTTTTGCACCTTCTTAATGGTTATCAATGATTTCTTCCTTAGTTAAAACACTAATTGTCTTCATCACGCCCCTGATTACAGGGTCGGTAAGCGAACACATCGGGCTCTATGGGGCCCGTCATTAAGCGATTAGTCGTTAACAGGTACTGTCGTTAAGAGGGGATTCTGTACATTGAGCTGTGAAAACCTATATCAGATCATCGCTATTTTATTGTGATGCAAAGTTAGAGGAAACCTGATTTGCTTATACATGATAATAGAAAAAGATGGAGTATTTACAATATATTTGTCTATATGTTTCATACATTTTAAACACTGGAGCATAACGTGTTCACTTCTTGAAGAATTTCAAGTAGACAGCACCACCCAGAATTCCAAGTTCCAGCAGGATGATGAATCCGAGGAGCAGCTTGTTTGTCACAACCCTGAAAAACAAGTGGTGCAAACCGACGATTAATACTCTTCTCGCACTGCCAGTGTCAACGTGTTACCAAGTATCAACTCGTCTGTAGTACAAAGTTAGTTTAAAATACTTCCAAGACAACTGCGTTGGAAGAAATGGAAATAATAGATTTCATTTTAGTGTTTTTATTGCTATTTGACACGTGTATTACTCTGGTTAATGGTGTTCATAAAATGTGGGTAGTTATATGATACGGTCATTACTCTGCATACAAGGTCGTCATATAAACATCAGGATTTAACAGACTTCCGGACACCCTTTCCTGCCTATTGGTCCATTAAATCGAGGTTTTATCGTACAAGGATAAATCATCGTGAATTGTGGGACCTACTTGCGTGACATTGCAGTAAGCACTTTCCTGCTCTTCGATAGGCTTTGTCCTGTACTTGTTAGCTGAAATGGAATAAAACACCACATTTAAATCACTTAACGTAGAATTAAAACAAACCTGAAATACCATGTGCATTTAGCGGGCGTCTAATGTGACGGGGTTTGTTTCACAGGTGTATAGGTTTCCGTTTGTACAGGCATACCCCGGAGTTACGTCAGCTTAGGTTCCAAACCGATGCCGTAACTCGAAAACGTCCGCAAGTCAAAGCACTGCGTTTTTTTTACTTATCGATGCATTTACTGCACTGCAATCGTCATGTACGCGCATAACTGATGTAAATTAAGCATTTGTAACTAAAAGAAACACTTTAGACCCTATTTTGCAAAAAAGTGGTAAGCATACTAATGGCGCAAAAGAGTCGTAACTCCGAAGCAAGCGCCACAACTTCAGAGGAATGGCGGCAATTAAAAACGCGCGTAAGTCCGAAGTGCCATAAGTCGAGGAGCCGTAAACTCGGGGTACGACCGTATTCGGGAAATCCCGTCGTGCAGTGAGGGCGCCTCCATCGACCGCGTACCCGGTCACGCGTCCGGTCCAACTGCTCGCGCTGCGTTCCCAACTCGTCGATGATCTCGTTCCCGATCTCCTCCGTCTCCACGGCGATGCGGTGCGACCGCTCAATGCTGGCCGAAGCGCGGCCCAGGCTGTCGGTCCCCTGCAGCAGTCGCGCGCGGTCCGAGGCCACCTGGGCCTACCGCGCATCGATCATAATCATTTTACATTTATAACGCGCACATATTCATTCAATGTCAAAGGTATTAATTCGACGGGAGAACGACTCAGAGGCGTGAGGACAGCGCAGAGAGGTGGAGGAGGCAGCCAAGCGGTTTTGCCGGCGCCAACATATGGCCACAGACTGCTTCTTATATATTATGATGTTATCGGCCAACTAATTAATGAGTGTTTTTTTAAGTTGTGGGAGGAAACCGGAGAACCCGGAGGAAACCCACGCAGAACAGGGGGAAAACAAACAAACTCCACACAGAAAAGCACCCAAGGTCGGAATCGAACAACCTTGGGCAAGACCATTATTTCTGTGAGGCGCAGATGTTACCACTGCGCCACCCTGCCGCCCATCAGGGAGATCACAGGGACAAAGATCCCCCGTATAGACTTCACAGACTGTAGGGTCAAGTGCTGTTAACGATTCAATCCGTGTTGGAACAATGCTATCAAAAAGGATCACAAGATCTGAAGCGCCAAGCTGCTGACTTACGCTTTCCTGGTGCTGAGCGGCAAACAAACCCCCGCTCAGCAGGTCGGAGCGAGCGGCGAGGGCGGGGTCCGTGGCACGCCGCGTCTCCCGCGTCACCCGCTCCAGGTCTCGGCGGTAGTCCCGCATGCGCGACACCATCTGCATGCGGAACGGCGCCGGGGCCCCCTTCAGCTCCTCCTCCATCTCTTGCAGCTGCGGGCGGCGAGAGATGTCACAAACGTCGACAGGTGACACGTGAGACAGACTTACTAATTAGCCGTATTGTAAACAACGGTTCTCATTTCTCGTACTGCAGGATGTAGGCTGGTGTGGACGAGCAAAAGGGCTGTATATGTCCATTGTGCAAAGTATAGTGTTGGAGAAGACAATGATGCGGAGCTGAAAGTTTGCAGATGCTGGAGGTGGGGTGGAAGAGGTACCAGCAGGTAAGCCTCCTCTGAGCTCCTTTCCATTTCCCGCGTCACCCGCTTCTTCTCCTCTGCGGAGAAAATTACCACAAGACGTTCGTGAATTCACCTGCTGCCAGAAAGAATAACATTCCCTTTCCGCTAACAAGCCGCACTGGGCGAATAACGGACAATGACTGAAATGTGAGCAACATCGACTCAAGTACCACGACTATGATGTGTCAATTGTAACCCAATATAAGACTGCGTTGTGTTGGCAACACTAACACTAGCAGAGTACCCGCCCTACGGGCGATCTTGTTCCAAGCGTGTTTGCCTGACGTCTCTTGTTGATGACGGTTACTGCTGACGTGACTGCTTTGACCTGGAATTCGTCCTGATGTCCTCTTGTGAATATTGCTGCTGCCTCTCTGTCTGAAGTTGCAGAAGAGTAATCAGTAAGTGGGACGTTAAGCTGAAATAACATATAAAAGCCTATGGCGGTGACTATTCTCTCCGTCAGACAACCACCGTTGACTTCCTGATAAATTGGTACACTACTCATTGTATCGACTCTGGAGGATGATGGGCTGAGTCAACCACCAACCGGAGTTTGGAATAGGGAAGTAAACACGGTGCGACTTGTATTAAGAGTGCAACAGGGCTTCGTTGTTACGTGTCACACTGAGCACCGACAGCCTGTCACGCGCATCGCGAGTTTAACCTGAACGTATCCTGTCGCTTTATTGTAAATACAAAAACAACACTTTAAGTGTACTTGATGTAGATTTGTCACGGCTCGATGTATGAGAATCGCTCTCCATAGCTGTTGTTTCGGAATAGTCGTGACACTCTTCTGTCCTTCGCGACGTTTCGCCTCCCATGTTGGAGGCATCACCAGGCGCTCTCAACGTCGCACAAGAAACGGATATCCCTAAAGAACAGCTATGGAGAGCAACACTAAGTATGTATATGGTGCCCCTGTGATGGACTGGCGTCCAATCCTAGGTACAGCCCTGCCTTGCGCCCTGTGTTTGCCGGGATAGGCTCCGACTCACCGCGACCCTGTACAGGATTAAGCATTTTGTTACAATCGATGTATAGATGTAAATAATCATTCAGGGGCTCCCAGGCCGAGCTAATGGGCCGCCCGCCCGCTCACCGCCGTGGCATCGCGGTAGCGTGTTGTCCAACTTCGCCTTGAGGCCCTGGTAGATGCTCAGGTACTCCTCTTGAAGGGTCTCGAAGCTCTCGCAAGACATGGCTGAGCGGCGACGATGAGGGAGGAGAAGGAGATGTGCGAGGTCGCGCCGCCGCCTCTTCACCAGGGAGCACAGGACGCGCCGCGGGGGCCGGGCAATGCCTCCTCGTCTGTGAGTCGGCGACCCACCCCGGGCGCCATGCTGGGCAAGGGAGAGCTCCGTGTGTTTATATTGACGCGAGTCGCAGCGCGCGGACGTCACCGTTCCGATGTCTCTCTCTCCTCACGTAAGATGGCCCATTCACTCTGGCTGAGTTACACGACAATCACGTGCGTCTGTAATAGACCGGGTTGCCACCTGTCCCGGTTTTCCGGGGATCGTCCTCCTGTTTGAGGAGGCAGCTGTCCTGGGAAACATGTACGTTTTCACGCAATAAGTAAGCCATCAAAAGTCCGGGTTTTGCCAGTTACACCCATGGTCCTCTGGCTTTCTTATTATATTTACACCACGAAATGCGACTCCCAGGTGGCAACCCTACTAACGGATTTTACCGTAAAACGAAACCCATCAATAAACACCTCAGCCTCAAAATCAAATATAAGTCAACGTTTCAGCTGAAAGACAACGATGTCCAGAGGCTGACCATCGTGCTTCGAAGAATCGCAAAGAAGAAGAAGTCAATACTCCGCCTCCATAGCCAATTGGAGAAGGCCGTTCGTCGAAACGTCGCTTTGTATCGCTGAGTCTGATTGACAGCTCACGTGATTGCGGGGTCACATGGCCGGGGTGACGCGCACCAACACGGTAGTTCACCATTCATAGTCGCTCTCTCGGGTTGCCGATGTCCACCTCGTATGCAGCTTCGCCTGAGAGGAGGCGGCACTAACAGGAGACTCCGGCCGGTGTCTGGGTCGGTTAAGCCGCTGTCACGGGGCTTCTGTGGAGGTGCGCGCAACTAGGCCACGCATCACCGCTCCTCGACTAGTTACCCTGCCTGGGGAGGCGAGGGGAAGGCGGCAGAGGAGGAGGCGGGGGACACCTTGTCCCTCGACCGTAACGTGAAGGCGATGTCATTGGTAAGGTTGGTGTCTATATTGGAAAAAAATACCGTTTATAATGATGACCCCACATAATGTCACTAGTTACGTTATACCTCGCTGAATGTCAAGACTCGGGAGGGTCACGCTATCGGTTGTGGATGAATTCCATTTATAATTGTACTGTAGTTGTCAACTGCTGGATGAAGGTCCCCGTATGAGTCCTGGACAGTAGTGTAACCATACTTCATGCTGATGAAGCGGGAGGCTCAGGTCTGGGTTCAGGCATGACTCGCCACTGATGATAGCCGTGGCCGGAAATCTAACTCTGGTAGTAAAGACGGGGCGCATAGACGTGGTGTAGCGGTACAGCACAATTGATATCTCTGCACTGCCCTCTATTCACCACGACTTAGCCCTTCACAGTACGTATATAGTACATTGTAAAACAGTACATGCATTCTGGGCACACATATGATTTCATGCAATGTGAACTGTGTGTTCAGTATTTGCAGTGCCTATTTGCGGAAGTAAACTGCTCAGTATTGTGTCAACAGCGTCTGGTCGATTACATCCATCCATTGTGAGAAACCGCTTAATCCTGTACACCAGCGGTCCCCAACCTTTTTTGCGCCACGGACCGGTTTCATGTAAGACAATATTTTCGCGGACCGGCCTTCAAGGTGTGGGGGGATAAATATGACGAAATAAAATAATACGATCGGCATAAAAACTAATATAAAGTGCAGAAAAAACACAACTCACCATTACGCTGAATTATTCGGTAATTTTTCAAAATAAAACATCTTTCAGACTGATAATCAATAAAATGTGTTTTTATTCATTCTTTCTGTGCGGCCCGGTACCGGTCCGCGGACCGGTGGTTGGGGACCACTGCTGTACACGGTCGCGGTGAGCCGGAGCCTATCCCGGCAGACACAAGGCTATAATAATAATAGCATTTATAGAGCGCCTTTCACCCGAAGGTCACAAAGCGCTGCACATGGCTGCGGACAGAACGGCATGTCAGTAACATCAGGACAGATAAACTGAGAGTCAAGCAACCACGATAAACCATAGGACATAGATCATAAAGACAGCAGAAAAATCAAAACAATAACAGTAGCAGCCACAGAGAGCCTTCCATCCGAGGGTAGGATGGGACGCTAGTCCATCACAGGGCACATTGGAAATGTAATCCGCAGGCCAATTAACCGATGACAAGTTCATCGAACCCAGAGGGACTGGAGGAAACTCGCGTAGGAAGCGGGTACCACTCCGCACAGATGGGTTGCTACCGTATTGCTATACTGCTGCAGGGATTTAGTTGCTTGTATGTTGGCGCAGTCTTTGCGTCATCCACCAACCCCACCGCCAAGTAGTTTGCTGTCACCATGCGTTCGCCTCCACATTGAGATGTTCGTTTGTCTCGCCTGGAGCTGTACCCGATGTGTTTTCATTCATACGCTGGATTCCTTCCGGCAGGGAGAATGTCATCGCCCTCTTGCGGCGAAACATAGATGAGCCGGGAGTTCCAGATGTCGACAAATGTTCATTGGATGTAGATAATAATAATAGCATTTATATAGCGCCTTTCACCCGAGGGTCACAAAGCGCTGCACAAAGCTGCAGAGAGAACGACATGTCAACAACGACAGAGCACGGAAAATCAGATGTTTACTATGACAGCAGAAAATACCATGTGAGCTTGCAAGACAAAAAGGTCGAATAATTCTAATCAATTACTAATTGCGTAATTTCAGAATGCGTCTGATAAGACACTGGCGGAAAAGATGGAGTGATTAATTCAGTTCATGTGCTGGGTGGATGAGCAGGTGGATTGGCGATGCCTGATTCAGCGCCTTGGACAACATTGAACGTTCTTCAAATATTGCTATTTGTTTGCAGACGACCAAGCAGAGTTTGGAAGATGACAACGAATACTGGCATGGGTCCAAGTGTAAGGGCTTCAACTTTGACGATGACATGGGTCAGGTGAGTGTACTTGGTGGTGTTCGGCTGGCACAGTATTAACCGCGTGACGGCGAGCAATGCGTTACTCGTGTCGCTGCACTGTGCGTGCCACAGTGAAGGTGGCTCGTAACCGTCTCTCACCATGTGCAGCTCTCGGAGTCGAAGAAAACGGTGCGCAGCATGAAGAACTTCAGCACCTTGGATGACGACGACGACGACCTGGACGATTCTTGCGACGTCATCAGCTGGAGTGGCGACGCCGTTAAAGGTTACAGCTATATCACTGTGTTTTTCTAAGCAACCATTAACATGTGTTTTCCATTATTAAAGTCGCTAGCATTTGTTATAATTGATTTTTTATTATTGGTGTAATTTCCAAACTTAAAATTAAATGTCCTCTTGCACGAATATTTTCAGGTTAAATGTAGCCGTTGATGTCTATTATTTTTGTGAAATGTTGCTTGCTCTCCTCTACTGTTTGCGTGGTCCAGAATGCCCATTCAATGGTCTTCCATGCTGTGAACGCCCTGCTTCTGTTCATTTATTCAAGTTCTTATTATAATGCCTCCTGCATGCCCACCGTGTAGATGCTAGACCAGCTCGGCCGCCTCTAACCCGGGACAGCTCCGTTGGAGCTTCCAGTGGCCGAGGTGCTGGGGTCTTTGGGTCTGCGCAGCGCTTCCTGGGTGGCATGAGGGACAGCCTCCCCTCCCGGCCATCTTCGTCTTCCTCCATGCGCAGCTCGTCCTCCGGCCACTCGCTCGCCTCGCTGGGCATGCCGGCTAAGGGTGCCTCACTGCTCATGAACCGTACATGCAGAGTTTTGCGCAACAAACAGTTCTGGTGCTTGGCTTGTGTGTCTGATTGAAGCATATTTAATTTAGAGTAGGCTGTATGCAAACATGTATTTGTTCTCATTCACAGCTTAATAATTTGACTTAATATAATATTTTATTTTTGCAGTGCCAAGCTTTGGCCAAGATGCCCCTCCAGGTGGAAACTATGGTAGCTCACAGTCGATTTCTGAAGGTGAGTGTTTGTTAATCCTTAATAATTGATCCCTGTCAGGTAATACTTGGTGTTGCCTGCGAATTCTACCAATCGCTTTGAAGCCGAGCTGAAAGACAACGATGTCCAGAAGCTGACCATCGTGCTTCGAAGAATCGCACCGAGGAAGATGATTTAGTTTTATTTGCAGCCACATTATTGGGTGCGGCATAAGTCGCTTTACCGAGAACAATGAAATCACTGTATGAGGAATCATATTTATTAGTTGTTACAAGTGTCCTCCATCATGTTCAATACACATTTAGCATCCTACTACTACACCCAGTGTATTAAAATCATTGTTGCCAAATCAGTGCAGCAATATATATACATATTCTTGCTAAAGCCACTTACACGGCACCCTGTAGTTACGCAGGATAATCATATTATGAGCAAAACAAATGTGTGGTGTATGTTCTGAGAAACGTAACAATACCAGTCATTATCATTTGGGATGCATGGTTCTCGCTGTTGTTTTAGATTGAGTGTCTCCTGTTTGTTGCGTACGTAGTTGTGGAGAGTGCATTTCCTCGACCCTTCAGCGACAATCAGCGACAACGCCGCGTGCAGCAGGTACCCATGCACATTGAGCAGCGCCAGAGCTCACCTACTCGCTCGGCAACACACGGCAATGCCACAAATATTATTATACTTTGCTTCCACGCTCCCACATCTAGAGCTCCCCACCTTAAACCCACCTGATGAAGTATAATCATATAACCCCCATGATCTGCATGCTTTGGAAAGGTCTTCATCCAGCACCAACAACTTATGCTTGTTAAGTCTGGTTTATCTGTTCAACCAGGTGAGAACTCAACGGATATGAACAGTCTCATTTGCAAAAGTGACCTGATTTTGAAAAGTGACCCTTGGGTGTAGGTACAGCAGAAAGCACAGCTGGTGCTCACTCAGAAGCTGGGGAAGGGACCACTGTCGATGAGGTTGGCGCGTCACACAGAGTACAAGTGGCGTGCTCCACGCTCCCCCAAACGTTTAAAGTGGTTGTGCAATGCACTGAAGTCACAGAGCTTGCTCGCATACGTCTCATAGAGTAAACGCTCCGGTTTATCCTCCAGGTGGGTGCTACAAGCTGCCTAAGCCAAACTATATTTGATTTCAAAGCAGAAGAATTCTTGCAAAGCCGTTTGGTTTTGATTTCAGTTTGTTGGTTCAGAGTATAGTTGCGGGCTATCACGTGTTGTACATCTCACTAAAAGCCCAAAGCTTAATTAGCTCCACTCCTTTAAAATACAGACCAGACACGTTGCGATTGCGTGCGGCTCTGCTGCAGTCACTTGGATGCATGTGCGTGCGGCATGCTTTGTCATGCTTTTGCAGATGGGGAAAGCTGAACAATTATCGCCGGAGGAGACAATCTGGAGGATGCTGAAGGGCAAAGTAGGTAACCTACAGTTTATGTTACAGTAATTATATAATTATA
This sequence comes from Geotria australis, assembly GCA_036362915.1. Classification (NCBI taxonomy): domain Eukaryota; kingdom Metazoa; phylum Chordata; class Hyperoartia; order Petromyzontiformes; family Geotriidae; genus Geotria; species Geotria australis. Next base: position 506,184 of record JAZEWU010000023.1, on the reverse strand, counting down.
CCTTACTAATTATTTTAATAGTGTAGCCTGGATACTGGCAGTACCTCTATAATATACCTAATACACTCTGAAAATCAGCATAAATATACCCAATATTTTTTTAAAGGCAGAAGCAATCTTTCATTACCACAGTAACAGCACAGCTGTACTGTGAATAACTGAAAGGAATTCTATCGATCAACAAAACATGACAGAAAATAAATGTAAATCATGAATATACCTTAAAGATGACAAAAAAACAGGGGGGGAATACTGTACACTACTGTACCGAGGCAGACAGCGTGTAGACCTTACCGAGTTGGACGGGATGTGGGAGAGAAGCGATAGGTGGTGCGCGCAGGGAATTGAATCGAGCCTCTGAGACGATGTGAGAAGCTTTAAGAACGGCTCTCACGCCTGGCTGGCCCGATCCCGCAAGTACGTGAATCTGCGGATAGAGAAACCGCGAATAAGGAGGACTAGGTGTACATATGATCGTGACATGGGCACGAAAAGACACTGCAGTGAAAACGTTGCTCTATAATTGTAAAATGTCCCTGTTGTGTAGCCCTACAGTCTGGGACAATACCGGTCACTGAAAGAAAAGCTGGAACTTCTCGACCGTGCAGTTCGGTTTCACGATGGCAATGTCATCACGGCTGTGAGTGTATTTTTTACACGTCCCTACTAAAGTGGAAAGAATTCATTCTTTATCTCTGTCCGTGTGTCTCTAAGGTGGAGTGTGGTTAAATGTCTCGAAGATGATATAATGTAAAGTAATAATAATAATAGCATTTATATAGCGCCTTTCACCCGAGGGTCACAAAGCGCTGCACAGAGCTGCAGAGAGAACGACATGTCAACAACGACAGAGCACGGAAAATCAGCAACAATTTTTTTGTATTCTGTACACTCGTATTTCACATGCGGGCAATATTAGAAAATATTTTCTGAATCCAGCCTGCACTTGTGGTTGATTGTCCTCCCGAATGTTTTGCTATTCTGTCTCGAGTTGTCTTCGTGTTGACGTTTCTAAAGTACATTACACCACAAAGCCTTCACGTCGCGATCACTGTCAGGTAATACTTGGTATTGCCTGCGAATTTTACCAAACACTTCGAGGCCGAGCTGAAAGACAACGATGTCCAGAGGCTGACCATCGGGCTTCGAAGAATCGCAAAGAAGAAGACCACAAAGCCACCTGCAGTTGATCGCAAGATGACGACCGCTTAGTCTTGCGACATACCCACGTGTCCCACGAGCCTGCAGTGACGTGTGAGCCGTGTGTTGTTGTCACAGAGATGCTGTTTGGTGAGCTCATCACAAGGACGGTGGCTGCAAACCACCTGGTGCACCTGCTCAAGAGGAACAGAGACTGGAAGATGCTGGTGGAGCTACTCACGTGAGGCCACACATCCCCTTGGCCACTCTGTGTCCTCACCCGTGGGGTGGGTTCACGCCGGGTCACTTGACCCACGTCACTTAACTCAATGGTCACACAAACCGCGATGGGTGCTCCTCGCTTAACGCAGTCGATGCGCTCCTGAAAATCACCGCGTTCAGTGAAATCGCGTCATAGGCATCCAGTGTTCCTCTGGGAAAGTAACATGCACCCCAAACTTAATGTGTTTTTTTTAAACATAACATTTAAGGAGTGCATGAAACCAGAGTGCAAAGTATAACGTTATGGAATATAGAGATGACTGCCCGATGTCAATAAAGTTACACAAATCCGATTGCAGATTTCAGATTATAAGATGCATCCCTAGAATTTTCTTTAAAATATATGGATTGGAATTTTGTCTCAAATAGAGGCTACAGTACGTCCATTGTTTTTTGGTGGAACCGTATGGTGATATGGAGAACTATAATGCCAATACAGCATTGTGAAACGCGTGAGTTATATTTGCATTTTTCATTCCAGGTCAATGGGAAGGGTGGAAGAAGCTGCAGTAAGTGCGCATTTTAAAACCACTGAATGTAGAGTCATTGCAATGTCGAGCCAGTGCTTAAGTACCGTGAAGCATTTCTGTGCTGTTGATGCTAACATGTGTTTCCTGTCATTGAAGCTCATGGAATACAAGTTTCATCAAACGATGCGGGACCCTGATAAAAGAGTGGCTTTCCTAAAGAAATGTTTCAGGTGATTGATAATAGTGATTGGCTTGTTCTGTATCGTAAACATACTTATTACGGGCAGGACAGTAAACGTATACGTGTTGAACGTGTGTTTGTAATGTTGCTGCTTTTACTTAGTTTTTCGTCATTATGGTAGCCATTTTTCCCATATTATACACAATGTAGTCAATTAATGCCTGAAGTAAATGTGTTGAATGCAAATGTTTTACAACTGTTGTAAATGTCTGTTGATGCGTCTGTTGCTTGTCTGCGGTAGTAATGGACCCGGCGTGTGTGTGACAGCTTGCCGTTCAGTGCGGAGGACTCGGGGCACATTCGGGATCAATACACCCTCCTGGAACGACAAATCATCATTGAGGTGGTGTCACCATGCGTCTAGCTCAAGCAGCATATTGACAGCAGCTGAAAGCAACGACAGGGCCATCAAAAAAAGAAGCTTTAGTTTGAAATGCCTATATTTATTCATAGATTTTACTTACAGCGCTGGTTGTGATGTCACAACACCGATGAAGCACGGCAGATTGTATTCACTGGAAAATATTTTCAATATGTGAACCCTGTACATCCAATACTATCTGCAGACGTCGACTGACATTCATTACCTGCAGCGAGTGTTACTTAAGTGATGCTCTCCACAGCAGCTGTGATTTCTGCCTTCAATCGTTCAACCGTGTCTGGATTATTCCTGTACACACCTGTACTAAACTGCCAAGTTTTGTAAGAGTTTTTTGACACCAAATGACTGCAAATGAAATATTTCAATAAATCTTATGCAATTCCAACTAGAGCATCTTTTTTAATGGCCCTGTGCATATGCTCTCTGTTATTAATGATAATGCACATCCCTTTCTCAATCAAATCCCAGTCGAATTCTCTCTGTGCTGTTGTCAGACATGGGAGTTAGGTGATCATACTTGACCATACTTATCAGGGCCCTGTAGTGGTTCAGAGCTCACTCAGAGCTCACTCGCTTAGCCCTGCTCACGTCGCTGTGTTCAGAGTGCGGTGTACCACTCTACCATCCCATTGGTGTACATTCATTTCTAATTTCATGTGTAAAAACGCACATCATGTTGGCACATTCAAATTACCAATTCCATTGCAACATGACGAAGGTTTGCCGCTGTGGCCGCGCAGGCCAATGACAAGAAGGTGGAGGCGGCGGGGACCCTGGAGGTCTTCAAAAAGTACCCGCGCAAGGCGTCCATCCTGTTCATGCCGCTCGTGACGACGCTGTACTACTGCTGCTTCTACCACTACACAGAACAGGAGGCGAGTCGCTGCTAAAGCTTCGCGGCCTTCCTGAGCCACCGCCCTCCATCGGCCTTCTCCAGCCTCTCCAAACCCATTAGCTCCTTTTGCCATCGCGCGATGAAATGCGTACACTTGCGTTCACTATATCAACACAAAAATGCAGGGTGGCGCAGTGGTAATTTCTGTGCTCCACAGAAAGAAAGTCCTGCCCGAGGTGGTTAGCTTCCTGCCTCGGGCGCCTTTCGGTTTAAATTGTTCTGCCCCTCTTCTACATGGGTTTCCTGTGGGTTCTTCGCTTTCCTCCTACGACAAGAAAATACTTTTAATTATTGGCCGATACCATCATAATCTATAGGGACGCAGTGTCTGGCGGGTTGGCTGCCTTGCCCCCACCGCTGCTTCCTGCAATGCTTTGGGGCCTCTGGGTGAAAGGCAATATATAAATGTAATACATTATTACGTTTAGTAGCAGAAAATGTGTTGGTCAACTGCACGCTTAGGCGATTTTTTTAATCGTGTCTTATTTGTTGTGTTTCTTTTTCTGCCTCTTAGGGGTCACTGAGTTGCCCCGTCAATTTGCGAAAGAATTTCAGCGTGAGTAACGATCCTGTTCAGTTTTGCATCGTTTCAACACTTACGCCACGCATGTAAATTCTGCCAGCGCTAAAAATCTAAATGGTATGCTGCCCGTCTGGTGCGCGACACAGATCACAGACAAGCAGTTTCTGTGGACGGCACTGGCGGCGCGCTCCAAGCTGAAGGCCTGGATCGACGTGGACAGTCTTCTGACCACCAAGGTACTGCGTCTGCTGCACCCCACCATTCGTATCGGTGCATGACGCCGTTGCGTGTCCCTGGCGGTTGCAGGTTCGCCATCTGTTGTAGAAGTTTCCAATTTATATCGCGTGGCACAGTATCCGTTCAATGTCGAAGGTATTCATTCGAAGAGAGAACGATTCGGAGGCGCGAGGAAACCACAGATAGGCGGGTGGAATGAACCTCAGAACTATGTCACCTGGAGTCTAGCACTCCTGCTCGGGGCTCCCTTGGTGAATACGGCTGCAGAGAGGTTCTAGACAAACAGCGATCCGAAGACCCTCTGAATAAAGGAGGTTGGCAGAAGCAAGGGCATACGGCCGTAATATTCTGCTCCAATACCCCACCACTGGGGGGCAACCGGCCAACCCGGCTCAATCTATATTACTGCCATTTAAACTGTCTATATAATAATAATAATAGCATTTATATGCTACTGTGTGCCAAATTTGAGCTTTATATAGTAGCATTACCAGTTATTTGACGTATTCTTGCGAACACTAACTTCTCTGCATTGCTCGTTGACAGCGCTGGTTTGGAACGCTGAAGAAGACGGCCCCCATAGGGTTTCACCGCGTAGTGGACATCGTCAGCAAAAACAACGCCCCGCCAACCGTGAGTCGACGCTCCCCACGGCCGCGATCATTCGTCCCCACATCATGAGCGCACTAACAGATGTCGACGAAGATCGAGAAAAAAGGTGTTGAACTTAAAAGTGACGTATCCGTAAAAATCCCGCGAGACAAATCACACAAGTGGCTGTTTAATGAGTGAAGCGTTATCCAAACGGTGTCCAGACAAGCCATCTGGACGGTGTGGCGTGCGCCTCAAATGTTTGTGCAAACGTGTCGTTACGTGTTTGCTACGTGTTTCGATCGACACCCTGGACACCCTTTTTGAGCAAGAGTTTCCATCCCAAGGGATGATCCGGCTGAAGTATGTTGGTAAATAACTACTGATAATCCACGTAACTGGAAACCCAAGTTATGTCAGTGTCTAAGTTATGCATGTAATTATACTGATATTGCAAGTTGACGCAGTACACTACCGTTAATGTTGTGAATGCGTCTTCAGTGGTTGTCACTTCATTCTGGCTACACGTTTTTCACGCATACTAATTTTATATCACGATTTATAACGTGTGGCACAGTATTCGATCAATTTACAAGGTATTCGTTCAAAGAGAGAACGACTCGGAGCCGCGTGGAAACCGTAGAGAAGCGGGGAGGGGAAAGGCACCCACGCAGTTAGCCGAATCCAACATCTGCCAGACACTGCGTCCTGTATATCTCGATGTTATAATACGTGCGTTCTGTACGGACGCAGCGTGAATATGTCTCGCGAATGATAACTCTGCTGTCGCCAGGTTCTGCACGAATACATTAATCTGGTGACAGACGACGAGCTGAAGCTGAGTCTGGCCACCAAGCATAAGTGTCACGACATCGCCATGGAGGTGAGGCACCGTTTCCGTCATGATCGTTTGCTCGGGTGCCTTTCTGTGTGGAAGTTTGCACGTTCTCTCCCCGTGTTCGCGTGGGTTTTCGCCGGGCATTCCGGTTTCCTCACACAGTCCAAAGACATGCCGCTGCGTAGGTTAATTGGCCTGCGGACTCGATTGCCCCGTTGCTCTGTGATGGACTTGCGTCCCATCATGGGTATACCCATGCCTTGCACTCTATGTCTGCCAGGATAGGCTCCGGCTCACCGCGACCCTGTACAGGATTAAGCTGTTTCTGAGAATGGATAGATGGGTGATGTAAGTCGTCCTGGATAATGGGCGTCTGCTAAATGGTAAATAAGAATAATAATAATAATCGTACATTTTTCAGAGAGTGCTTTGACATCGGCGTCGAAGGCTAATTGGTCATAATGCAGTGTTTGACGACGGCGATGGTCGTGAAGACGTTTATGTAATGCTGTGCCTCGACCTCCCGATTCATCTGCACGCATTGGTCTGTGCCAGACTGGCGGTGTAAGTGGCTCTGGGAACACACGGTCTTTTTGCTAAAATCGCGTTATTTCCCTGTAATCCTTCTAATTGATGCGCACTCACGCTGTTGTTAATTGTCGTGCGGCGGTGCTGCGGTGAGCGAGCGGCGGGAGGCGCGGCACGGATTATGTCGGCGTTCCGTCGTTTTGTTGCCCGCCACAGATGCTGTGCCAAGCGAGGGATCGCCAGCAGCTGCTTCAGTACAAGAAGGAGGTGGAGGTGGGCTCCCAGGCAGAGCAGAGGATTGTTGAAGCCCTGCGTAACCCGGTGAGATGCATTTACTCTTCTCTACCTTTCCATGCATCCATTTTCAGAAACCGCTTAATCCTATTCATGGTCGTGGTGAACCGGAGCCTATCCTGGCAGACACAGGGCGCTCATCATGTGCAATAATTTACTTTGTTTTCTTTCTCTTTTCAGCAAATTAAATGGAAGAATTAAACGTGGCGAGCGCGCATCTCTTAAGTTACCCTTTTGTTAAAGATTCGCGCCTGAAGGTGATGTTTCTGTATGCTTGTATTTTTTACTTTGATTGCACAAGTCTCGAGTATCTGTACATTTGTTTGTTTTTAAATTGGAAATTGTTTTGTATATTTTGCTATAACAATAAGAGCTTGGACATCCAAGAAACCAAGAACGTCATGCACAATATTACCAACATGTACACTCATGGCTAATCATCTATGAAGGTTTAAAAAAAAACCGTGTATTGTATTATATCTTGACTATAATAATCAAACATTTATAAGGGCTGGCTTGTTCAAAAGTCGGTTGTCTTAAGACTAAACTGTAATTTTGAAATGCATTTTTTTTACGGAAGCAGAATTGTGTGAAACATGAGCATCCACTGGCTTGTGATTTGTTGAATTGTGTCGTGTGGAAGCGTGAACTCTAGTTGTTCTTGTACTGTAATAACTATCAAACTGATTTTGGAGGGACGCAACTGTAAACCGACGGAGTACGAATGAGAATTGCTCTCCATCTCTGCTCTTTCGGGATAACCGTGTCGGGCATTCCCTCCCTCTCCTTCGCCACATGTCGCCTCCCACGATGGAGGCATCATCGGGCGTTTCTGAAACGATGAATTCCGAGGCCAGTTTTTAAAGAGGGACCACGATCAATGTTGGTTTTTGTTTACGTCGCGCAGCCTTTAGGGACGTGGCTGAGAGCATCGACTCCACATTTGAGAACTGCGTGTAATCACGGGTGGCCGCCGAGACTCAAACCCACAACATCAGCGCTACCGGCTCATTGCTTTGACGCAGCAGCTTCAGCCATCTGAGCCACGCAGAGCGCCTATCTAATCATTGTGACATTTCTGCCGGAGTTCCGACCAGCAGTAAATAAATATGAACATCCCAGTTGTGGGGGCTTCAGCCCCCTCAGCGGGGCTCGGATTCCTCCCTGCACCCCCGCAGTGGGCCGATGGAGGATCGTGCACAGCTCCCTCCCCACAATCAGCTTCCACCTTGTGGACAATTTAAGCGGTCATCAAACTATGTGAGATGGAAGAATTGGCTTCGGTGGAGGGGGTCACGGGGTTAAAAAGTTTGTGATGTGTTTTGCTCAGCGCTGGCTGTGACCGGGGTTCGCCACGAGAGCGCCTCGCTCACCGAGAGCGGCAGGCGGACGGCCGAGCGCTGCCCCCCCCCCCACCCCCTCTAGGGATCGTGCCAGTCCCCAGCATTCGCTTGTCTCGCGGCTCGGTGACAGCGCACGTGCTCGGGTATACCGTGCTCCGGCGCTCGCTCCTCGACAAGCCGGGTCTTCTGCAGAGTGGTCCACATGTCTTGTGACCCCCCTCCCAATTACATTCTGTAGATAGATGTCTGTAAATCCATCCATCCATCCTTTGTCAGAAACTACGTAATCCTGGAAAGGGTCGCGGTGAGCCGGATCCTATCCCCGCAGACACAGGGCGCAAGACAGGGCTGTACCCCGGATGGGACGCCAGTCCATCACAGGTCACCGGGGGGGAAATTTAGTCAGCAGGCTAATTAACGTATGCAGCAGCATGTCTTTGGACTGTGGGAGGAAACCAGAGTGCCCGGCGAAAATCCACACGGATACGGGGAGAACATGCAAAGTGTGACCCCCCTCCCCCAATTTAATTCTCTAGATAGATGATGGTTGCTCTTCAGAGCTGTTCTTTCTGGATAGCCGTGTCGAGCGATAAAGGGAGATCATAGCTCAACGGTTTCTTCCAGCTTAAATGAAGGCTGACCGGCTTATTGTAAAATAGTTACACCCAAATAGTTTAAACGATGAACAACTGCCCAATAAAAAAACAACAACAATCGTTATGTAACTATGGCTACATTATTTATTTTCCACCCAAACATGAGTTTTGTTTGTATTCTGGGTGGCCTGGTTTTCCCCCCACGGTGGCTGTGTCTGCCCCGTGAATACCGCGCGATGACACGTGTGCTTAAAGCGTCGCTCGTGGTTAGCCACCGCCGATATTAATGCGCGCTTTCACGCCGCCGGGCTCCCTTCGTCACTTTAGGCTGAAGCATCGCTAAGGGAGCGTGATGTCACTTCCAGTCCAGTAAGCCGATGTGCCTTGCAACCACTACCCCCAGCTTCACACCACATTTCACTTTAATCCCAGTCAAGCGTCTTGAGACGTCACGCCGGGAGGCAACGCTCATCCGTTTGTTCTAGTCTGGAGCTTTTAAAAAAAATAATTCATTTTTTGTAAAGTTTCAGCCCAGTTCTCTCGGTAAGTGGCCGTGACACCTGCCGCTGTGGGTCCCCGCCTGCAGGCGCCGGCCGTTCTGGGGGAAGAGGCCGGCGAGCCAGCCGCCTCGAGGGTTGCCACTTCTTACAAAAAATCGGGACGGGTGGCAACCCGAGGCGCGTCCCGTGGTGTGTGTGGCGGGAGCTGTCAGGCAGGCTCCGTGGCGCGCGACCTCCTCGGCTCGGGTGCTGCCTTGCTGTGTGGAGTTTGCACGTTCTCTCCCCGTGTCCACATTGGTTTTCACCGGGTATTCCGGTTTCCTCCCACTGGGCAAAGTCATGCTGCTGCCTAGGTTTAACCTGCTTAGTAAATTGCCTCCGGTGCCGTGCGATGGATTGGCGTCCCATCCTGGGTATAGCCCTGCCTTGCGCCCTGTGTCTGTCGGGATAGGCTATACTCACCGCCACAATGTCTAGGATGAAGCAGATATCGATAATGAACGCAATGAATGAGTGATTGTGTGGGTGAGTGATTGACACTGAGTGATTGTGTGGTTCAGTGATTGATTGATTTTGAGTGGATTCGCACCTTGCGATAGAACGACATGCGTGTCGCAAAAGAAATGCGACTTTTCAAAGCTCAATGTCTGTAATTTCTGGGTCCCCGTTGGCTCAATGTTGCTATATCCATGAGCAACACTTTTGCAACTGGTATCATAACGCCGCATTCACATCGTTAACGTTCGTTCTGAAAACAAACAAAACACATGCAGCTAATTTCGACTTAACTTATGCACAACCGTCTCAAAAAACAACTCGAGTAAATTAATCTGTAAATAAATATTAATGCATTTCACTGTTTATTTTAGGCGATTGAACCCTTTGCACGTGTTGACGATTGTGGAGCTCCGGCCATGGCGACGCTGCCAAGCTGCGTGACGGGTGCGACAAACACAGGTGTGCAAACAGAAATGCTTTTCAAAGCTGCTCTTCCGGAATAGCCATGTCACTCAGCCCTCCCCCTCCCTCCTTTGCGAAGTTTCGCCTCCACGTTGGAGGCATCCTCAGGCGTTCCGAGGCGGAGTGAAGGTGATTGTGCTGTGCTATATGTTTGCTGATGTCAAAGGCCTTGCACACATTTTTAACCAAACCTACATCAGTGCACAGGTTTGCGCAGATAACTGTCCTCCGGGTCACTCCCCTGCCTTCAGCACAACAACCGACGCACGGTTTGAGCCCCGAGCCGGGCCTTGTACCCTGGGGGTAGAGGAGAGGAGGCCACTGGGGCCGATGTGCGACTCGACACACTTGCATAGATACTTGTATTTGTTTTTTTGCCCGCTAGACGTAGACGTACAAAAAAAACACGACGAGTTGAACGATAAAATAAAAAATCTGGCATACGAGTTTGCGAGTGTGTAAATTCACCCTTTATAGCAATGGTTCTTAACCTGTGGTGCGCGCACCCCCTCAGAGCCAAGATGCCCTTGCTGGGGGTGCGAGACACATTTTAAATGATTGTACAGTATTATAAATGTATTATATTATATGTGGATTTATTAATAAGTGGGACAGCACGGTGGCGTGGTCAGTAGCGGTGCAGCCCCACTGCACGACGCTCCCGGGTTCGACACTGCTCCGGTGCCTTTCTGTTTGGAGTTGTCATGTTCACGTGGGTTTTCGCCGGGCACTTCGTTTTCCTCCCACAGTCCAAAGACATGCTGCTGCATAGGTTCATTGGCCTACAGACTAAGTTGCTCCCGGTGCCTTGTGTTGGACTGGCGTCATATCCTGGGAATCGCCCTGCCTTGCGCCCTGTGTCTTCCGGTATAGGATCCGGCTCACCGCAACCCTGTTAAGGATTAAGCGGTTTTTGACAATAAATGAAAATGAATGAATTATTATTAAGGGGTGCGAGAACAGTTTTTTGAAAACCAAGGGGGTGTAGGCTGCAGTAAAGTTTAAGAACCGCTTTAAAAATAAAAAAACCGCAGCTGTTTACGTATCAAGTCAAAAGTTGTAAACTCGAGGCCGTGTAAAACTATCGGCCGTGTGATTGGAGTGTACTTTGTCCCGAGATTTAGCGATAAGAAAAGTTTGGTGCGAGTGCCATCGTGCTATCTCTCGCTCGCACACTGTTTTTAACGTGGCTGGGTTTTGTGATAATGCACAACAAGCCTCGGCGTGTCCTCGCGTGGCATCCCGCCAGGATGTGACTATTGTATCACGTCGATTGTAAGCGATGTGTTACTTCATCGGGTCGTGCACTTAGACAGCAGACGTGCGCTCATCGATTGAAACAAGTGAGGATAACGCCGGGTAAAGTAAGTACGGTCCAACACACAATGGACTGCCCTCGTGTTAAATATAACCATTACACCTTTCAAGTTAAACATTCTCCCTACCGGCGATAGGGACAGATAAGCAGGTTTGTACAAAACCACCTTTTACATAAACCAACAAAAGATCCCCCCTGTAGCCTTAACAGACTGAAGGGTCAAGCGCTGTTAGCGAGTAGCACCTATGAAGGCCAGCACGCTCACCCAGAGGCTGGGTGGGTGGCCAGCGCCGCGCCCGTCCGCTTTTGTTTCCCTATAGGCGATCCCCAAAGATCGGATGTTGGGAGCGATGGTCAAACATCGAGCCGTGATAACTTAACGTCAATAGGTAACACGTGTCTGTTTTCACACCGGGTTGTGTGCACGAGTGATTTGTTCTTTGTAACTTAACGACTTCGAAGCAGCTTCATTATCGCACCACCACTGAGTATCTGAAGAGGCTCTGAAGCAGTTTGTCTTCTGTAATGCACCCCAAACACATTTCAAAAGTTTAACGCGCTAGTTCTTCCTGTCTGCAACGGCGGCAGGTGGGGGGGGGGGCGAGGAGTATGATCTAATACCAACAGAACTTGAGTATAAAGTTGTGTGACTTTTAGGGCCTGACCATAGATAAAATTAGATAAATTGATCAAAGTTTTCCCATAACTCGATAATAAAACCAGCGATAAAAAATCGTGTTGCCAACCAAGGTAAACAATGTCTCGCGTCATTCGCACCTGGACTAGCGATGACGGCGTTACCTTTCACACCATCTCACCGTGCGGCTTGAACAACGACATTGTTTATCGCGAACGAAATACTTCCGAGAACAAGCGCGCGTTGTAAAAGCATTACAGAATCCATGCGTACACATGGCTTTTCTTCCTTATCTTGTGACCCTCGGGTGAAAGGCGCTATATAAAACGATATTATTATTATTATTATCTTGTCGAGCGTTCTACTCCGCACGGGCCTCCGGTGCGCCTGACCGGACGTTGCCGAGCGCCGTTCGGCACGTCCGACGTTCCGCTCCGCGTGCCGGCAACCCGCCTCAGGATGCGATCCGAGCGCGTCGCGTTTCCCCCGGCCGCGGCGGCGAGCGAGCAAGCGAGGGGACGCATGGCGAGCTACGCCGCCGCGCCATCGCCGTGCCACCGCCGTGCCGCCGCGTCAGCATTCGCCGGCGACCTCCAGCGCCTTTAGGTCGACGCCGGTCTCCGTGGCGCCGGCGCTGCCCGAGGACGACGGCGTGTCGGAGCCGCACATGGGCTCCGTCTCCACGTCGCCCTTCGGGGGCCTCGCGACGGGGCCGTCGGGGTCGCCGGCCGGGCCCGGCTCCTCCTCGTCGGAGGCAGCGCCGGACTTGCGCGCGGGCGCTTCGCCGGCCACGCAGGTCGGCACGCAGCACCCGCCGTTGGGCCGCGGCTTGAAGCGCACCTTGGCGAGCGCCCTTCGCGACTCCTCCAGGACGCCCATGAAGAGGTTGAAGATGACGGCGAGCCACGCGATGCCGAATATGATCCAGAGCGCCACCACGCCGCGGTAGCTGTGCGCGTACGTGCGGTTCGGGTTGTTGCCTGCGTGCGGCGCACGGCACGGTTCGCGTCAGGGGCTGTTCGTTTTCGGGGTCGCCGTGTCACCGAGCGATCTCCCTCTCTCCCTCGCGACGCAGGAAGCATAGTCGGGCGTGGGAGGCGGAACGTCGCGAGGGAGAGAGGGAGATCGCTCGACACGGTCATCCCGAAAAAGAACGGCACTGAAGAGCAACCAGCATGAATAGAGCAGTGAAAACTTACATCGGTTCATCTGTCTCTCTAGCTAACAGGCGTAGGGCCCCCTCGTGTGCCGTGGCCCTGTTGTGGAAACGGGTGTTTGTGCGCACCGGATGAAGGCCGGCACGCCACACGCGGCGCTGGGTAGCCAGCACCACGCCCAGCCTGCCTTTGTCTCCCCAGTGCTAGTGTGTATACACGGCAACTACATAGTTATTGAACGTGGAGTTGACCAAAAGAAGTCGAGGATTTGTTCAAATATTTGCCACTGAGCTGGAATTGAACTCGGGTTTGTGGGACAGTGCACTAAACAAAGCCACATTTCCCCCGTATAACCTTAATAGACCATTGGGTCAAGTGCTGTTGGTAAACACCTATGAAGGCCAGCACGGCACACCAGAGGTTGGTGGCCAGCACCACGTCCGGCCGTCTTTGTCTCCATCGTGGCAATAATTACATAGGCGA
>JAZEWU010000023.1:473643-485551 GCA_036362915.1 Geotria australis | reverse complement strand
GCCCCTCCCGTTCTGCGGCCATAACCGTCCTTGCAGCACCCCCGAGCGTTCGACGAGATGTGCGTTGAGGCAGTTCAGCTGCCAGGCGGTATTTAAACTGGAAGGAACCACTGAGCCGTGCAGGTCCTTTGAATAGTCGTGCTGTGCACGACCACCGCGAGGCGCAGAGCCCCGTTCGCTGGCCTGCACGTTTGATTCTCTCCATGCTGACCGAGTTTATATTTGAGATAGAGTTCTGACATCAGCGAGATGGCTTGTGGCAGTAAAGCCACCCGTGTGTCTCTTTCCCTGCATTGCGGGGGGCGAAGTGGGTGGATGAGGAGGCAGAGAGGTGGGGAGGGGGCCTCGGTATGAAATTAAGTGGTTGTGGTCCGGGTCGTGACCCCATGACCTGACCCGTGACCTGTTCATGAGCCGAGGGCAGCAGGAGCTACAACTTCAATTTACTGAGCCAAATGAAGCGGGTGGTTTCACGGTGACTCAATTCATCACCACACATGTGGTGGGGTAAAGTGAGGGACGCTCGCTGTGTTCCACAGCAGCTCTCACTGATCGCTGAAAATGTTTCAATTTTGCTTTGTAGTGATAATTCATTACGTATGTTTTCTCCATAGCCGTTCTTTTCCCCGTTGCAGAGAGATGGAACGCTCGACACGGCCATCCCGAAAGACCATCGATGGAGAGCAATTATCATGTGCAGCTACGTGTCCGGTGCAAGGTGCGTGCGCCTCGTTATAACCGAGGAACTGGGGGACGCATTCACCAGCATGGTGTGTGTGCATTATCTGGGATTGCCACCCGCATAACCATAATGACCCCTCGCGAGGGTGCGATGCAGTCGCGTTACGCGTTCTCGCAATCGTAAACGAGCGGCGGCCGCGCCGCGCAAATAGCGCCTTGTTTACACAGTGGCACGCTTAAAACGTCCCGACCTCATAAAAGAATGGAAAAGTCAGGGTTTACAATTGAGGCCGAGAGTAAATATTCGGGCGAGGTTCGTGCAAAGATGTAGACAAGTCGAAACGACTCGCTATCGGCAGGAATATACAGCCCATTGGCGTGATTTGCGAGGCGTTATAAATATGTAGAGAGGGTGGTCAGAGGGGCGCCTTGCTCCCCGACTGTGTGGACAGCCCCGTAAACATCCCGGGTCACGACGCCTCTAAACAACACGGCGCTACAGCTTTACGACAACAATGCGCGTACACAACAATAACGGGGCGACTGGCGGTGTCTCCAACGTGAGAGGCGAAACGTCGCGGATGGAAGGAGGAACGCTCAGTGACACGCCTCTCCCGAAGGATCAGCTATGGAGAGCAATTCTCATACATCGAGCCGCGACAAACCTACACCAGTACATGGTTACTCTCCTTTAGATTTAAACTATAAGAGTCAGAGGCGTGGCCGATTTTAGGTCATTCAAAATTCCCGAGTATTCGTTGGCAGGCTATGTTTTGTGTTGTTTACGGAATGTTCACACCAAAGTGGCGGTGATTTTGAACGCTGTATCTAAAGCGATAATTGTAAGCGCTGTGCTGATTGTAGCCGTGAGACAATCTATTTCAATCCTGTTTTGGGGAACGTGGGGGGCTTATCTGCAGTGTCGTGGGTAAAACGAGTAACGAGTTTTTCTCTTGGCATTGGTCCAACATCCCAGCACTGAAACACTTGGTGCTCAATTGGGATTACACATTGCAACATCGCCCCCTACTGCGAACGCTTGCCAGGACCCTTGTGAAAAAGTCTTGAGACTCGGTGAGATGTTCCTGGGAAAACAAGCGGAATTCTGGTAACATGTTTTAACGGTGGTTAAATATGTCTATATATAATAGGGCTGGGCGTGTGTCAGGTCACCGATAACTTCCTGCCCTCTAAATTGGTTGAGGATCTCGCCAATCAGCTGTGGGCTGTTCTGTCGGCACGTAGCTGATCGCATCATCTCCATCTATCGGTCAGTAGAGATCTGGCCGAGTCGGCTACCGTAACGGCCGCTTGTTATTAAACACGGGTCGCTCTGCTGATGACACTCAAGAGATCGAAACCGCTCCAGAGTCTGCATGTTTGAACAAATGCCAATAATCACATCCGTTTGTCAAACCACTTCTGCAGGCCTTCCCATGGCTGTTGTTTGACCATACCTCACCACGCCGATCAATGCTGGTTGGAGGAGTTGCCCAGACCCCGTTCATATGTTATAGATATCATTTGTTATAAAATGATAGCCGTGCCCGGGGATTCGAAGTCAGGTATTTGGGTTCATTGCTCAGCACGCGAACCGCTTGCGCCACCACTGTGCCCCTAATGATCCCAAAGAAGAAACAAAAACTCAAATGTGAAAAATGTCCAAATGCTCACAACATCCAGCATGACCTGTTGACAGTGTGCGCGATGCAATCTGGGGTTCGTCCTCGCGGCGAGTCAACATCATCAGAAAACAGGGCCCCTCTCCGTGAGGGGGTCGCCGCGTGATTTGCACAAACTGCGTGATTTACACGGCGCAGTCGAGGTCACAGACGAGTGTAAAGCGCGAGAACACCACGATTTACGGCCCCGACTCACAAGAGCACACGGGCGCGCACGGGGAAGAAACATCGGGGCATTAAAACTGGGCTTAAAGACCCCACGGAGCCCGCACAACACACGCTCGAACCCGGGACCCAGTTTGCTCGCTTCAACAAACGCCACTTGATTGAATTGCTCTCGGAGGGCAACAGGCCGATGGACTGTAGCTGTATACAGGGTGCGGCATAAGTCGCTTTACCGATATTGATTATTTGATTCGCCGAGTTTGAGGCCATTGAATAACACAGAACTGTGGTGCCGCGCTACGTGGTGTTGAGTGGTCCAAAGATGCAGCGTGTCTATTGAACATGACGGAGGACACTTTCAACAATGTCTGTAATAACTAATAAATATTACTCGTCACAAAGTGATTTAATTATTGCGAGTAAAGCGACTTATGCCACATTTTTTATCTGTGTGTAGAGACTTCTTCTTCTTTGCGATTCTTCGAAGCACGATGGTCAGCCTCTGGACATCGTTGTCTTTCAGCTGGCCTGTGCAGGGTGGGCCAGAAATAACTGACACATTTCAAAGGTACGTGCATGTAAAGGTGTCAGCTATTTTTGGACCAACCCATATTTGCTTTTTGCCCAAAATGCTCCTCGGCCAGGCGCGAGGGTGACGTTGAGTCGCCCACGTGGTGGTGTTTCAGACATTGGGGGCAGCTAAGAACAAGGAGTGACCTTCCCTCGAGCACGTGTTCACGCGATGGTGCAGAATTGGAGAACGCTTGGTGAAGGAACGAACGTAATTTTTTAAGGCAGTTTGATAATGAATGTCTCCAACGTGACTGGCGTCCCATCCTCGGTGTTCCCCTGCCTTGCGCCCTGTGTCTGCCGGGATGGGCTCCGGCTCGCCACGACCTTGTACAGGATTAAGCGGTTTCTCAAAATGGATGGATGGATGCCTCCAAAGTGGGAGGCGAGACGACACCCTGCCACCCTAAGCTGGGTTTTACAAAAGCACGGCAACCAATCGCGTGTCTCTCTCTTCCAACCCGAGCCGCTGTCACCCGTCAACCACTCCCTCCAACACAGCATCCGTGCCACGAGTCTGGCGTGGGAGGAGAGAGGGAGGAGAGAGGAAAGGGAGGAGGGAGCAGAAGGGCCAGAGAGGAAACGGGAGTCACCGGCGGAGGAAGTTCTCGCCCCTTCGTGAGCGCCGGAGTTGCTGTCGACGCGGCGCTCTGCAGGGAGCGCGACGAGAAGGATTGACGCCGACCTGTCGGACGCGGCCGACAGGAGCCCCGTCTCGCAGCCAGGGAGCCAGGAACCTCGCCTCTCGCTCATCAGCTCCGCGGTTTGTAAATGACCGCACTCGGCGTGACCCGTGGTCGGGGTCGCGGTGTGCGCAGACGCCACACCGTGTGTCTGCCAGCCACTAGCGCTCTCGAGCACGGGGCAACCCGGGCGATTGCCCCCCACCCCACAGCCCCCCCCCCACGGGCGAAGGGTGGGGGGCGTTTGGTCGAGCGATCGTCATGTCAGTGCTGTATAACGAATGTGGGGGGGTGGTCTCGTCATTGAATTTTGCCCAGGGCCCGACTGCTCCTGTTGACAACGCAATGGTTATGTGTTATCAGCAGCAGCCATGCTCCATCCACTGCTGGATGAAAGCCAAGCCCTCGCCCCTCTGACATGATCACACGATGCAACGGTCACTGGGTTAAAGGAAACAGACATCGCGATAATCGTTATATCGTGAACTTTTATATCGTATCGTGAGCAACGATAATTGCGGGAGCCCGTCCCGTGACCTTGTTATGGAGTGATTTCACACACACAGTTGCGAGTCCTTGTTGACGGTTTACTAAGCCCATTATCTCGCCGTGGCCATTAAATGTAGTACAGCTTTGTTAAGTCGACAGTGGTACATTTGGGAAGACTGGTACTTGCCCTGAGATTGTGGAATTGGCGGGAGTGCTGTAGACTGTGAGACGCTGCTCCTTACTGCATACCGGAGCAGCCCAATTGCTCCACAAAGTTATACAAACCTGGTCACAAATACAAGGGGGAAAGTGCGTCTTATAATCCGGGGAATACGGTAATACGTTTGTTCAGTGTTTGTGTTGAGATTAATTGCGTTGCACACTTTCACTCCTTGTGCATCACACATCCGATCACATCTAGGCTCCAGACACCCATCCGCATAGAGCTGCTGAGGGACAGCCACTCACAGTCACACACCGACATACACTGTCATCCCACCTGTTAATACACATTAATTCACTCACCGAGATACTCATCCACCCATCAACACACTGAGCCAGCCACCAACCCACACAGTCACCCACAAACCCAGCCACTGGCCCGAAAAGGCACACAGGTACCCACACAACCACTGACGCGCCCACCCAGTCACCCACCCACCCCGTGGTGACCATGAGCGTTCCAGTGGCGGGCGTGCGGTCCACGCTGGCCGGCATCGCGGCCTCTCCCTTGCGGCCTCTCCCGGGCTGCGGCGACGCGCCGCCGCTCTCCGTGCTGGACATGCACACGGGCGGCGAGCCGCTGCGGGTGGTGCTGAGCGGCTGGCCCGACGAGGCGGCGCTGGGGCCCGGCGCGGCCGCCGTCCGCAGGGCCCTGCTGGGCGGCGCGCGGCACGACGCGGCGCGCCGCATGCTGATGGGCGAGCCGCGCGGCCACCGCGACATGTACGGCGCGGTGCTGGCCGAGCCGGCCTCGCCGCGGGCCCACCTGGCCGCCGCCTTCATGCACAACGAGGGCTACAGCACCATGTGCGGCCACGCCGTGCTGGCGCTCGGCCGCTTCGCCGTCGACTTCGGCCTCGTGCCGCCGGCCGAGGCCGAGGGGGGCGACGTCGAGGTGCGCATCGAGGTGCCGTGCGGCCTGGTCACGGCGTTCGTGCGCCGAGGAGCCGGGAGGGCCAGCGACCCCAACGTCCGATTCCACAGCGTCCCCGCCTTCGCCTTCTGCCTGGGTGAGCGCCGGCGGACCGGAGATGCGGGCCGCCCCAGTAGAGCGGCGCTGTCTGGTGGCGCAGGTGATCCCTGAAGCTGACGCTCGCCGTGAGCATTGGCTTGCCGATGGTGGGTCGTCACGGTTCGGTGCGTGATTGGCATTGCCCTCCGTAGCTGTTCTTCCGGGATAGTCGTGTCGAGCGCTCCTCCTCTGTCCTTCGCGACGCTTCGCCTCTCAGGTTCTAGGCATCTTCAAGCGTTCTGAGTAAGTTCTGACTGAAATTGAGCATGTTGTGCTATGTCTTGCCCTCTGTCTTGTTAAAACGTCGCGAAGAAGAGAGGGGAAACTCTCGACACGGCTATCCCGAAAGAACAGCTTTGAAAAGCTATTTTCACGCATCACGCCGTGTAAACTTTCATCAGTCGTGACGCCCGCGTCGGTGGCCGGTGCTGCTCCACACACTCTAAGCGAGGCCCGCCGGCTGGCTTGTCGGCGGCCAGCACGCTACCAGCCGGTGACGTTGCGTGGCATCCCGCGGCACCGCACGCGACCCCCGGAGCGACGACTCCCTTTCGCCAGGAGCCGCCGTCGCGGCCAATGGAGCTTCAATTTAATTTTAAAATTACATTTCATATTAGGCGTGCGCGCCATCGCGAACGCCGGCAGCGACCCGCATCCTAACGCCAGCCTCGTCTCATCGGTCACTCCGTTAGGTTAGCGGCGCGTGCGGCAGCCCTCGCGCTGCGCTCCGTCGACTCTCCGTGCCCCCCCGGGGCCGCGGGGCGCCCTCGCTGATCTGCCCACCGCTGCACCCGCTGCCGCCGCCGCTGCTGCTATTGCCGCTGTTGCTGCTGCTCTTGCCGCTGCTGCCGTTGCGCAGACGAGCCGGTGGAGGTGCGGGGCTACGGGCGGCTGCTGGTGGACGTGGCGTACGGTGGCGCGTTCTACGCGTTTGTGAGCGCCGCGGCGCTGGGCCTGGACGTGCGCGCGGCCCCCGCCAGGGCCCTGGCGGAGGCGGCCACCGCCGTCACCGCCGCCGTCAAGGCGCAGGCGAGAGCACGCGCTCACCGCGCACCGGGGATTCACTCGGGGAGCCGAGTTGGTCGCTGACACGCGGCGGCACGGTGGCGCGGCGGTTACAACCGCGCCGGATTTGCACAGAGGATGTGCTGCCCGAGGCGCTTTGATTACCGCCTATAACGCTGGCCTCCCATCTCGAACACTGGCTCCTGTCTCTAACACTGGCTCCTGTCTCTAACACTGGCTACTATCTCTAGCACTGGCTACTATCTTCAACACTGGCTCCCGTCTCTAGCAATCGGTAGGCGTTAGAATTCCTCATTTGTCTCAGAGGAGCGCCGAGTCACCTCGCCCCGACGGCGCTTGCGGTCGGGACGCCGCGGCTCCCGTCTCACGCGCGGAACCCTCTCCCCGCCCCGCTCGGTCGTCGCGGGCAACACGCCTGGACTGCTCGCCCAATGTCACCGCCGACGGCGCTTTGCGCGAGGCGACTCTTACATCCCCTCCGTTTGCATATTGTTGACATTTCAAATTCTGTTGTAACCTTGATCCTGCCGTAATTGATTTGTACGGCTCGATGTGGCATTTGCATCGTGTTCCTGTGCTGTCAATGCTTCCGCCCGTCGTAGTATTATCCCACATCACACGTGATGGATTATCTGGCGAGGCCGCGCCAGTTGCGCACGAGCGCGGTTCACAACACGCACCGCGCGCTGTGAAGACGGGCCCCTGCTGCCCGGCACGCCGCCCGTCGCACGCTCTGCCTTTGAAATCTGCGCCGTTGTTTTCTCAGTGTCGTAGCTGCGTCTCGCGGTGGGGAGCTCGGTGTTCTCGATAACGAGGCTCGCCCGGTTTTAATGATTCGGTGACGGGCACGGCGATGACCGTGATGACGACGTGTAACATTGGGCGGCAGGGCGGCACAGTAGTAATATCTGCGCCTCACAGCAAGAAATCCCCGGGTTCGAATCTCGGTTCAGGCGCCTTTCTGTGTGGAGTTTGTGTGTTCTCCCCCTTTTCTGCGTGGGTTTTTTCCGGGTTCTCTGGTTTCCTCCCACAACTTAAAAAAACACTCATTAATTATTTGGCCAATAACATCACCATTTATAGGAAGCAGTGTGTGGCAATATGGCGCCGGCAAAACCGCCTGGCTGCCTCCTCCGCCTCTCTGCACTTTCTTCGCGCCTGAGTCGTTCTCTCGTCAAATGAGTACCTTTGACAGTGAATGAAAATGTGCGCGTTATAAATGTAAAATTATTATTATTATGTGCCTGGCGGCATTATCGGTATCCTTTCTTTTTTGCACACAAAGCGGCCGCAAACACACGCTTCACAGGCACAACGGTTCCTTTCAGAGCGACGTCTAATAATATACGGAATACGTAAACCCGCGGCGACCCTCGCCCGTGACATTCCTGTGAACGTCGTGACGTCCTTTGACCTTTTGGGTGAAAAAACCGCCCTATCCGGAGCAACGCTACGTGCCACTGGTCTATAGCAGGAAATGTCACTGGATTGGTCCAAGAGCTTGGGACATTCTGTGGGTTGGGAATAGAGGAATGACAGATTTCGGTAGCGTAGTGGTATTCACCTTTAAACTTTTGTATCTGAAAGGAATTCATACGCGGGGCATTTTCAACCTGAATTGTAGCTGAAAATGTCAGCATTTTTTTTCCCCCTTTGCTCGAACGGCTCGACAGATATTGTGCGAGCGCGCGGACAGATGCCAGAAAACGCGCGCTCATTCCAATTTGGCGATAAATCACCGGAACGTGCTCCTTGCGCACACACGTGTGTACACACACGTGCAGAGACAAAGGTCCCCCGTGTAGCCCTAACCGACTCTAGGGTCAATTGCTGTTAGGCCAGCATTGTTTACGAAAAGGGTGGGTGGACAGTACCACGCCTGGCCGCCTTTGTCTCCCTGATGGTGATCTTCTTCTTCTTTGCGATTCTTCGAAGCACGATGGTCAGCTTCTGGACATCGTTGTGTTGTGATGTTTATACACCACACCAGGTACTAATTTGAGGCAACCTGGGGAAGGTCTAGGACCGGTTCAGAAAATCGTCTCTCGCGTTGGCCGTAAGTGGGATTTGAACTCGGGAAACCGGGTTTGTAGCCCAGCGCGTTAACTGCTGCCCCACCGCTCCCCAAACACCCAAAGACAAAGATCCCCCGTTTAGCCTTAACATTCTATAGGGCCAAGTGCCATTGGCGAGCACCTATGAAGGCTGACACGGCACACGCGGGGGTGTGTGGCCAGCACCACGCACAAAGACAAAGACAAAGATCCCCTATATAGCCTTAACAGACTGTAGGGACAAGTGCTGTTAGCGAGCACCTATGAAGGTCGACACGGCACACGAGGGGGTGGGTGACCAGCACCACGCCCGGCCGCCTTTGTCTCCCTAGTGGCGATGTTTACACACCGCACTAGGTACTCATTTGAGGCTGAGTCGACCTAGGGGAGGCCCAGGACCGGTTTCAGAAAATCGTCACTGGTGTTGGCCGTGAGCGGGATTCGAACTCGGGTCGCCAGATTCATAGCCCAGCGCGCTAACCACTGGACTACCGCTCCCCACACACACACACACACGCGTGTACACACAGACGAGAGATCCAATCTCACAGAAAGCTCCCGTCTCCGTCGCACCTCGGCATCTAAGCAGGTTCGAGACTGGCCAGTGCTGGAGGCGATGGCAGGGTCTCCGTTACGGGCACCACACGGTATCGAAGCAACACGGATCGTTGTACCGTACCGCGCTCCCACAGTCTACGCTCTTCCACTTGACCAACCTGCGCTAACCCGACACTGCGAAGTTACGGTCAGATAACCCCACCGACAATCACGGGGAGCGGCTTATCCATGGAGAGGGCCCGCGGCTCGCACCGGGCAGCGGATTAACAGGGGTGGTCATACGTGATCGCGCACACACCGGCACCCGTCACTCGCGGTCACACTGCATTTGGTTTACGGCGGTGCCGGTCGCGGATGTTTGTCTGGCGAGCCTTGATGAGCCTCGTGCTTACCTGGCCAGTCCTGGCACGGCTATCCCTCACCCAGCTAGCCTTTGGCGGGCTACTCCTGGCCTGGTTAGCTCTGCCCTGGCTGCCAATGTCACGGATAGCTGTTGCCTGGCTGGCGATGGCACGATTAGCGCCAGAGTGGTCTGCGTTGGCGCGGTTGGCATTGCGGCGGTTCTCTATCTCTGCATCCACAACCTGGAACAGCCTCCGCCTGCAACTTCGTCTGACAATCTCGACGTTCAAACGACTGCTTAAGCAACACCTCTTCCATCAGGCTTTCCTACACTGAGCTCGGTTCCGCGCTTCTGTATCTACGTCTCGTCCCTGAGCAGGCGTGACATTTGCGTGTGTTATACTTGTGTTATCCATGCATTTTCAGAAAACGCTTAATCCTGTACAGGGTCGCGGTGAGCCGGAGCCTATCCCGGCAGACACAGGGCGCACGGCAGGGGTATACCGAGGATGGGACGCCAGTCCATCGCAGGGCACCTGGGGCAATTTACTCAGTAGGCCAATTAACCTGGCAGCATGTCTTTGGACGGTGGGAGGAAACCAGAGATGCCCGGCGAAAACCCACGCGGACACGGGGAGAACATGCAAACTCCACACGGAAAGGCCCGCGAGCCGGGATTCGAACCCTGGACCTTCTTGCTGTGAGGCGGCAGCGTTACCCACTACTCCACCGTACCACCCTACTTGTGCTATGATTATGATTATTGGTCGGGGTTGACGTGCTGCGCCACTCTGGCAGGTGGCACTCTCGCACCCGGACAGTGACGAGCTCGCGTTCCTCTATGGGACGATCCTCACCGACGGGAGCGACGCCTTCTGTGAGGAGCCCACCGCCAACGTGTGCGTCTTCGCCGACGCCCAGGTAGTGCTGCCACGCTTACCTGGCACCCTTCCCGTTGGCCACGCGGTGCAAACATTGTTCGTCTGGTGTTAAACTGACGTGTTTACTTCTCAAAGCTTTCGTCGGACGAATGCAGTGAAGCGCCAAATGTAATGTTGTGTTTGTGCCGTCGTTGGTGATTGGTTCGACATCAACTCGCCACACTCGACAACCCGCTGTCGTCAAATGTGGCTCTAAAGTGGTGTCCTATTCCAGTAAGCATTGAGGCGGTATTCATCTCCCGTTCATAGCCCTGAACCAGAGGTGAAGATTCTACACTATTATTGGTCCGGCCACGTTCAAGCAGAGGAATAACACAGTTGACTGTTCATAGTGAGGTTCTGTTTATGAGTTTAGGTCATGTGAAAAGGTGTGTAAGTGGAGTGCACCCATCGATATGCCAAAAGGTGTGTAGGTGGGTGCACTCCACTTCACCTTTGTCTCCAGTAATTGCCAACCTATACGTGGAAAACTTTGAATCTACAACGCTGGCAGTGAGCACCCTCAAACCTTCTCTTTGGCTCCGGTTCGTGGATGACACACTGGTGGTGTGGCCACATGGCAAAAATACACTCGATGAGTTTCTAAATCACCATAACTCTGAACAGCCGGCTATGCAGTTCACTATGGAAATCGAATTGGATGGTACATTGCCCTTCCTAGACGTCCTGCTCAGACGAGGTCCGAACAATAAATTAGCTCACAGTGTCTTCAGGAAAAAGACACACACCGATGCTTACCTAAATGCAGATTCCCACCACCACCCCTCACAAAAATCCCCTCTGGTGAAAGCTCTCATACACCGCGCAAAATAGGTATCTGATAAAAGCAGTCTAGACGAGCTCCAACATGTGGAACGAGCCTTAATTTCCAATGGCTACAGCAACTCGCAAATTAACAGAGCCCTGAATACCAAAAACAGACCAAGTGACGAAAAATCTGAAATTAACGTCCTCAAAACCATCAAATTACCGTATATCGCGGGGGTCACTGACAAAATTGCCAGAGTACTGGTAAAACAAAATATCCGAGTAAGATTTGGCACAGCCTGAAAAATCGAGGGAATTGTGACCAACTCTAAGGACTCGGTACAAAAGCTGTCTACGGAGGGTGTCTATCCCATCAACTGCTCATGTGGCCTATGTTATGTCGGCCAAACTGGTAGAAATATCCATAAACGAATCAAAGAACATCAAAGAAATATAAAAAATTCACAGACACTAGCGTCAGCTGTGGCTGAACACGCCTGATAACAGGGTCACACAATTGATTTCGACAACATTGATGTCTTATGCTTAACTAGCCAATATTGGCCCAGAGTAATCCGTGAATCTATTGAAATTGAAAGGAATAAAAATAATTTTAATCGATCAGACAGTTATAGGCTCAGTGCGGCTTGGAATATAATTATTCGTTAAAGAATCATACGTTAAATACCCTTAGTCTTTAGTGAAGTCAGCCACTCCCAGCGTGTCGCCCCCCCCC
>JAZEWU010000023.1:447778-462136 GCA_036362915.1 Geotria australis | reverse complement strand
ATGTGTTGCTGATTTTCCGTTCTCTGTCGTTGTTGACATGTCGTTCTCTCCGCAGCCTTGTGCAGCGCTTTGTGACCCTCGGGTGACAGGCGCTCTATGAATGCTATTATTATTATTATAATTGCGAGAGAAGACACGTGTTGGTGTGGATTCGAGCTGTGGTGCTGGGAGAGGTTCAGCACAGCAAACCAGTGGCGTGTGGGGAGCACGAGGAGGATAAAAAGAAAACACAACGCAGAATTTTACCATTTACTTAAACTGAAGTGCATACATACACGCACGTGATTTAGCTGGTCATGCAAACATTTTAGTTAGCCGAAACTTCAGCCTGCGGTCTCGTGCGATTGGCGGCCATATTGTTGAAGGAGAGACAAAGGCGGCTGTGCGCGCCACCTACATATGGATACCATGGTTTGATCTTCACCTCGACTTTGGCTGGCTTCTACTTTTAACGGAGAATGCAATAAAACATTTTCAGTGGCAGTTTACATTAAAGGTATTATACCTAGAAAAGAGTCTCCGATACTTAATGTGAAATAAAATTATGGTAATGCCGCAGAGCGCATCGCTTTATGAAAGCAATTTCGGATTAAGAAAAAAACAAATTACCTTTCATTGTAATTATTTCAGAGTGTAGAGAATCTTGGCGGAATTGTGGGCGGGTCGCACGGGTATGGGAAGGCGGCTATTGTGGGACTCACTGTCATGGGACTGACTGTTGTGGGACCGACTCATGGGACCGGCTCGTGGGAGCATTGCGCGCGGCGCTATCAAATCTGCTTGTGCATTGACGTGGCGGCTGCTTTCCCGCATGGCGCTCGCGAAAGCAGATTAACCCCGGGCTCTCGTTTCTCACATGGTCAGACGGTGTTGCACACGCCCGTGACCCCGCTACTGAATATATCACTGTCTCTATTTCTGTTTGACAATTTACCGCCTATTGCTGCCGTCTTATTACAGTGTCGCATGTAATAATATTATCTCATGAAAGGCTACGGTGTCCATTTGTGGCCTAATTATCGCCGTGATCCGGACCTCTGCGGTAAATGTTAGCCCGCAAGACAAAAATTTAATCCCACCAAAATCATATAATTGTGTTGTTAATGCAGGCGCCGATAAGCGTGGCCGTGTGGCATCGGTGTTTGTGCCAGTGGAGGGAGAGGCTGTCTGAGCGATGTCAATGAAGGGCATTGCATAAGCGGTCTCAGCCCAGCTTCGAATTTGTCTGCTGCGCCGCCGTGTGATTTGATTCTCTCGTCACGACCGTCGCTGTGAAGAGCACACACTGATGATGGTGACTGTCCTGCGGCTAGGTTCTTGTCCTCTTGGGCCAGTAGAGCCGGTTGTGGCCGAATGGGATTGATCGTGTTTGTCACTGGATATTACATACGTTCAAGTATAGAACAGGAATATCATCACAGGGGAACATGTTTGAAAACTCTCCCCCCTGTGAAAACCATGAAAGTGGTTTGACCCGTTTTGAGATACAAGAAGGAAACCTTACAATTTGTAACACAGGGCTGGACAGTATTCGTTCAATGTAGAAGGTATTTGTTCAAATGGAGAATGACTCAGAGGCGAGAGGAAAGCGCAAAGAGGTGGGGGGAAGGCAGCTACGCGGTTAGCCAGTGCTAACATCTTCCAGACACTGGGTCCTACTTATTATGATCTTGATGGTTTCTCTTCAGAGCCTCTCTTTCGGGATAGCCGTGTCGATCCATCTCCCTTTCTCCTTCGCGACGTTTCGCCTCCCACGTTGGATGCATCATCAACGTGGGAGGCGAAACGATGCGAGGGAGAGAGGGAGATCGCTCGACCTGAGCAATCAGGTCACGGAGTGCATGGTGACCTGAGCGCTCAGGTCACGGAGGGCTCAGTTCAAGCGTTGGGCAGACTCTCCACGAGGGATCTCCAAGCAGGCTCCGTATTAACGCAGTCGTGTGGTGAGCGCGGGGAGCGGCAGCGCCTGTGCCAAGCGTCTGACAGCTTTAGGGAGCCGTGCGTCAGCTGTGGAAATACAGCCGGACCCCTGATGGAAGAACATTCCTTTAATGCTTTTGAATTTTTTGTGAAGTGGTGTGTAATGCTCTGAGCACCCTGACACAAACATCGAAAACCTGCAGAGGCCAACTCACACATCATGTCTTCTGTAAAATGTTATTCTCATAAAATAGCATGGTGCTTGCATATCGCCACTCACTGATGCCGCCGCAGACGGGTTTACTTTCTACTGTGGGGAGAGAAGTTTGCAGTCGGTTACATCGTATACCTTTATGTCTATCTTCACTAGCATTTCTTCTAAAGATTAAACTCTTATAGCATACAGCAGTTGGGATCTCTAGTTGTAACATGTGGAAATTCACAATCGCATAAATATGATTTACAAGTCCCCGTATTGCAGACATCGCGAGAGAAAATGAGACGTTGCCAAACAGTGAGAACAGTGACCTTAACTAACGGTGGCGCATGACGGCCCAGGCTCAGGGTCAGGGCCTCCACACACCTTGGGGTCGTGACCATAATTCCCCACGCTAATCGGTGCTGGTTGGTGCTAGCTGGTCTAGGTTGGTCAAGGTTTGTGAATACATCCATTTACCCATTGTCAGATACCGCTTAATCCTGTATAGGGTCGCAGTGAGCCGGAGCCTATCCCGGCAAGCACAGGGCACAAGGCATGGCTATACCCAGGATGGGACGCCAGTCCATCACAGGGCACCGGGGGCAATTTAGTCTGCAGGCCAATTAACCTGTGCAGCAGCATGTCTTTGCACTGTGAATGTGGAGCAGAATACAGAGTAATAGATGTCTCCTACTGTCGGCAACGCCGACTGCACCTGTGTTTGCACACGGTGGTTTCCGATCCAAGCACTAGCCAGGATCATACCTGCTGAGCTTCACATATCTGACGAGAGCAGGTGTAGTCTGGGTGATTTGGTAACAGGCACCAATTTATCTCGCAGCGCCCCTGTGAGTTCGCTGCGACACGCCGGAGCGCTGCGGCGCACACTTTGGGAACCACTGGGGTAGAGTGTTGCCCCCTCGCACGCATGGGTTTTCTCCGTTCCCTCCTAAATGTAAACACTCATTGGCGCACCTTACTCTTACTTTAAAAATGTCCTGCCCGTGGCGGTTTGATAACTGGCTCTGGTTCTATTAATAATAATAATAAATACAATCTATAACGCGTGACACATTTTCATTACATTTCCAAAGTATTCATTCGAAGAGAGAACGATTCAGAGGCGCGAGGAAATCGCAGAGAGACGGGGAGAGTTTGTGTGTTCTCCCCCTGTTCTGCATGGGTTTCCTCTGGGTTCTCTAATTGCTAATACCACGCATTAATTGGCTGATGACATAATGTATCGTATGCAGTGTCTGGCAAATGTTGGCACTGGCTAACATGCAATGTCGAAGGTATTTGCCAACACATACCTTCGACATTGAACAAATACTCTGGGCGTTATAATATCTAAATGTTATATATATATTATGTATTTTTCTGAATCAGCCAATACCACCTTAACGTATCGAGGACTGCAGAGTTTGAGGGGAATATAGTGGCGGCTCACGATCTGGCTGCCTACCTTGCTTTTGCGTGTTTCCTTGCGCCTCTCTCTTCGATAGTGAGCGACTCCTGTGATATGAATGTTATTATCAGAGGCCGTGCTATCACCTAGCGCACGTTGGCAAAGCTTGGAAAATACTGAGCGGGAAAAAAACACCCAAGTGCATAATACGTGCTGATTGTTTATCCGTTGCAAGCTCAAGCAGCACAGCTTGTGTGGGATAATTCCACTTTCGCTGTGGACTCAAAGAACTGTAGGTGGCACCCTTGATTACAGCTGCACGATAGGCCTGGGGCTGCCAATGTCGCCCTGATGGCTCCTATTCACAGCGGCATAATGCAGCCCCGAGAATATGAAAATTGAGCAAAAGCGAACCACTTTGCTCATCAGGAAATAAATAGCGGATAAGTGCTTCGGCATATCCTCCAGTGGTAAAGAGGTTACTAATTTTATTACATTTTTCATAGACTGTCAGCAGACGTTTCCAATTTCATTAGAGATTCAAGCAAGCTTAGGGGTGTTTTTTTGTTCGGAAAAAGGAAAATTACAGGTGAACGTGGCTTGGCAAGTGGAGCGGGAGAAATCTCTGGTGCAGCAGTATTTCCTGCTCGTTAGCGAGTGGCTAACACTGCCGAAATGTTGAGCCGTGAAGAAGCTTAAGCAGGTTAAAGCATTATTTCTCAGTTTATTTTAAAAACTGGGAAGTCGGGCGCTGATAAGGAGTGTGCTGGCCAGGCGGGTGGGGCGGGTGGGGCGCAGGAAATGGGATTCTCATGAAATCCCTCGCCGCTCCGCACCGGCTGCGGCTTAACAAGGTGTGAAATCAAAACTCGAGGGCGCTGATTGCCAAAGTGCAATAAACCGGACACTTGGCAGGCCGAGGAGCCGGCGGAGAGCTTGCACCGAAATGAAAAAATGCACGTTGCATGATTTTATTTTTTGCCTGTAATGTGATTATACGCGGCATGTTTGCAGTTAAAAGAGAAGGTATCTATTTCTCGGGTCTCAAAAACCCTGCATATGGCCGCGAATTTTCGTTGAACCCTCAGTGCGCAGCAATTAAACTGGGGCGTGAGACCGCGTAAACCGGATACAGTAATTCATTATCGGTACCTGCTTCATATTCTATATTGCAGCGGCAAAGCCGGAGCCTATCCCGGCATAAACAGGGTGCAATGCAGAAACCGCTTAATCATGTACAGTTTAGGGGCGAGCCGGAGCCTATCCTGGCAGACACAGGGCGATAGGCAGGGCTATTCCCAGGATATGCCGCCAGTCGATCACAGGGCACCGGCAACAATTTAGTCAGCAGGTCAATTAACCTATTTAGCAGCATGTCTTTGGGGATCAAGGTAGAGGCGTTCACGTCCCGATCCCTGTCAGGTAATACTTGGTATTACCTGCGAATAGGACTGATAACAGGAGCCGTCTTTGTTGATCTGTCTGCCGCATATGACAGTGTGAACCACCGCCTCCTACTGAAAAAGATCTTGGAGTTGACAAAAGACCTGGCGCTTACAGACCTCATTGGAGCCCTCCTAAAAGATAGGTGCTTCTTTGTTGTCTTGAACAACAAGCAAAGTCGCTGGCGACGACAACGGAATGGCCTACCCCAAGGTAGTGTGTTGGCTCGCCTACTATATAACATCTACACTAACGACCAGCCAATGGACCAGAATACTGAACGGTTCATCTATGCCGATGACCTCTGTGTAACATCCCAAGAGAGTACGTTTCAAGCAGTGGAAGCAAATCTCACCTCAGCCCTAGATGAGCTACGCCTCTACTATGAGCGCAACCACCTGCATGCCAACCCAGCGAAGACTCAAGTCTGCTCTTTCCATCTCAGGAATCGTGAAGCCAACCGACCTCTTAAGATCAAATCGTCTGGAACACCACTTGAGCATCGTGCCCACCCTGTCTACCTTGGAGTAACCCTGGATCGCACTCTCTCCTTTAAGGAGCACGTAAAAAACACCAAATTGAAAGTCGGTTCCCGAAACAACATCCTACGTAAACTGGAGTATGCATGTCCTGTCTGGGAGAGATCAACCCATGCCAAGAAAGTTGACCCGGCATTGAACAACACCTGTCGCCTGATCACTGGCTGCTTGAAACCCACACACACAAACAACCTGTACCTCCTCGCTGGCATTGCCCCTGCTGATGCAGACGGGAAGTGGCCAGTCGAGTCGAGATGACAAAGGCTACACTTGATGAACGCCACCTCCTTCATCGACGTCAACCCCTGGCCCAACGACTGAAGTCAAGAAGAAGCTTCCTCAGCCATGTGCAGCCCTTAACATCTCGAGAAGAAACCAGACTCCAGCTCTGGACGGAAAAGCTTGAGAGTGACCCTCCTCCAACTGGCATGGGAATCCCCCCTGCTGAAGACCTCCCTCCTGGCTCAGAAGCACCACGGATTCAGTGGAAGACACTCAACCGCCTGAGAACTTGAACGGGACGATCAAAAGATGCTTAGGTCAGATGGGGCTACAAGACCGGGCCAACCACCTGTGAATGTGGAGAAGCTGATCATACCATGGAACACTGCCTTGTCTGCTCTCTACTACCCAACCTCTGCAGCTCAAAAGACCTTGCAGAGTTCAATAAAAGTTCAAAGAACTGTGTAAATAAATGGGAAACAGTAATTTAGCCATCGCGCTTCGAAGAATCGCAAAGAAGAAGAAGAAGCATGTCTTTGGACTGTAGGAGGAAACCGGAGTGCCCTGTGAAAACCCACACGGACACGGGGAGAACATTCAAACTCCACACAGAAAGGCAGCCGAGCCGGGATTCGAACCCGGGTCCTTCTTGATGTGAGGCGGCAGTGCTACTCACTGCTACGCCACCGTGCCGCACATGCAGCGTGGCGCCCACGTGGCTCAGTGACCGCGCTCGACACGTGGCCCGGGATGCACGCTCCCTCGGGCCTGGAACCACAGCGCTGCGTGCAGGAAATGCAATAACTGATTCTTATAGGAGGAATATATATTAAAAGTGTATGGGAGAAATTGCATGTGTTTTTTTATATGAAAAATGAAGTATTATTGTATTGTTATTTTGGGCCCTGTTTTTAATAGTACGCGTGTCCACCCGGCAGTGCCTCGCCGAGTCTCGGGGCTTGCTTAAGGGAGGCACCTGCAAAGTTGTCGCAGTAGAGGGGGTCATGAGTGCCGTGTAGAATCCAATCGGATAATTTGCAGCGTTTTTTCACTGCTTGCACATTTGGACCGTGGCGCCGGTACAAAGAGTCCTCAGTTGATCCACAGCTGGATGAAGGCCTCCCCGTGCCCGTGCTATGTGGGCCGCAGGGGGGTGGGGTGTTGGCCATGCTTCATAACGCTGATCCCAAGGGGTTGGTGAAGGGGAACTGCAACGCACATCACCATCCATGCGCTATGAGGAAGGACCATTCCCAGCCACGTTGCCTGCAATGTATTTTCCCCTGAAAGGCCACAGTGACAGTGTTATCGACGAATGTGTTTGGTTTTCACACCATCCTGTTCATCGCACTCTGCACGCTAACCACGGCTAGTGCTGCATCGCCAGTGCTTGTGTTTTTATTTTTTAAAAATGAATAAGCACAGTTGCTGCGCGTGATTTTTTAGCGGCACGCGGTCGTTGCACCCCAGTTGAACCGCTGGCGCAATGAGCGTAGCACAGTCAGGATTTCACGTGCAAAGTCCATACAACTGGGGTTATTGGCGAGCGAAAAAAACCCGGATTCTTTCAACCAACGTCTGTAATAAATGCTATTTAAAGTGTCACGGAGGCTGAGAGGCCGCGCGCTGCCGCCACAAATTGCCCCTAACCTTCATCCGGCCACGGAGCGCGGCTGCTTCTCGCGCGCCTCGCGTCTCCATCTCCTCCTCAGACGGGAGCCTCCAAGGCGCGCTCGATAATCTCCCGCGTAGCTCGTGACCTTTCCACGCGTCCGCGTCGGGCTCCACGTGCCGGCCCCTCGCATTGATTCGGCCGCCGCGCTCTGTCCGCAGTGGGTGCCGTGCGAGCGCCCTCCGGGTCATCGTGTCGTGGAGCTCATTTGGAGCCTGCACGACACTCGGCTCACGTCGTGTGAGCAGCGCGTTCAGGTTGTGTGACCCGCGGGGCCGGACCCTGGCATTGACACCCTGGCATTGAGACTCACAGTGGGAAACCTGGCACGAAAGATTCGAGATGTTTTCGTGAAGCCGGTGGTTACCTGCCCCCGCGACCCTCCCCAGGACAAGCGGTTTATAAAATGTATGTATGGATGTCCTTGCTACGATGTTAAACTGCGTCCAGCGATGGTGACACCAACAAAACACTGCTACAATTCCGATAATGTCCTTAGTTTATCCAGGAGAGCCTCGCGTGTACCAAGAGCTTTTCTCAAGGATGCCCTGCATCGGGATGTTTGGCCGCTTCCATG
This sequence comes from Geotria australis, assembly GCA_036362915.1. Classification (NCBI taxonomy): domain Eukaryota; kingdom Metazoa; phylum Chordata; class Hyperoartia; order Petromyzontiformes; family Geotriidae; genus Geotria; species Geotria australis. The sequence goes on along the minus strand of JAZEWU010000023.1, from coordinate 454,156 downwards.
AATGCGTGGTTGACAGGAACGCAAGAGGAGCTGTTTCAACCATCCCGTGCTTGTCTTAAAAAGTCTAGCGCGACGCGCGTTGTTGTGATGTGAAGGGGGTGGGAGTGAGGTCAGAGATCGTGACAACAGGAGATTGCTTGACCCCTGGAGCTTGCTGTGGCTGTGGCTGCTCTACTAGGATGGGTTAAACTATTTGCATACAAGTTTGCATCGATTTTGCAGTTGATATTTAAAGGCAAAGTGGTCAAGCGTGGTGGTGTTTGATGATTTTTTTTGTTTATAATATATATTAAAATATAAACACGAATGCATTAATCATTGCTAGCAACTTGTCAGCAGAAAACACAGGGAAGCCTCGAAGGATATTACCAAATCAAATGAGATAACACGGGAATGAGTGTTGACTCGGAGCGATAGCGTTCATCTGGGGCCGCGAGAGCATTGTTATTTTCAACAATACAGTGCGTTACTGTTTCCCGCCTCGAGTTCATCTTATTTCGCGCAACGCAAACGGTGATGGTAATCAAACATCCGCCCTCGATCTGATTTAACGACTCTTCGCGCCGGAACATATGGGCGTTACGGCACCTACAGTGCACATTGCCCCAGTTCTTTCAGGTGCCATGTGTTGAGAAGCCTGAGCTTGCCAAACACAGAGCGATATTAATATTTAATCTCTCTTGCACGTTTCACTGCACAGCTCAACTGCCATGAATACCCTTTCTGCCGCTCGCTCGCTCGCTCTCCCCCCGCTTCTCCCTTTCCCCGCTCCTGCGCATCGTCGGCAGCGAGGCAGCGACGCCGCCGTTGATTAAGCCGCAGTAATCTGTGCCAGAATGTAAATGCACTTTGCAAGGCGCACAACCCTCCCGCGTTCACGGTGGCACGCATCGTCAAAGGGAACGTATGCCGGGGTGGTCCATTGCGGTGAAGTGGCAATCAAAGTGTGGCCCGGACTTCCAGTGGCCGGATGGACTGGAGTCTGGCATCTAAGCCCTCCTGCAAGCGAATGCGGGTGTAAGCACCGCATCTCTGTTTGTCTCCGAACGAGGATATTAACGCAAGCGGCGGTTTAATGCGGCGATGCAATTAACGCCCAGGGCTGAGACCTAAATATTTTCACTTGGACAATTTTACAGAATGGATGTTGCTTTGATCTTAACGCGACCATACTTCAGATGGAAACTGCAGCGATGGCTGCGTGAAATGTCACGCGGAGGCGGCGTATGGAAGGATCCGCATCTTATAATAATAATTTCAATTTATATAGCGCCTTTCACCCGAGGGTCACAAAGCGCTAACGCTAGGGCCGCTGATTGACGAACGGGCTATGGAAGGGAAATCACTGTGGCGCTCAATGAATTCCCCTCTTATTGCCAATGTTGGTGTTCGTTCATTATGCAGTACACGCAATTGAAGTTTCCACGAGCAAATAATGTGCATTTTCCGGGAATCCCTTGAGCGTTATTAATGGGATGCCCGCATATTCGTGCAATCGCGTAAGCCTTACGGGGCAGAGGTGGGCAGCGCTCTCTTAGAGCTCGTTATTAGCCGCGACAAGCGTTGCACCATTGTTTGCCAAACTTGCGGAATTTCTCCCGTTATTTTGTTCGTGAGAAACCTGACGTTAGCGCTTTACATTAGGCACGATTCAAGGGCGTGGATTATATGGGCGCTTTTTTGTTTTAAAGAACTGCTGACCTCATGTCTTGTTGCGGCGAGCTCCATCGAGGATAATCACAAGTCCGGTTCACTGAAGAAATTCACTCTCTTCCATAACTTCTGGTTGTTATGCCGCAGGAAAAGCAGAATGGGAAAAAACAAATCCAAGGGCATCGGGTAAGATTGTAAACGAGGTCTCTGTCATTGCGTCGCACCCCGCCGTGGTGGCTCCAGCCTCCTGCGCACGTTTCGCGACCACAACACAGTCATCATAAACAAAGGAGACACGGCGAGAAAATCATTCGCCTTACATCCTTAATCCCGTTCGTGTTATTGTTACCGTTATCGGGGATACGTCCCCATCTCTGTGTCGTCCTTGAGCCGAATCACACATTAATAGGATGACATCACTGTCACGATTTCTCACACACGGTGCTTCAAAGTCTGCGTTACCCTGCCAGACACCTCAATTGGCAACACCGCAATACTTAACATACTTGTAACGGATTTGTTTGCCTTGTTTTGCAAAGCTGGGTCTGTAACATCCGCGCCTCCTCACAGAGACAAGCTCCTGTCTGAGGCGCTTACAATCCCGCAGCAGACGCCTTTCTGTGTGGGATTTGTATGTTCTCCTCCTGTTCTGCATGGGTTTCCGCTGGGTTCTCCGTTTTCCTCCAACAATTAAAAACCCCGCAATTAATTGGCTGACACCATCATAATATATAGGACGTAGTGTGGCGAATGTTGGGGCCTGCTAACCGCGTGGCTGTCTTCCCCCCTCCCTGCCTCTGCGGTATTCTCGCGCCTCTGAGTCTTTCCGTCTCTCCGACATCGAACGAATATGCGCGTCGCGTTAGAAATCATCATAATCATCGTCATTATCAAACATTCACCCGCGTTCAAATGGAATGGCCTGGTACTGGCCACAGTGTTTGTTGACGAGAGCAAGACACGGGCGAACGTGTGAGTGGGGTCCGCGCCCAGTGCGGATGGCCGCTCGGTCGCCAAGCGGCCCACGGGCCCCAGAGCCACCGTGAGCTGGCTCCCCTGCTTCACTGCCCCGTGGAGGATAATAATAATAATAATTCAATTTATATAGCGCCTTTCACCCGAGGGTCACAAAGCGCCGCTTGGTGAAACGCAGGATGCGCTGCGTGCTGCGTTTCACCAAGCGGCGCCATTCTGCCCGCGTTTGTGTGTGTAGCGGTGGTGTGGGTAGCGGCGTTGTAGCGGTTAGCACGCTGTGCTACAAAAACCTGGCAGCTAGAGTTCGATTCTAGCTCACGGCCAACACCAGTGACGATTTTCTGAACCGGTTTTGGGCCTACCCTTGGTCGACTCGGCCTCAAATGAATACCTGGTGCCGTGTGTAAACATCGCCACTAGGGAGACTAAGGCAGCCGGGCGTGGTGCTGATTACCCACCCCGTCGTGTGCCGTGCTGGCCTTTATAGGCGCTCGCCAACAGCACTTGCCCCTACAGTCTGTTAAGGCTATACGGGGATCTTTGTCTGTGTGGCCGTTATAGAGATTCTTGACTCTGCAGGTGTGTTTCCCATGCAGAAATTCAGCATCACCGTCTCTCGTGACTGCCGGCTTTCCGTGCAAACGAACACGCGCACCCATCGCACACGTATATTGGATGCGTGTGCACGGGCGTGCAGGTATGAGAGCGCGCCCGCACGCCGAGATGGAGCCATGGAATCAGTCTGTGTGCAGGGCTCCGTGGGTTGTTGCGTCGCAATACCGTGAGACCTAGCCGCGGGTTAGGGACGTCTCTATCCAGCAGCGGATTGAGCATGGCTGCGAATGATATTGGATGTATTGCACGCTTCAACTGCGATGGACTGGCGTCCCATCCTCGGTATCCCCCTGCCTTGCGCCCTGTGTCTGCCGGGATAGGCTCCGGCTCACCGCGATCCTGTACGGGATTCAGCGGTTTCAGAAAATGGATGAAGGATGGATGCACGTTTCAGGATGCACGTTCGAGGCATCGTCCAGCTGCTGATGTGGGAGGCGAAACGTCGCGAAGGAGAGAGCAGCAACACTCGACACGGCTATCCCGAAAGAGCAATCATAGAGCACAGTACCTGTAGACTGTATCTATAGACTATAGACTGTTCCTTCGGAACAGCCGTGTCGAGTGTTAGAGGCGAAACGTAGGGAAGGGGACAGCAGGAACACTTGACACAGCTATCCCGAAAGAGCAGCTATGGAGAGCAATTCTCAGGAACACGAAGAGTGCATAATTGCCAAACATTGTCAAATTAGGATTGTCGTTAGTTGTTCCATTGTAAAATCATGTTTTTGTTTCTTGACAAAATATGTATGAACCAACCATAATTAGGGTTTACAATAGTATTGAAAGTTCTAAGTAAATGGCTCGCAGCCATTGAATGAGTGATTTGCGAAACGGCTTTCGGAGTGGCTGACAGCACGCTGGCTACTCCGCAATTAGACGAATGTGCACACTCATGTCATTATTTATCGTGCCACTGACAGCGCGCCCATTATCGATTGTAACGAGTAAATGATTATAAGATACAGGCATGTACATGCTGAGTGAAATGCATCCGCCAAACTTTTCCAAGAAATGTCTATTCATGTTCGCAGTACAAACAATTACAACAACAATGCAAATAATCTGAAATATAGTTATTAAGTTATGGGAAAGTGATACCGCGCTCGATGCCATATTGTGACAATTTACATTGCATCGTTTTGTTTTTTTAAACTAAACGCTACGGTGGCAAGCCTGTTAATTAGGCATGAGAAGCGGGGCTTGTGCCAGACAACGTCTGTCAGTCTGTCAATCGCTGCTGTTGTCTGCTGTCTGCTCGGCCATGTGAGAGTGTGAGCGCTGGTTGAGAGGCCCTCCTGCTGCTACTGCTGCCTCTGTTTGCTGCTGCTGCCACTGCTGCTGATGCTGCAGCCCAGTGCCAGGCTGGGAGACGTTCCGCGCGTGGTGGCTCCCCGAGTGGCCTCTTCCCGTTAGCGTAGCGGGCTGGCGGCGCGGCCCAGCGGGCTGGGCAGACCGGTGCGGGAGGCCGACCCACGGCCTCGTTCGAAGCCTTCCTACCCCGGGGGCCCTTAGTGCCGTCCGTGCCCGTGGGCCCTGCATGCCGTTCGGCCCGTAGGCCCTGTGTGATGTCACCGCGGGTCTCCGCAGCCCAGCGGTCAAAATTAAATCGTCAAAAAAACTACGTAAAAATTACAACAGCCAAGTCTCACTGAACGCGCGTGTCGCTTATACAGAGACCGGCGATAAATTGTGCATAACCAGGAATAGCTGCATATGTCTCGTTCATAATTTAGCTACAACATATAGCGCTGATAATGAATTTTTTATGGGTGATATAATTTTTTTTATCTCAAAATGTGACCTTGAAAATGTATGTCACTAAGAGCTTGGGCGCTTAATTCGACCTTACATTGCCAACCCCTATAGGCACGCTGCCATTAAATACAAACGTCACCGCATCACATGAAAAGTGTAATAGACGAGCGTGCAAGTTGGCTGTCATGTAATGCATTATTATCTATTCCGGGCATCCAGCGACGTCGCGGTTACACTCTGCATGCGCTGCACCTTGACCGCTGTGGAGGAACGCGTTGATACTAGTCTCGATGTAGGTTGTTACGGCTCGATGTACGAGAATTGCTCCCCATAGCTGTTCCTTCGGGATAGCCGTATCGAGTGTCCCTGCTCTCCTCTTCGCGACGTTTCGCCTCCCACGTTGGGAGCATTATCAGGCGTTCTGAGTGAAGTTGAGCGTGTTGTGCTATATAAAGTCGAACATGTTGTGCTATACATTTGCAATGTGCTGAGAATGTGCTCCCTGTGTTGTTCTGATGTCAAACGCCCGAAGATCCCTCCAACGTTTGACGCGAAACGTCGCGATGGAGAGAGAGGCAGCACTCCCACGTTGGAGGCGTCGTCATGTTTCTGATGGCGCCTCCAACACTCGACATGGCTATCCCGACAGAACAGCCATGGAGAGCGATTCTAATACGAGTCTCAGCGGTTTCCGGCTTAAACAAGGATGAGACAGTGCCCGCCTCCGCGTTATAGCCTTGAGGCTGTAGTGAGAACTCCACGGTTCTATAGCGGGGCAAGTCTATATGTAGGACATCCACCATTGACTTTCCCACAAAGTGGTAGATATTTTATCGACCCTGGAAGGAGGATGGGATGAGAAGAGGACAGTTAAAACTAAGTTTCAAATTTGCTGTAATTGCTTTTTTCTTTTGCAAGAACAGGCGTGAAGCGATCTCACGGTCAATTTTGATTAGGTTTACTGTCCGCACACTGCTGCATTGATCCGCCGCTCATCAATACCCCGTATACCCGTTTGATGAATTATTCAAGGCAGGAACTGAAATGGCATTTCCTATTGAAACGACGCGTGAAAATTAACCTACACAGCCCGACAGCCAAAGCAAACTATGCCGATGCGAGGCCGTCATCAAATAGCAAATTGTCGATTAATCAATGGCAAATTATTAGGTAATGAGCGTCGCGGCGCCACGTCATATTGAGCCGAACGTCAGTCGCCCAGTAAAGAGAAGCGCCTGCTTATGCAGCGGCACGCGTCGCCTTGCTACGGAGATCACGGTGCGCTCGGAGCAAGGGATATTTGAAACCCACCCGGCCGGCGACCAGGCTGAGCAGGGCAGCCAGGCTGTGTGTGTCGGGCAGCGAGGATGTGTGTCTGGA
>JAZEWU010000023.1:408383-420619 GCA_036362915.1 Geotria australis | reverse complement strand
AATTCGGCTAGCCCGTTCTGGTCGAGTTAAATCATTGCAAGCAGACGGCTTCACCCACACACGTGCGCTAAATCTAGCGCCGTGTACGCAGCGCCGACTGAATTATTGTGCCGGCAAACACCCACACGCACACTCACACGTGGGCGTGCGGGCGCACACCCAGAGGCCCACACGTATGCAGCACACTCGCCCACGACCCACAGATAACTGTAGATGATTGACCGAGCTGTTAGTAGCAGTAAAGCTGAGCTTAAAATCCCTTGTTAAATAAACATGCATTGTGGCGAAGATCTACAGCGTGGCATTATGCTGAAAATAACTTGTGCCACAATTACAGTCGGCGTGCCTCTTATTCTCTACCCACCAGTTGGCTTCTCTGATCACTCACGTTTTGTTCCACAGTGCAGACACATTTCCCACTCCGCGTGTGTGGCGGGAATGGTTGCGCAGCGCTTCTCAAGCTGAGCGATTGAATCAGGCACCCCCGAATTTGATTCCAAGCTTCGCGTAACACCAGCTGCAAACGGTGTCACAACCCGACCCGCATCGAGTCTGGGTCAGCTCAGACTTAAATGAGTAGCCGTTGTGGTATCTAAAACATAATCGCGCGGGGAGACAAAGGTGGCTGAGAACGGTGCTAGCCACTTTACCCCCGCGTGCATTGCTCCCAAAGTGCTCGTGACCATATTGTGGGATCAAACACATAAGTAACGTCGCACTGCTGTGCTCATGCTGATTAGGTCATTAGAAATTCGCGTATAACACACGCGCAGTTCTCGTAGGTAATGCTTGCGCTGAGATACGAGCCTTGAGTACCCACTCAACGTATTCACAATTATCGTGGTGCCGCACAAGTAAATTAAATACACGCGTAGCCTTTCATCTGCGTTTTGCTTTAAAACGTGAGCGAAACAAAAATATGATCATCGTTTGTTACGAGTGTGTTGCCCTGATGTGGATGCACAGCGCGTTGTTTGTAAAATGACTCGAGCTGCGTTTGACACAACACGCAAGTCACTGGAGGTTGCCAATTTTATTTGCAATACTTGGTGGACGACTGAGATAAGATTGTAATTGCAGGTGGAGCGCGCGGCGGTGTCTGAGTGGACACGTGGGTGTGTGTGAGCGTGTACGTGGGTGTGTATGTCTTTGTGCATGTGTGTGCGTGTGTGTGGAGGCATGTAGCTCAGTGGTTAGCGCACTGGGCTACGAATCTGGCGACCCGAGTTCGAATCCCGCTCACGGCCAACACCAGTGACGATTTTCTGAAGCGATCCTTTGGCCTCCCCCTAGGTCGACTCAGCATCAAATGAGTACTTTGTGCCATGCGTAAACATCGCGACTAGGGAGACAAAAGCGGCCGGGCGTGGGGTTGGCCACCCACTTCTTCGTGTGTCATGGTGACCTTCATTGGCGCTTGCCAACAGCACTTGACCCTCCAGTTTGTTAAGGCTGTGCGGGGGATCGTTGTCTTTGTATGTGTGCGCGGGTGTGCGTAACTGGATTAACAGCCACCAGTCTGCGCGGAGAGTGGAGGGGTGCGGTTCTAACCAGAGTAGGAGAGCGCGCTTGGATTTGCTGCCTCAGACCCCAAACAGAAATCAGTGGCGCGCACAATGCTGCTTTCTCTTCGCGCCATTATTTTGGTGAAAAGGGCAGCAAAGACAGCTTCCGTATCACTCCAAGCAGCTGTGTTGACTAGCTCTCCCATTCTGGATCCGCTCAAAGCCCACTGTTTCACTGCACGCCACATTCAGCCCCATCTCTCATCGCCCCCCCCCCCCCACCGTGAGCCCACTCTCGGTTCTAACCGCGCCACTCACCACCCTGGGTAATGTTATTACTGGCAGCATAATTTGTGATGCCACCCCACCCTCCACCCCCAACCAACGCGCGATGTGACATCACGTTCAGTCGCGACTCGACCGGGAAGGCCGCTGATTTCGCTGCTGAACCTTGCACGGTTGCGTGAGCGGCTTGGCGTCGAGAAGACACTAAAAAAAAGAGAGAGAGAAATTATTCATACGTGGTTTACTTTCTCTGTAATCATTATTGTGAAAAATACAATCGTACGCACAGACGCGGTGTGTGTGTTTGGCCGTGCTTTACAACCTGGGGGACGGTAGCTCAGTGGTTAGCGCGGTGGGCTACAAACATGGCGACCCGAGTTCCAATCCCGCTTACGGCCAACACCAGTGACGATTTTTTGAACCGGTCCTGGGCCTCCCCTAGGTCGACTCAGCCTGTACCTAGTGCGCTGTGCAAAACTTTGCCAATAAGGAGACAAATGCGGCCAGGCGTGGTCCTGGTCACCCACCTCTTTATGTGCCGTGTTGACATTCATAGGTGTTCGCTAATGGCACTTGCCTCTATAGTCTGTTCAGGCTATACGGAGGATCTTTGTCTTTGTTGTGCTTTACAAAGAAGAATGGAGCGCGGTTTTTTTCTCGCATACCCCTTTTTAATGCTGAAAAACTGCCGTGATTTTTTAAAACGTTTTGCTTCTTTAGTCAAATGCACTAAAACAATGAAGCCATTCCTTCACTCATGAAAAAAATGCTCCTCTTAAAAAATACTAAATGAAATATTCCATGCAGAACCTATGCACCCCACACGACAGTATACATTTTGAGCCGGCCCATAGCAATTTATGGTTTGCGACGGTCATAGCTATCACCTACTGATAGTCAACGCACAATTGCTTCAATTATTTAATGAAAATGATCGTACAGCTTACAAATAATTTCCACGACCAGTCACGGTCTGTACTGCCTCTCCCCTATAATCTTACTCTACTCCCCGCCACGCCCTCTCCCACCTCTCCCCTATCAACTCACTCAACTATGCTCCAGGTACCCCCTCAGCTCCAGCAACCACATTTTCTTTGAAACTCCCAGTCAACATTCACTGTGTGGGAGGTCGCCCATTCTTCTTTGCTGTCCCCGAGGCCTGGAACTCCGTTCCCCCAGCCGACCGTGCTGTCGACTCCCTGCCCGTGTTCAAGACCAGGTTGGAGACCCCCTCCTCTCCTCCCCATGAGACTCTCTCTCTTTATATCAGGACATAAATCCATAACGAGCCTTATCTCCTCCGGTCGCCCATGCCCCACTCTTTGTATACAATGTTTCAGATGTGGCTTCATTTATGTTAAATACATCCACAGTGTATGCCATTTAAAATGTTATAAATAAATAATGACACGCTGTCATAGTCTAAGTGTTTTTTTCAAGCAAGACATTGTATGTTTTATTATCGTTACTTTGAAGTGGGTTGCAAATATGTTTTGAAGCCAAAAAAGATGTAATACACTGTATGTGTTGGTTAAAAATATATATTTTTTTAATGATTCATTAAGGCTGATGAAAGTCACTTTTTCATATTTTCTGATTAAACATATAACTTTTTTCCCATTGGGACCGCATTGTAAAGCGGAGCTGCAACTCAGCAAGTCTGTGCTCTGACTTTCAATCAACACACGAACCATTAGCAGATGTTACATAATATACTAATATTTTTACATCAGATTTTTTTCTTCAATCCTACTCATACAAATGGCAGAGGTCCAGCAAAGGTAAACATGACTAAAGGGCCGTGTGGCTGTAATTTAATGAATAAAGAAAACAAGCCGTTCTTTTCTGATAAATCGTTTCCTGCTGGAATTGTAAAACCGCGATCACGACCGCATTGAACTAGTGTCCTCGTGTATTGTTTTCACGCGTCGACGTTTGAAATCGCCATGAAGAGCTACTCTTTCAGGATATCCGTGTCGAGCATACCTCCTCTCTCCTACATAGGGTCTCTCCGACTTAATGCGATTCTAGTATATCACTGATTCTGGTACATCACTGATTATATTACATCACTGATTCTGCGATGTCACTAATTCTAATATATCATTGTTTCTAGTACATTACTGATTGTGGGGGGGGGGGGGTTGCGGAGGGAGGCTCGACAGTCCCACTCCTATCTGACTCATCTGAATACGTTGCGCATTAATGGTGCTGTTGTGTACTTTTAATAAGTCAATTGTTTCCTATCGCGAATTATGAAGGTGTGAGTCTCACGGAATCGTTTTTGGCACGGTGCTACTGCACGGTGAGGTTTGGTCAATTCAACGACTGTTTGGCTTCGCGTGGAGCATACGGGGGGGGGTGACAACACTCGCGAGTCCTGGCTGCCTCGCGGCCTAGCACCTGTAACACGCAGCAAGCCCTGACAATCGCTCGTTCGAGTACTGTCCAGATTTAAACCAGCTTAATTTCTAGTAGCCAACACAATTTGACACACACAGGGTGGGTTGATTGATCAAATGACAATCCTAATAATTCGATCGTAAGCAGACATTTCATAAGGTTTTTCTGTTGATGGGGCTCAAATTGGAGCATTGCAGCTTCGCGTCGGCGGCGGTAGGGCCGTGATCGCTGCTCCAAACGAGCTGAGTGCACGGAACAGGACCCGCTTTGTTCTCCAGCAACAGTCAAGCGTGTGTCATCGTGTTTTAAATTAATAGCAGCATGCCCGCCGTATTGTTTTGGAAAATGTTGCGCTGATTAAAAATATTTTTCAAAGGGCAAACTGTGAGGGTTACGGTCGTGCAGCAGGAATGCATCCCGCAGCATCGAGATGCCAGTTGAGCCGAGGCGGTGCTGCCTGCAGCTCACGGAGAGAAGCTCTGCTTTCCCTTCAACGAAAACATCCAGAAAAAAAACACTAATTTACAAGTTGAGTAATGACATCGTAAGCCAAGAATCATTGTTAAAGTGTTTTTTTGTAATTAAGAAGAAACCGCTACATTTAACAATAAGCACACACACAATGTGCCGAAAATATATCTATAAAACCTTTACCAAACACGTATTTAAATGTTGTGAAAAAGCGGCACATTCGTGTGTCTCTAGACCCAAATACGCGTGAGATTCACAACACTGGCATTTATCTTCGTTGCAAAAAAACCTAACTGCAAAATTAATCAGTAAAATAGCGTTACGAACACTGCATGGCCTATCTCTAAATGAGAATTTAATATGACGAGTGAACACAAACAAATCATTTCACCATGACATATTTTTTCCCAATGGAAAATGCATTTCATATTTCTAACCTCGCGAGAAAATATTAACTTGATTTCCATAAAGTCTAACACGCATACGCTATACGCATTGTCCCGTTCCTATATTGAGCTTCGCCTTACAGCATCCTCGCGGAAACTGTACACAAACGCCAAGCGTCTGAACCTTTGCGTTGTTGAAATTGACTCCGGCGCTCTGGCAAATACCTGTGAATGGGATTTGTAGTTCACGCAACCCTTGAATGAAAATGCAAATTAACCACAAGGCAAAACCGTGACCTTTGCAGCCCGCGTGGTGTGGAGCCCTCGGCTCTGTGTGTTGCCTCGCTCGCGCGGGGTCAGCAGACTGGGGAACAGTACGCGAGAGCGTTTGCCTGCGTTCCCTGCTTCACAAAATACAGTTTTATTTTTAGCATGATGAATGTTTTTCAAATCCGTTTTGATGTTTATTTATTTCTGTCGGCACGTGCACTTAGACGCCAATGTAACATAGACGCAACAACAAAGGCGGAAAATGCGCATTCTGTTTCTGTTGTTGTTTTGAAATTGATGTCTTAAAAGTACTCAACCGGTGTAAATATCAAGTGCTGGTGTTGTGAGATGTGCAACGCCGCGACGATAATTACGAGGATGAAACGCGGACTGGCGCTGATTTCACTGAACAGCACTTCAAAGGCTTAGGGTGACCCGAGGAAAATGTGCTCCGTGAATCAACACTCCAGTGGGTTCTCTGCTCCCTCCGCTGAGGCGTGGGCCCTCGTAGTAGCGTGGGCCTTAGTGACAGCGTATGCCCTGGTCACAGCGTGGGGCCTGGTGGCAGCGGGGGCCTTGGGGACAGCGTCGTGTTGACGAGCATTCACCACAAGCAGCCCTTCTCCCTCGTGCCAAAACATCCTTCTCATCAGAAACTCGATCCTCCAAACTAGGTGAACTCATTAAGTTCACCCACAGACATTCCTCTAGCTGCTTGAGCTTGCTACGCCTAGCTTCAAGTAATAATAATAGTAGTACGAAATCTAAATGCCTAATTTTCATTTGCGGACACTCAACGCGCAAAGGAAAAGGTTAATATAAACATGGAGACGCTTACATTGTTTTCTAATAGAACTGTCGCATTACCCTCATTCTTGCAATCGCGACACATCCTCTTCTCGTTATTTATGAAAATCTCTGTCATTATTAGTTTGCGCGAGAGCCACGGAAACAGTAAAGCGTAAATACAACCTGCAAAGGAAATGTCTGTGATAAATCAAATTCAGTTTAACAAGTATTGATCGGGAGGAGATTGAATTCCAGATTAAACAAGTGGATACATTCTGGGATTGGAAGGGAAAGGGCATGGTATAGGAGATAAGCCAGGAAATGGTTTTTAATGTACAATATGTATGATGGGTGGCGTGGTAGCACAGTGATTAGGACGCTATGCTATGAATCCGGCCACCGGAGTTCGATTCCAGGCTATGGTAACATGCGTGTTGAGTGATATTATAAGTAGGCGAGTCCTCCCGTGACGATAAAGTGTGTGGAGGCCATCATCCAGCGAGAGATGACATTATTGACGTCTCCTTAACTGTGCATTTACCTCGTTTTCTTAATGTTTTAGCATTGATTTCACGTTGTGTGTTTTTTTCTTCTCTTATGCAAGGTGCAATTCAATACTCATATTAATATTCGTGAAGGAAGCGCATAGTGATACGGCACGGTGTTTATTGTGAATTCAGCCATTCTGAACAACGCGACACGGGCAGCAGCGCGTTGCACATGCCGCCGCCGCTGCTGCTGTTGTTGTTATTATTACGACCGCACCTTTCATAGGGAAGCGCACAGGCTGCACTGGGTGTCTGTGCGCTTTGGCAGCAGAAAACATAAGCCCGGGATGCGCTTCTTCTGACTTGTTTCTTTGAAGAGGCTTTTGCACAGTGCCACCTTCATCACGGGGTAGAGGCAGTGCCCTGTAAGTGTATAGCGTTGGTCTGATAGCTCTTCGTGAGTTATCAAGGCGGTGTGGCTTTGCGATGGTTTGCGGAATTGTTTTGAAATGCACAATAATGCACCTTAAGATATGCGTATAGTATTAATGTAATCATGTACCATAGTACTACTGATAATTATCTATGCCGAGTATTTTCATGGCTGGCTGCTGATCGGGCTCCTCTTCCTACCAACAATAACCTTATCGTTAGTGGCTGTTGGCCGTTCCCACGGAATCTAGCTGGGTAACTAGCTACATGAGATTTCACGTGTAACAATTAACCATTGGATTGACACGACAGAAAAAAATCGGAATTCATATCGTGACATCGAATAGGTGGGAGTAACGAATACAGAAGACTGATACGGTTAATTTATAATTACTGTAACCTTGAGATACGACCCTACTAGTATAGTTATTTCTCCATGATGATTTTTTATCCCTGAATAATTTATAACACAAAAACAACCTCACTATACATATCATCTTGGTGCTGCACTACGCATACATCAGATTGCTTTTAGTGCTCCGAGTCGAGGAGGATTGTCACAAAAGCATGGAAATTACAGCTGTCTCTTATTTTGCATTACAGAGCCACGGATTCTCTGCCAAGAGTGGCACCGCTAGGGGCCCTGAGTGGAGCTGTCCGTGGTGCTGATCCCAATCCGTGTGGCATTCAGTGGAGCTGTCCGCAGTGCTGATCTGAAGCCGCGTGGCATTGATGGAGTAACGCCCGTGCGCTGGCCTCGCGGACTTTTCCTCCGCCCGTGATGTAGTGCACCCTCTTCTCGCTTGCTTCAGAGATTGAGTACGCGTTAATTTGTTCACGTTCTGAACAATACGCGTTTGAGTCTGTGCCATAGATCATTTTGTCATGTGGTGTAGCGCTTGTTTGTTCATGATAATGCCAGGTGGGAGCACACAGTGAGGGTACTTACTATTCACGAAAACACGAGGAAGTGGCCCAAGAATAATGAATCTTAGCCTGACCTATCAACTCGTGGCATTTTCCAGGCATGTTTTACAAAATGAAATACTTTTAACCAACAAGTACATTAAACAGAGATGCAAAGTTAAAACGTAATAAGTAATGACCTAATGTTCATACTCAGAACCTCACAGTCTCAGACTAATTGTAAGAAATGTCCGTGCGTAATGGAAATCCGGTAGGATTTAAACAAATGTGGTTATATAATGACTCGGAACGTATATATCTTCCGACCCTTTGAAACAACCATTCCGCACGCGTGCCTTAATTCTCACAGCCGAGCACTTGCACACCAGCCCCCTGCGTCACTCCTTATGAAGCGTTGGCACGGCCGATTGCATTCAAAAGATAAATGAGTTGCGATAAAACGGCTGCATTTCAGATAATTAAAATAATTTGTGATTATTCATGCGATCAATATAAGCGAAGCCTAAACACACTCTGGCCATGTAGCGGAGACACATTTCCCAGGAATATTGACTATTCTGCTCACAAACACACGCGCGTTTATAAACAGAGCAATGAGTGACATTGCACAAATGTAAGAGAACACGCAAATGTATTGCGCACAGATTGTCTTTGTAAGGAATGTATTGCAAGGAACGTTTTTTTATTAAAAAAAAACATTTATCGTGAAAAGTAACTTCTCTAAAAAATTATTTTTATTCGTTTTCCTCGAATGAAACGAGGAAGACTGATTTGGGCCACTTTAACTTATAAAGGAGATTAAAGCATAGTAAATGTGACATTTTGAGGTTAATATTGTATGCAGGGATTATGCTGGATTTTGTGCATTTAAGTCTGTTATATAATGTACACGACCACTTGGATTGCAAAGCAATGGAAGGCTATCCGCTGAGCGATATAGCTCAGTGGATAGCCTTCCTGCGTGATTCCATCTCACCACAGTATCTTGCAACTCTTGTCACTGTCAAAACAAAGTTATACGCATCGTTGAGGGTCAGAGTTCAACTCCAACTCTTTCCTGCTGAAAAGTATTTTACCTTTGTGACAGCCAAATAGAGTTAAATTGACTTCTAGAACCGGAGAATATTTTTTTTTTTCTGAAAACCACAGAGCCAGAAAAAGGCCCTTGACCAACGTCAGTACTTTGCACAATACCAATAGCTGGGCATGGTGTTGGTCAACAACCCCAGCGATGTCAAATTGACCTCAATCACGAGCTTCCTGATAGCGCCGTCCAGGCCGCGTAAGGAGTCTCCAGGCTGCTGACACGTGGCGATCCGTCACTGTCACCAAACGGTTCCGGCCGCCTGGGATCGAGCACCACAGGGCCGACTCCGTACCGACTCCCCGCGGCGTTCGTGAGAGATTCCTCGAACCCCCCCGTCAGGAGATGAACTGCCAAATGCAAGGTGTGTTCATTCTTAAAGGGGCAACAAATACCTTGGCTGTCGCAGTCGCTGGAAATGGAGAGAGGGTCTCTGATACTCATCGCTTCTCTGCCTCTGTTGGAAGAGGGACGCAGGTGAGGGGAGCAATTTGAGGCCCGTTTAGAAGCAAGTATACTTCAAGTACAATCAGTCGGTCAGTTTTTACTTAAGCTGGAAGGAACCGTTGAGCTATGTGGCTCTTTTAGGAGCACGTTAAATATCTCAGGTCATCGGGGACAATTTATACAGGATGATTAACTGTGGGAGGAAGGCAGAGTATGCGGCGAAAACTATGTGGACACGGGGAGGCTGCTGCAACCCGCATTAGTTTAACACAATATGCGTTTGATTCGGTGCATCAGGAGACACTTGGGGAGGTCCTGCAACTTTGTAGAATTCCTGCCAGAGTTATTGATTTGATGTCTGCTCTATACGCAAAGACCCAAAGTGCCTTTAAGTGTGGATGCGGTATCTCTGGCTTCTTCCCAGTAAATTTTGGGGCGAGGCAGCGGTATATGTGCTTACCCATACACTTTGCAGTACGCATAAGGACTGGGCTCTTGGTCGGTAGGCTATGCCGTGAATCTGTTGGAGAGGACTGGGTCACTGCCCTTGGCTTTGCTGATGATGCTGTGATTTTTGTGCAGTCATCCAATGCTCTTGTGTTGGCTGCTGATTTTCTGCATGACTTTTCATCCACACAAAGAATCCACTGGGAAAGTGAGATGAAATGTGTCAACTTAATGATAGGGCACCACCAACTGAGGCTGTTTGGCCAGGATGCCTGGTTCTCATGAGTGTGCTCTGCCCTCCGACGTCTCTCCGCAAGGACAACTAGTGACTGGCTACACGAGAACCCTTCGACCAACATGAAACCCACAAAATAACAGAGCATCCATAGATTAACATAGGTTCCATGGACTACCATGGGACGCATAGACTAGCAGAAGACCCATATAATGACACAGGACCAATAGACTAATACAGACTAGTATAAGAGCTGGGTGGGAGGAGAAGACACGATACATTCCCGTGGCCCCCGGGCTACATCCGCTGAGAGCCGCAATGGAGAGTGAGTGTGGAGCAGGAGGGTCACTCGGAATCTCCTGTGTGGACAGTGCCATACATTGTATTTAGACATATTGTTACGTGCTGCACACTTGACTCAATTGGTAGGTAATGGCGGATCCTGCAGCCATTCCTGACCACATTGCCTGGCTGCTGCTGTTGTGTCGTAGGAATCTTGCTTGCAGAGCTTGCAAGCTCACTGGGTTTTTTCTGCTGGAATAACAAACAATCCATCTATCTATATACATAACCAAATCGTGAATCACCAGGGACCCCGTCTCAGTGGCTCTCGGGCTGGCGAGCTGCCAAATCATGACACGCACGACCAACAGGCACCTCCCGTGGGACCCATCATTCCGTCTCGGGGAAGTAAATGAAGGACTATCAGATGCGTTTCGACGTCTGCTGGACGGACGGTTGAGGTCCGTGGCATGGGCTGGAGATTTCTCAGGACTAGTGTCAGCACATTTCTGAACTCCGTGACCTCTATGTTGGCAGTCTGAGTCGCAGCCTGTCAGGGAACGTCAGTGGCCACGCTGCTCATGGTAACTTTGTTTGTTCAAACCGGCACGGCGCCAGGCGCGATGCATATGGTGCCGCGTCACCTCCGATATGTGGAGGAAGACGCGGTGGAAGTCCCCCTGGGTTTCGTTTCAGGGACAATTTTTGGAAAATATAAGTACCGTTTTGGCAAGTTGCACAGTCCTTGGAATGAAAACAATAATCATGAAAGAAACACGGAGCACTTTCATTGCAACATTTTCTACCCACTGAAACGGGCTGTGTGCACGAGTTACATCCAGCGATAAAAGCGGCATCAGCATTCGAGGGACGCCTATGGCATTACCCACCTCTGTCCGCCGGAATTAAGGCAGTGAGCCCCTATTTATGAACAAAGTACATTCCTCATGCCCTCGAGAAAGCAATTTGGCATGCGCGGAAGTTTACAGCCGATGCGTTGTGGAGAAGCCAAAAATGACACTCGCCGGCACGACCATCCCACAATATATTGGGCCGCTTCCGACACCCGTGTCTGCTTAACCTTCACTGTCGCGCTGGATTCGAGTGAGCCCCATCAGCGTGGACGGCGGCGCCGGGCAGGAGCGGCGGGCGGGAGCCCGAGCGACGCGCCGGCCGCGGCGCCCTGCGGCAGGGTGGACCAGGCGCCGTCCTCCCGCGGCTGATACACGGCCAGGATTTCAGCGCCTCGATGTGCATTGGCACCCTACCGCCGACCGAGTTTAATGTACCCTGTGAGCTTGCAAGCTCAGAGGGTATGTTCGGCTGTAATAATAAACATCTACTACTAATGATTGTGATGGGCGTGAACGATCACACTGTCCGTCTGTACCAACAAACACTTCGTCCAGAACCTCGTGTGACCTCGTTTCGTAATTGTTTTGGCAATCCGTCGTCGATATGTTATCGTGAGAGGCAACGCGTAGCGGCCTTCTTGATCCTTGCGTATTGTCCGCTGCAACATTTGAATCAGAAACGTTGACAGCGAAAAGGAGAATGGAATGGCAGGCAAAGAAACGTTGAGCTCTGCATTCTGGTAATTGCGCTGACAGACGAATAGAAGAATATATGGATCAGAGAACAAAGACAAATTGGAGACATCACATTGCCTGTTAAGAAAAGCTTGTGCAGTCGATATTGCTACAAGGAATGGCGGCCGGTGGACACGAGTGGTGACAGAGTTGCAATCGTGGCAGGGACAGGTGCGAGGGATGGGGTTTGGGGGTG
>JAZEWU010000023.1:386158-401234 GCA_036362915.1 Geotria australis | reverse complement strand
TTGACGAAATATTAAACACTTTTTTTATTTCAGTGTCACAGTATCACCTCGATCTCGAAAATAAAAGGCTACACGGGGATCATTGTCTTTGTATTTGTCTAGAATTGTACACATTACAACACAGTCATTGTATTGTTATCAGTTTAGTTAATTATTATAGACTAGCAGAGCACCCGCTCGACGGGCGATGTTGTTCCAAGCGTGTAACACATTCCTCTGATGTCAGGATAAAGGCGGACGAGTGGGTGGGTGAGTGAGTGAGTGGGTGGGTGAGTGAGTCGGTGAGTGAGTGGGTGCTTAAGAGGGTTGATGCTACTGGTGCTAAAGTGGGAATTCAATGCTGAAATAGTGCTAAGGTTTCAGAATAGTAACCATTAGTTAGTGGGAAATAAAGCTGAAAACAAACATAAAATACGTAAATATATACATACAAACACTTCCTCCATTTATCTGAAGTGAGAAATATGGGTGTAATTATTTGATATCGAACTAAAATGAGACATAAACTGCTGATACTAAAAACATTATTTGTGCTTTTTATTTAATCCCAATTAGATTAATGTAAAGCTATTTATACCGGACACACTAGGCCAGCTTTGTCACGATTACAGCTTGTGCAAAATGCAGCTGTTCGAGCTCTTATCAAACCTATAAAGGGTAGACCCACGTCGCTCCCGTGCCGGTATCTCCGCACCGTCTTCCACAAATATACACGATTGATGTTGATATGTTGATGCTTACTTGTAAAGCTCGTAACGGAATGGCTCCAGACTGTTTGATAGAGATGTTGTCTCGCTATGAGCTGCCTCCACGGACTGTATGGAGATGTCTGCTAGTTGTTTTCTTCTCTGTGTTGCCAGGCTGAGGAGTCAGAGGGAGAAGCGGCGCGTTGGGCCGGAGCCCCACGTTGGCGGAACTCTCTGCCGGCGTCGGTCACGAGTGCTCCCTCTCGAGAGAGTTTTAAGTCCATGCACAAGGGATATTTATATAGCTCACCCTTTAACTGTGTTGTTCAATTTAGAACCGTGGGTTAAGCTCTTTGAACTGGAGTGTATGAAAGGCACTATATAAATAAAGGTTATTATTATTAAAAAGGACGATACTGTAAAAACAGAGTACATGGAAACCCTATCGTGAAGTCATTTAAACATAAGCGCATTTCCTCCAGCGGTGTGTGTTAAACTTCACCTGCGAACGCTCTTAGTTAGTTGTATCTCCTAGTATCTAAAGAATCAAGACACTAAAAAAATATTAAAACAGTTGGGGGAACTTAGATTCGAACCCGTGCCCTTCCGAGCCGCTTCGGCTAGCAGACAAGCCGCTGTGGGTTTTCCAGCGGATTGTCTGCTCACGTTGGAAAACCCGCAGGGCCGTTTCGACCTAGGAACAGATTCATTTTCGGAACTATATGATAAACATTACCTTACAGTAACTTGCTTGTAAAATAAGAAGTGAAAAATTTAGGATGTGAACCCGGGACCTCACGGCAGAGAGCAGCTTGTCCGTTCGGGTGAGGAAATACCCACTGAGCCATATCGGCTTAGACACTAGACTGTATTCGGAACTATATGATAAACATTACCTTGCATCACTTATATTACAAGATTATTCGACCGACTCTGAACTCCGTGAGAAGTAAAGAGCAGCGCGGCTCTGATGCCACGTTCTCCTGACACTGAACCCGGCGCCGATCCTCTCAGGGATCTCAATCTATGAACACTTAGAAAAATTGTAAGTGTCGGAACCCAGATTTGAACACAAGACCTCTTGATTGAGAGCACGAGCACTCATCCCACTGAGCCACAGAGCTGCTCTGTGCATGTGTTACCTGGAACTCTCTCATAGCCTCTCCCCAGCGTCATTGGACAATAGCTTATTCAAATGACCACACCACAAAAATAATAATACCCTGACGAACCTGGATTTGAACCCATGTTTCTCAATTGAAAGCCAGGGCATTAACACCCCCAGCTACGCAGCAACGCTATGGGTGCTGGGTCGAGAACTACAAAATACTCTCCCCGGTATCGGCGTTATTGAAGGAAACTGAACAGTTTATACAAAAGCCACCGGTCAGATGAACATGGATTTGAACCCATGGCTTCCCCGTCATCACCCTGGGAGTTTCACGCACTGAGCCACAGCATCTCTCTGTGAGTTCCGTGTCTGGAACTGTCTCATAAAATCTCGCTGGTGTCGCTGACGTTAAGAGCAATTTCTCTGTAGCCTCACCACCCTAATTGTGTTATCATGAAGACTCACAACCAGCACGTTCCTTGGACCTCCCTCCCTCCCTCAGTATAAACGTGTATGAGGGATGTCTTCAATGAATTTGCAATTGATCAACACTACAAAGTTATTCCACAAAGCGTTTCACTTGTAGTATTGGGCTGTTTTGGCCTGATACTAGGGTCTTCAATCCGGGTTATGTACTGTGAGGTTACTCAGCTCGTCACCTCGTCTCTGTCTCCCCGTAACCTCGTCCGGTGGGGACCCCCGCCCCGCATCCGCGCGCCCATTGGTCCGGGGGGCGCGACGCGTGCCGAGTGCCGAGTGCGGGCCATTCAGGAGCCGCCCCCTAACGTTACGCGGACTGACTGACGGACACACGGACAGACAGACACAACCAACTTTTTTCTTTTGATGCATAGTGGAAGTTAATATAAATAACAAAAGTTATCTTATTTGGTATGGCAAATGACTGAAGTTTTGCATGTAGGGGGGGATGGGGGACGGGGGGAGGGGCGAGGACGAGGCGACAACCCCCCGTCCCCCTCCCCGATGGCTGGGGCGCCATCACTACCACCGTCACCGCCACCACAATAATAATAATATCAATTTAAGTAGCGCCGTTCACCCGATGGTCACAAAGCGCTGCACAAGGGCCACAAAGACGACGACATGTCAACAACGAAAGAAAAAACAACCAATAAAAACCAAATCAACAGAAAATAAATGATTAAGGCTTCTTCTTCTTTTCGATTCTTCAAAGCACGATGGTCAGCCTCTGGACATCTTTGTCTTTCAGCTCGGCCCTCGAAGTGTTTGGTAGAATTCGCAGGCAATACCATATATTACCTGACAGGGATCGTGACGAGAACGCTTCTACCTTGACCCCCATGATTAAGGCTGCTTCGAATATACTGAAAGGTCGTGAAACTGGCAATCTTAAGAGCGGCCAAAATCTGCCAGCGTCCCCTAAGATGGCCGTCACTTCCTTAAAGACAAACACGGAGGGAGACAGGGAGGGAGGGTGAGCGATAGGGAGAGACATAGGGACACAGAGACAGGAAGACAGAGAGACAGACATGAGGGGGAAACAACGGCAATCCAAATTAAACAATCAACATTGAAGCACAAGAACACACATAGACAAACGCAACAGCAAAGAAAAAAAACCGCAGCCACCCACAACAACAAAACACAACTTCCACACGCAACACCTGGGCAAACACCACGAGACGAGTCTAGGCAAGGCAGGACTTACACAAACTGGGCCAGGAGTAGGCCGCGCAAAACAGACAACAAAAACA
The DNA here is from genome assembly GCA_036362915.1 of Geotria australis. Taxonomy (NCBI): domain Eukaryota; kingdom Metazoa; phylum Chordata; class Hyperoartia; order Petromyzontiformes; family Geotriidae; genus Geotria; species Geotria australis. Next base: position 397,701 of record JAZEWU010000023.1, on the reverse strand, counting down.
AGCAACAAGAGCATGGCAGACAACAAAAACAAACCCCAAAGTTACACAGAAACAAACCACCAGTCAAAGAGAAAAGGAACAGATGAATGCAGCACACGCGCTCCCAGCACGCGGGCGCGCGTGGGCAATCACCAAATGCAGGTGATTGTGTGCCGACGCTGGGGTCTGAGAGAATGGCGGCGAGTTCAGATGCATTGGCTACTCTCGGACCAAACAGTGTGGTGTCTTCGTGGTTTCATGTTCGTTTTTTGTCTACATCTTCATCCCGGCAGACACAGGGCGCAAGGCAGGGCTATATCCAGGATGGGACGCCAGTCCATCGATTAACACAGCATGCGACTGTTTTACTGTAGAGGGTGGTCCAGATGTTTTGTAACCCACATTTACGTCTCAGAAACGGAATATTTGTGTATACCAATGGAGTTGTGCGATGTAATGTAAGCAATTAAAAAATGACACGTAAACATAATTATAATAATAATAGCATTTATAGAGCGCTTTTCACCCGAGGATCATAAAGCGCTGCACAGGGCTGCGGAGAGAACGGCATGTCAAACAACGACAGAGAACGGAAAATCAGCAACATTTTTTTTTATCCGCGCTGTGGAGAGATCGGCATGTCAATAACATCAAGACAGAATAACTGAGAGTCAAGCAATAGCGATAAATAATAAGACATAGGACATAAAGACAACAGGAAAATAATAATAATAATAATTCTACAACAAGCAAGGAGGGAACAGATGTACCCGAGCAGACGCAGATCGGAAGAGAGAGAGAGAGCCAACATCTCAGCACGGCACCACTGACCCGCACCAACAATCCAAGCCAGAGAAAATAATAAATAAATATGGAACTGTGGTTAGAAACAGAACTGAATGAGCACTGGAAGAAATATATCAGGGATCGATTAAATCGGGGGTCACACGACATCTGGACCACCCTGTACAACGTCACATGTGTGACCTGCTGAGAACCGGGGTGTAGGCGCCACAGCACACGAGGGGATGGGCGGTCAGCACCACGCCGAACCGCCTTCGTCTCCCCAGTGGCGATGTTTACACACCGCAATGGATACTCATTTGAGGCTGAGTCGACCTAGTGGCGGCCCGGAACCGCTTTGAAACAATCTGGTGTTCGTGGCCGTGAGCGTGAATCAAACTCGGGGCGCTGCGTTCATAGCGCAGGGCGCTAAACGCTCCACCAAAGATTCCCCGTATAGGCTTAACAGACTGCAGGGTCAAGTGCAGTTAGCGAGCATTCCACCACCGCTGCCCAGACACACACACACGAGTACTTACCGACAGTGCAGCGAGTTTACACGTTACTGCCAGTCTCCCACCTCCGCAAGACGCCCCGGCACACGGCACGTAATTAACGGAAGGCAGCAAGCCACCGGGTCGCTCACGCGCCGCAGTCATTTGCATGTGTAAATCGGTGGCTGAGTAATGAGCTCATTATGGGCCTGTGTCCCCAGCCCGCGCCGTTGCCCGCGCGGCCCTGCCGGGGAGACGAGGTGCGCCATGGCCCTCAGGGCGCCCGTGAACGTTCAGGAGAAACAAGCGGCGCGAACGGCGGCAGCGTCGTCAGGCGCGCCCGACGCACCGGAAATTCACTCTCCGCGCCGCTAATGTGATTTAGGGCCAATTCAATTCAACTCGGAGCCCTTATTTAACGAGAGTGTTCTCTGAGCGAGAGCTGCCCGTACATTTCATGACCGGGCCATTTCCCCTTGATTATTCAAATTGCAGATAATCAGTAATTCGGCCAGCAATTATGGAATCATTAAGCACCTCCCGTAAAGGCTGGCAATCAGTCAGTCAGTAATAATAATGCAATAATAAGGGTAGATAATTACGGGCTGCCTTCCACCGGGTGTGGCGATCTGGAACAGGAGGGCTGTGCCCGTCGGAAAGAAATATCGTTAAGTTTACTGCCCCTACAGCAGTTGTTTGCGGCCAACTGCCCTCGGTGCCCTTGAACAAAAAATTAATAAACGCGACAATCCAGGTCGGCGTGATTCTTCAAATGAATACTATACATGGGCACAGAGTGCAGACAAATGATGGCACCGCGGTTAGCGAACGGCGCAATGAACCCGGTCACCCGAGTTCGATCCCCAACAGCGGCTAAACATCCGTGGAAGAGCGCTGTCGGGTCTAATAAGGAGGTCACGAGCGGCAGCTTTCCTCACGGCATGTGGCTCAAGCGCCTTCTTTGACCATACTTCACCACGCAGGGTGGTGCGGATCGGTGAATTGGTATGCCTGGGATCCGTGCAGATTAGAGCCAGGGAATTCCTGTGGTCGCCATCCGAGGGATCGTGAGATCCGAGGGATCGTTGGCCCGATTGAGACCATAGGCTGCGCTTGGATTATGACGAGGAGTTATCCAATGATCTCTTTACGGAGTTCAAGTGGAGCGAAACGTCGGGCGTTGTGCCGCCGAGTTAGACACGTGGTACACGCCGGATACTCGCCGGAGGGCCAGAGGGGCCTGCGTGACCGATAGCCGAGCCGGCGAGCCGCTCGCTTCGCGCCAACATCGTGTCGAGAATGAGAGAAGAACGAAAAAGGCGCATGTTTGTTTGATGAGCACCAAAAATTCTTTACCGGTCGTTGCCGAAAATAAGAATCGCTGTAAAGACGGCATCTATATGTTACATTCCATTCCGCTGTTTATGAACGAGCCACACGCAGGCAATAACACACTCCGCCACTTCATCAATTCGCCCTTTCACGCCTCCGATCCTGGATTCGCGGCATATTCAACGCATGTAATGACTGAAGCGTTGTCTTTTTGCAGCTCTGACCAAACATTCGCTGTAGAACAATATCTGTCTTAGAAGCGTCCGTAAATCCGGAAAGTGATTAAGTGTTTTGCTAGGATCGGCGAGGAATTCCAAATGTAACAAGCGCAACGATTGGAGAATTGTTTTCTGAGCCTGGGATAAAGGTTGGTAAATAAAAGATGCGAGTGGCAATTTTAAGCAAATATTATCAAGTGACAATTTTCATTGTGCGCTGTAAACAGGCTTGTGGCGAGGCAAATCAGTTTGTCCATGTATTGATACCACGCTGGTTGTAATGCATTACCTTATCTCTTTTGTGGAACATCACCAAAGGTGGTAGCAATTTTTGTTTTTGCTTCTGGAGGTTGTTGAAAATGGACGTTCAAGGATCCTAACGTTTCCATCCCGCACAATCCACCTTCGTCCCATTCTAAATTCAAGTGGCGCACATACGTTCCGCATCGCCACGGAGCATCGCACGGGTAAAACAGTGGCTAAATGAAAAACTAATAACGGAGGCTTTGTCAGAATCGGTCAAGTCCGTCAGAGGTCACGGCGAGGTACTCCGTGAGACGGCTCCCACATTCGCTCCCAGATCGCCGTAACCCCTCCTGTAGCATGCCAGCGAGACAATTACGTGCCACTCGCGCCGGGCCTTGGCTGTGGCACTTTCACGAGCCTCAGCAATTCTATGAAAAATAAACTGGCGCCGCGGGATTGATGTATCGTGTGCGGGCGCACGCTGCGAGCCCCGCTTGGTGGCCCGCGCGTGTCCCGAGTGGGGGCCCAGCGTGCACACTGGGTGGGGGCCCGGCGTGCACGCTCGTGTCCCGAGTGCGGGGTGCGGACCCTCCGCCGGTGCCGACTCGCCGGAAAACGCGCGCCGCAATGTGGGTCACGCGGTTTCCTCCGACGGTGATGAATAGGTAGGCGATGCAAGCGAGGCCTCCCCGGATTGAGCCATAACCTTTCCGCAATGACCATCACCTGCGCAGAAACATGCTTTACAATGAGTCCGGGAAAACAAGCATGAAGGCGTTTTTTGTGTGTTTGTTGTTCTTGTGAGGGATAATATTTTCGCTGCGGCCGAGATGCAGGGTTTCAGCCGCATGACTGCAGCAGCAACGGCAGCGGTGGAGATTGAAAGTTAATGTCGCTCGCTCGGCTTCGCACTGCCGTTAGAAATTTAGGCCGAAGGGGTTAATGGGATCCGCAGTAACTTGCTCCTGTTCCCACGGCGCTAGGTGAGGGCGAGGTTGCGGCCCGCAGTGTGCGCTTGCCCCGGTGTTCCGAGCGTCAACGACGGAACGCTTATTTATCCGTAGGGGTTCTCCTAATAAAATGATACAAAGCGTTGGACGCAGCGCTCGCCTGCATCGCCGCAGTTGTAAATAACAACCCTCTGACATGTGTCTCTGAGAGTAAACACAACGCTCGCACGCGGTATGCTAAGTGCTGTCTGTCACTTCCGCGGAGTCTTCGGTTCAATTCTCACACCTTCCGAGGCCTACGCAGACACCCCTCCGCCACCTCGCATGTTTCCCTCGTCGTGGGACACGCTTGCCGATGTCCCTGAGCAGAAATTTCCCGCAAAATGTTCCCCTTTGTTGCGTGAACACCGTGTTGGCATGAACACGCGGAGCACTCACGCTGGCCTTTTGTTCAAATGCGTAACCGAATTTACTTCAGTCAAATAGTTGTCCTGTCGGTGTAGCAGTGCGTCATGGGAATATATCGAGCTGGCTTCAGGTGTGGCTACGCGCGGTGTGAATATTTGTAGGGAAGAGGACTGTTCATTGTTTTTATTTAATGGAAAGCATGCCACGGTATTTTTCACAATTCAATCCCACGCTCTCTGTAAACGATGGGAAGCCCGTCTGAAAATACAACCCATCTCAGCAGGAGAATTCGTGCAGGCTAAACGCACACGGAACTGTACAGGGTTGTCCAGATGTCCTGTGAGCCCACACCCATCGGTGTACACAAATAGTAGGTTTGAGAGGATTAAATAGGGGTCAGACGACATCCAGACCACCCGGTAGATACAATGTGGTCGTCACATGACAAGCATGCGAGGCATGATGGGAGTCGTACCTTTGCGCAGTTGGTGAGCAACGCTCCTTTGTGTGTTGTTTTGTGTCTGTTGTTGTCTCAGCTGGCCTTGACGTGGCGAACATAAAGAGAAACAGCACGAATGTTCTGAGTAGCTGGCACAAATATTTGTCTGTTGGCCCTACTTGTGTCTACGATGATGAAGTGTAATTACATATTTTATTTTTTACAAATGACGAAAATAAGCTTTGCAGGGGGCTTTTCATACCACAAAAGAACGCAGTGCGTTCAACATATTATTACTATTATTTTTTATAAACCAACATAATCATGCTTTTGTGCACGTACGTGGATGATAAGATTATTTTTTTCATGCCAAAGAAATCTTGGCAAACATGAATGTTTTATCCTGCTGCTGGTATTTAAATTAGCTTGCCAATTTAATTGGGGAAAAATAGACGCTTGCTCAAAGCACACAGTTTTTTTTCCCCAAAGCCTTCAAATGAACGAATATTATTGGTCTTATTGAGCCCCCTCCTCACAACCCCTCAAACCAAAAAGTAATAATTAAAGGATTTACAGAGCTTTCAAATATATATTGTAATTTGTAATTCATACATGCTCTTCTTCTTTAGTAAATAACGTGGTGTGGTTAGCACACTGTTCAGGCACCTACGTTTGAGTCCTGCCGTCGGCTAACATCACTGATGGTGAGCGATTGCTGAGCTGACCACTAGCCAGTCCCTCCACCCACGCACTCACAAGGGTAGTGAAAAAAAACCCCATGGTTGACTTTGCATTGGGAAGTCTTCATCTGGCAAATTAGTTGACAAAAGGCCGAGGGATTATTGTGGTTGTTAGAATACAGAACACTACAGGGAAACGCCATATCGACTCGCTCCAACACCAAGGTTCCAATCAATAATTTCAGACACTTAAATAGTTTAAGACAATCCCCTCCGACAAAAAAAAATATCCGTGCAATTTTTCTTAGCACATTCGTTCCTATTGTCCACCTTTTGGACGGCAGGGTGGCGTAGTGGTAACACCTGGGCCTCACGGAAAGAAAGTCTTTTCCCAGGCAGTTGAATTCCTGCCTCGGGCTCCTTTCTGTGTCGAATTTGTGTGATCTCCCACTGTTCTGCGTGGGTTTCCTCCGTGTTCTCCCGGTTCCTCCGACAATTAAAAAACAATAATTGGTTAATTGACCGATAAAATCATAATATATAGGAAAACAATGTGTGGCGGGTGTTGCCCCGGCTGACCGTCTGGCTGACTCCTCCCCTCTGCGGTTTCCTCGCTACGCCTCCCTATCCGTGTCTCGTCCATGACGAGGCGTGACATTTGCTCGCATTCTAAATTGATCATCATTATTATGATTGTTATTATATCGAGTGTGGCAGTTATCTCGTTGCCCCGTAGTCTGGCTGCAACAAGCCCTTGTGCTGTCCCCCTGTGAACGCTAAAGGAATTGAATATGCGGCGACAAACAAATGCATTTAATTTCCCTGCGCCACGCCGCGGTCCTTGCCGTTAATTGTTTTTCGCACAACCCAGCCACCTACCGGCGGGGCGATCGACAATTCTGAGTCCGCGTGACAATGCGCGGATATTTCACGACGATGGAAATTGTTGCTTTCCCCCAATGAGCATTGGAGCGTGCGATAATTGAGATCATGTTTGTGCTGAATGATGGAAAAGTGTTGTGCGTTTCGCCTTTGCTATCTCCGAGAGCTGTCAGTGAACCACTAATAGTGCACACGTTTAGCAGCCTTACTTAACAGACGGCGTATCTGCAAGCACTGCGTGCGGGAAAGTACGGCGATGCCGCCCAAGATAAACGGAAAACTTGCTGGATATTTGCCAATTTTTACAATATTCAATTATTCCTTCAGAGGCTTTATGTTTTGTACATTCTCATTTCATTCAAACTTGTTTTTTTCGTCTGCATTCCTTAAGAGTCAAAACTAACAAAACGTTGAACGGCGCGGCTGTTTTTTTTTATAACGGGGAAAAGTTTGTGTAACGGCTCCCGGGGATCGTATCTGAGGCATCGAGCACAAGCGCCGCTGATAGACCCTCGCCCGCTGCGTCTAACGGGAGCTCGCAAATTGGCGCCTGAGTGCCAGCCTCCGTTAATCAAGCGCGGGACGCTGATGAGTTGCCGGCAATCGGCTGCAGATAGCGCCGGTCGTCGCTCCCACAGGACCTCTTCAAACCGTGCACTCTAAGGATTTGCCGTTTTAGATTTTTACAGAATACGGCCAGAAATGTGAAGTGTGCTTTAGTCAAACAAGGGGGGTTTTGGTTGTGGCTATTCAACCGAATGGGTTTAGTGAAAATGGTTGAAGTGGCTTTTGACATTGATTTTTCAGGGGTGACCTTAATAAATATAAAATCATATATTTATAATTGTGTGTATATTACGATAATATATTGCAATTTCAGTGTTTGGGCCTTGTCACTTGGAAGTATCGTTTTGTCTGTCCTATGCACACAAATACTGTAGATATGCCTACATATACGATAGGTTTTTTAAATCTGCATTTTTGTCAAGACAAAGAGAGAATGAATAACATAGCAAGGTAGAGACATGTTGTATTGACTCTCAGCAGAGGTCAGCGCGTTTAGGTGCGACACGTCATAAAAAGGAATGGTCGGTGGTCAAGACTAGTGACGGAGTGCCAGTCAAAGGATGGATCATGCCCAAGAGGACGTCCGCTGGGGAGATGGACCAAGTCAATCATCCCCTGTGCAGGTGCTGAATGGATTGTTGCATTGTGAGACTGTGGGAGACGGTGGCGGCGTGAAGCTATATCCACCCAACGGTGGAGAGATGACGATGATGAATATTGAGACGTCGATACAATCAGCAAAAGCAAGAAATGTCAGTTCAATTGTGTCAAAGCCGAATACTGGGACCACACGAGGAACCTAAACTGTCTCGTTGCAATGTGGCAGCAATGTCTCAATGCACCTGACCTTGGCCTGGGACTCGCTCTTTAACTTGCAAGTCACGCATAGTCACCATTGTCAGCTCCTTTGTAAAGAGGACAATGAGGAGCGCGCAATGGGTGCCACGCGACGCGCGTTGAGAGGCTCCGAACAGCTGGGGAATAAAATCGCACAATTATCCAAACTATGGGAGAAGGAATATGTTATGTTTTGAAATAATTAGTTCAACAACTTTCTTTTTGCACCGGTGCCAAATTGTCAAAAGACATCTCTGCCACTTTTACATCTCTGAATTCCTCTCAGCGGCGTGCGCTTTTAATGGAGCGTGGTGCAATCCACATTTCGCGGAACAGCTCTCCGTCTCTCCACACGTATACAGGGTGCGGCATAAGTCGCGTTACCGAGAATAATTATTTGATTCGCCAAGGGTTCGAGACGTTGAAAAATAACACAGAACTGTGCCGCCGCCGCGCTCGACGTTGTTCAGTGGTCCAAAGATGCAACATACATTTTGAACATGGTGGAGGACACTTTGAACAATTTGTGTGACAACTAACAAATATTTGTTTTCTCAAAGTGATTTCATTATTCCCGGTAAAGCGACTTATGCCGCAGCCTGTATATCTATACCAGTGCATTGTGGCTGATGGCGACAGTGTGCATCGGTAGTGTTTAATCTGCAAGCACACAGCTGTTTGGACATTTGTCAGGGGCCAAATGTCGGGGCGGTGCAGATTGAGTGCGGCTGCCCTCTGGCCGGCGCATGCGGCTGTGGTCCACGGGGGGATTTACGTCTCTACAAGCTCTGTGGGAAAACTTTGTGATAAATATAATTGCTGTTGTGCCAGCAGTCTATAACAGCAGCTGCTGCGATAGCGCGCATGCAGTACGCGTCGCGCGTGGCACAGCTGCCGAGAGTGGTGATCGCTGCTTCACAGCGGCACGATTAGCAGCCTCGACTTCGCTCGCGAAAACTCAACGCATTTCGTCGATGATACTACCCGAAAATATAATATAATCGGCGATGTTTTGGTAAGTGGCCCATCTGCCATATGTGCTGTAAAAACGGGCCTTGCCAGGATCCATCCATCCATTGTCAGAAACCGCTCAATCCTGTACAGGGTTGCGGTGAGCCGGATCCTATCCCGGCAGACACAGTGCGCAAGGCAGGGGTATATCCAGGATGGGACGCCAGTCCATCGCAGGGCACCTGGGGAAATTTAGCCAGTACCTTAATTAACCTGGCAGCATGTCTTTTGACGGCGAGAGAAACCCGGAGTGCTTGGTGAAAACCCACGTGGACATGGGGAGAACATGCAAACTCTACACAGAAAGGCCCCCGAGCCGGGATACGAACCCGGTACTTCTTGCTGTGAGGCGGCAGCGCTACTCACCGCGGAACTGTGCCACCCCGCCTTTCCAGGTTCGTCATCTGCAACATTTATAGAGAATCACCCTATTGTGGCAGTGTTCTTGGCACAGGCGATGAGGGTTTGTTATTTGTGCTTCTGCTCCACTGCAAAGCCAGTATCATCAACGTGTAATTAAACTCTTGTGGTATTTACGTCAATTACACAGGCATTTCATGCAGAAGCCATCCGCACGTTTCCGAACAATTACGTTTCAGTTGTGCCGTCTGCGTCGTGCCAACAAACAACGACACTTCTGTTTGGAAGTCTGTAAATAGCGATGGATCAGCCTGTGCCGGAGAAGGGCCAACAGCAGAGGACATCACTGAACTTTTCCCAGCTCACGATTTACCACGTGCCAATCTGAAAGTCATTATTAAATGTGATGTTTTTTGTCATTCGTGAGACAATGAGCTCACCGCACCTGCGTGGCAGGGTGGCGCATTGGTAACACCCGCGCCTCTATGAAAGATGGTCCTGCCAGAGGCGGTTCGATTCCCACCATTGGTGCTTTTCTTTGTGGAGTCTGTGTCATTTCTCCCCCTGTTCTGCATGGATTTTTCTCCAGGATCTCCGGTTTCCTCCCACAACTAAAAAATACGTATTAATTGGCTGATTCTTTCATAATCTATAGGACGCAGTGTCTGGCAAATGTTGGCGATGGCTAACTGTGTGGCTGCCTTCCCCACGTGGACATGGGGAGAACATCCAAACTCCACACAGAAAGGCACCCGAGCCGAGATTCAAACCTGGGAATTCTGGCTATGAGGCAGCAGCGCTACTCACCGCGCCACCGTGCCGCCCAGTCTCATTTTTAAAACTGCAATTTAATCAAGATTATTTTCTCCTGTTTATTTATCAAGGAAAGTCTGTTTTTCAGGAGGGTCCTGCCAAATTGCTTGGTAAGGTGTGGGGATTGCCGTATGTACTGCAACCAAGTAATCTGTAGGATATAATTTAAAGTTTGGTTCAATTTGGGCCGTTGTGCCGGCACAGAGCGGCCCCTTCTTGTGAATGAGGTGGCGGGCGCTTTACCATTTATTGTGTTATCGTCGGTGGAACTTGAAACAAACCGTGAGACCTTCTTGTCGGCTGTAGTTTAGACCATTACTTCCTTTGATTATAATAAAACACAACAGTTGTTAAAAAAATACCTAATTCTCATTAAATGTTTGATCAGCTATGGAAATGCCAGCACTGTAAAGGTTAATAGCATTTTAAATTGGCTCTCCTTATAAACCGAAAAAGTGGATGCCTTTAATTATCAAACTTGTTTACTACTTCGAAAGAGCATCACTTATTGGAAAAACTGGGGCTGCTAACGTTCGCCATTTTATAGGCTGTGAAATAACCTTAATCTATCATCAGCGCGCTATAATTCCACGTAAAGTCGCACGGATCCTTTGCGGATTTATTTAGGAGAACACGGCGGCCACAAAGGCGCTCACTCAAGGTCGCCGGGCGTGCTGCTGCTGTTGCTGTCGTGCAGGCGACGCCAATAAAGGCGGGCGGCCGTTGCCGCGCCTGACAGATGATGTGAAATGTACGCAACAGCAGTTGGCTAATTGGCAACACAATTTCCCAGGTAATGGATATCTTGGCATGCTTTCCGCAAGTACATTGTGCGGCTAATTAACATCCATTTACATGTTCTTGGTAAACTCTGCGGCTCGCGATACCTGTACATTGTCTTCCGCAAGGTGGTAGTGGGACAAAACCCGTCTGAGAGGCGATCTCTCCTTCCTTAATTGACTCCGTTCCTCAGCGCCGCGCCGCAAACAGTTTCTCGTTGACAGGTGCAGTCCGAGGGGCAGCGTTGCGACGGAGACGCGTGTCGCGCTGGAGCTCACCAACGCGCCATTATGTCGTGGCGGCTGTCGTTCAGCAGCAGAGTCTCGCGTTTCACTCCCCTTGTCGGAGAAGGAAGATTTGCCACACGTGGCAGGTATCCCCTCTTGCGTGCGTGGGTGTTCTCCGGGAAGTTTTGGCTTCATCCCTCGAGTAGCCAAACTCTGATAAACGGAAGCGGCCCAACATTCCAATGCGGGGGCATCGCTTAAATAGATAATCATAATAATAGCATTTATAGAGCGCCTTTCACCCGAGGGTTACAAAGCGCTGCACAAGGCTGCGGAGAGAACGACATGTCAATCACGACAGAGCACGGAAAATCAGCAACAAATTTTTTTTAGGTTTTTTTTATAACCCGAGCTGTGGAGAGAACGGCATATCAACAACGGGGTTACTCCAAGGTAGACAGGGTGCTTACGGTGCTCAAGTGGTGTTCCAGACCATTTGATTTTAAGAGGTCGGTTGGCTTCACGATTCCTGAGATG
>JAZEWU010000023.1:357631-382062 GCA_036362915.1 Geotria australis | reverse complement strand
CCACTACTTTAAGGGTAAGACTGTAACCAAATTAACGGCAATTATGCAAACTCAGCAATAGCTTAACAATAAGTACAAATTCAACAGCTTGAATCAAGTGCTGAGTTAACTCTTAGAGGTTAATTAGAAGAGATTTCGGGGAATATGACAATGAACACAAGTTCAAGACATGCCCGGGCTTTTGGGCTAGACTAGGCCGCGGCGCGATAAAGTCACTACTTTAAGGCTAAGACTATAAACAATTAACGGCAATTACTCAAAATTAACAATAGGGTGAAGAGTGAACAATAGGGTGAAGAGTGGATGTTCCCGTGCGTTACTGTATTGACGATGGCGAGTGTTGAGCAGGACAGACGCCCAGATATGCAGTGAAATTATGTTTTCAGGAAAGGGTAGGACTTAATTGCTAGACTAGGCCGCCGCAAGTTACAAGGTTAACACTATAAACAAAATAAAACAAAATAACGGCAATTACGCAAACTCAACAATAGCTTGACAATAAATAAAAATTCAACAGCTTGAATCAAGTGCTGAGTTATATCTTAGAGGAAAATTAGAAGAAATCGGTGAATATGAGAGCTGCGCGTGAAAACACGGCAAGCGTCCCTCGTGTCGTGTTGTGTATCATTGCTGCGTAACTAAAATGTGATACCAAAGCGTGGAGATGCATCATCATCATCGTCAGAAACCGCTAAATCCTATACAGGGTTGCTGTGAGCCGGAGCCTATCCTGGCGGGCACAGGGCGCTAAGCAGGGCTACACTCCGGACGGAACACCAGTCCATCACAGGTGCAGAGGCGTCCGATGCTGCAGCACAACGTTATGCAAATTAAATTATTCCGTGAATCGTGTTTCCATCATTTAACAGGCATTAATACACTGCAGGTGATGTGCAGATGTACATCGCCTCGGGCTGTTTCATGTGTCGACGTATTGTTTATAATGCAGCGTAATGGCTATCAAACAGATGTGGGCGACGTAAGCCACGCCGTTTCTTTGTTGCTGTTTTTATGCTGTCAGCATTTGCATCCGAAAAGATGAGTGTGGTCTTCATTAGGCAACGCAGCTCTCTCTCCCTCGCTGTCTCTCAAACAGTATTTCTATCCCAGCAGTTACGTTTCCAAAACTTTATGAAATGTGAAAGGGTTATGTTTTCAAATGTAAAATATTGCAGTTTTTATCATTACCAAGTAAACACCTAAAGCGAATTAGTATACGACCTTTGAAGTTGCCTTAATCATTTATTTTCTGTTGCTTTGGTTTTTCTATTGTGTTTTCTTTCGTTGTTGGCGTGCCGTCCTCTTCGCGGCTCTTGTGCAGCGCTTTGTGACCCTCGGGTGAAAGGCGCTATATAAATTGATATTATTATTATTATTATTATTCCCACGTTTTGAAACGTGCATTGTCCATAATTCATGTAGATTTTATTTTGCAAAACTAAACATTAAATCCGTTGGAACTTTTGGATTAAAAACATCTCATCAGAGCTTTTGCTTTTAAATGAAATTTTCAATCATAGTTTAAAAAGCATGCGTAAGATGCTTATTTTTTTATAATTAACTAGGGGTCGCTGGAGCGGGTGGTGGTGTGAGGTTTAGTTTGTGTATTTTTATATTTCTTGGTCACGGTAAGACATTGCTGAAATATTCAGCTCAGCATGAAGCACCGTTGCTGCTGCTAGCGCCTTGGATGTATCCAGGGGAATGTGTCAGCATGACGACTGTGCCTCGGTGATTTATGATGGCCATTACAAAGGATAAGATGTGCCCCTTACGCAACCCAACAATTCAACATCAAGGCTGCCACAGCCCCAACTGAGCAGAGCGGGCGTTTGTTTGTTTGATCAAGATAAAACCTCATATCCGGCAGCCGCTGTAGAGAAAACATATTTTGGCGGTAACATAAATATTTATAAATCTGAAACGCGGCCATGACCAGCGATATTTTCATATACTATGCACACCTCAGTGAAATGAAAAAAAAAATGCAATTTTATATCCGCTGCCTTTTGGTCGCATCTGAATAAGGTTAAAATGGAAATGGTTGGTGGATGGGCGGGGATTGGTTGGACGGGGGTCGGGGAGGGCGCATGCGGAATCTGGACTTGCGCTCCGCTTCATTCCACCACAATTATGGCAAGAAGCGATGTTTTCTCGCCCGGAGGTCGACTCAGGGTCACGCGGCCCTGCTGGCTGCGTCTGTCGGCACGCGATCGGAGCGAGGCGCCACGCCGCGCCGGACGAGCTGCCACCTTCAGCGCCGTCACCACCGGCGACGAGCGAGGCGCCCAGCACGCACACGCACGTGTCCCGGCGTGCTCGCGGGCAGTTTCACTAACAGTCGTTAATTGTTACGATCCTAAATGTTACGTAACGAATGACCAGCCGGCTGTGTTGGCTCCGTGAGGGGCTCGGTTGTCTGTGTCACATTTGCGACCCTGCTTCATGACAATATCCAGCGACGAATCCTGCTAGTGTGATGATGTGGGCGAGCCTTCGCATGTGGACGTTTGTCTAAGGAATGCATGTGGGTAACAGCTAATGGACTGAACGTCCATCCATCCATCCATTTTCTGAAACCGCTTAAATCCTGTATAGGGTCGCGGTGAGCCGGAGCCTATCCCGGCAGACACAGGGCGCAAGGCAGGGATATACCTAGGATGGGACGCCAGTCCATCACAGGGTACCGGGTGCAATTTAGTCAGCAGGCTAATTAACCTATGCAGCAGCATGTCTTCGGACTGTGAGAGGAAACCGGAGCGCCAGGCGAAAATCCACGGGGACACGGGGAGAACATGCAAACTCCACACAGAAGGGCACCCGAGCCAGGATTCGAACCCGGGTCCTTCTTGCCGCCCCTACGCCGAACTTTTCTGGGTAAAAATGTCCCCGCCATGCAATCATTGTCAATATGACATCTGCGCCTCACAGAACGAAGGTCCTGCTTGAGGCAGTTCGATTCCCGTCTCGGGCGCCTCTCTTTCTGGAGTTTGTGTTCTCCTCCTGTTCTGCATGGGTTTCCTCCGGGTTCTCCGGTTTCCCCCGACAACGTAAAAGACACTCATTCATTAATTGGCCTATAGCATCATCATGTATAGGACGTAGTATGTAGAAAATTGTATCGCAGGCTAACCGCGTAGCTGTCTTTCCCTAGCCACGAACCTCACACCGATGGGCTGCTTCTTATACCGCGCGCGGGGGAGGGCGGGGTACACGACCTTAATTCGCGCGCGTCTTCGTAAAGTGGCGACAGTACAAAACGCGCCAAAAATAAACGAGCGACGCGCGTTGGCTACACGAAATCGCCAGCAAAGGCGCGGTTGGTAAGCGGGCTCACTGCGCCATGGGGACAACGATGCTCGCGGCGTAATCCCGCATCTCTGCGGTGCTGGCGGCCCACTACACTGGCCTGCGTCATCCAATATCGCTTCACGTGCAAATGAGGCGCCCGTTCGGGTTACGCGATTGAAGCAAAGCTGCGGACTGATTGGGACGGATATTGGCGGATGACAGTAAGCCACAGAGATCTGAGATTGATAGTTAATGCGGGAGCGGCGGCGCAGTGGTTAGCGCGCCGACGATTGTTGGACTGGTGTCAGCGGTGAGTGATATATAAATCGGGCACGGACACCCGTCATTTCACTAGCCCCGCGCTAAAAACTGTGGTGAAGCATGGTCAAACAATTCCCGTGACTGACATGGAAGTAAGAGGTATCCATCCAATAGCGGATTTGGCATAGGGCTGAATGTGATTGTGTTATTGTTGAGTGATGCTCTAAACACATTTTGTAAAAATGTGATGAAAATCAAGCCTCTTTAACTGGTAAGCTGCACGTATTGTGCGACAGTCATTTTAAACCTCACTATTCTGTTTCGCCTAGCAGTGCGTTGCAAGGCTATGCTGGCAGCTTAACCAAGGCCCTCTTCACTCACGAACCAATCAGGATTGCAACCTAGAACTCCAACCTCGTTTAACACATACATCACCACGTAAACAGCAACTTAACGTGTGTGCGTGTTGTAACTGTGTGAGAGTGAGAGAATGAGAGAATAAGAGATAAAAACGCAATAGTCCGAGCTAGCCGACATACGCTCACAGAAAACAGCCGTGTAGAGTAAATGTAGACTAACAACTGAGCTCACAGCGGTGACGTCACGCGGCGAGCCGAGACAACTGTAAGGAGCCGGGTCGGCACTCGAGTCATGATTGTAGCACCCCAGTCGGCACTCGTGTCAGGATGAGCCGTCGGGTGTTTTTTTACCACGTTCCCGTCCGTCAATTCGGACGCCACGAAGACGAGGGCACACGTCGGTCGGCATGACCCAGGAGCCGCCGACTCACCCCCACAGATGAAGGTCGAGACGCAGCTTCTAAGCAGTTTGTCCTTTAATTCACCAGCAAGACTTCTCACATGAACAGCAGTCCGTCACTACGACCGCTCAGCTTGCTATCACACAGAGCTCACGGCTGACAGGCACGCCGTTAAGTTACAAGCTAGCAGTGGAGTGCTGCAGCACGCGGTCCATGCTAGCTTTCCCAGCTCACAGCTGGTCGTCGGGCTCTGCCACCACGCCTCCGGGACACACCGGCCTCCGGGACGCACACCTCGTTCTGGACACCCACACCTCGGACCCACTGGGCACACACGCCATTTTTACATCCAAAGGCATCTGACGTCATCACTTGACGTCACCTCCCCTTCGCTAATCATTACAGCCTTTAAGCTATCTTTGGGGGTCAAGGTTGTAGCGTTCACGTCGCGATCCCTGTCAGGTAATACTTGGTATTGCCTGCGAATTCTACCAAACACTTCGAGGCCAAGCTGAAAGACAATGATGTCCAAGAGGCTGACCATCATGCTTCGAAGAATCGCAAAGAAGAAGAAGCTATCTTTAGCAACTATAATCCCCTTACACAATGAGGGGCGGGAGAGAAAAGCCCATAATCAAACACTGACGGCACCCTTAATGCCCTTAAACATAAGGGGCGGGGGAAAAACCCCCATTACATCACTTCCCCCTTAGAGTGGGGTGTGACGCGGTCACTCCCCCCTCTCTCGCCTGGCGCCGCTGGCGAAGCCTTGTCCAGACTTGCACCAGGTCATTGCACGATCTTCAGGAAACGTGACAGCCGAGAATGCGCATAACACATCCCGGGCAACGACGTAACAAAGGTCCGGGCGAAGACATAACACTCACAGTTAATTATGTTTATTTAGTTAAATGTCTGGTCCACCATCCTTAAAGAGCTGTCGCTGCGACCCTCACAGGACAAGCGGTTTAGAAAAGGGACGGATGATTTATTGGTCTATCTTCAGGGCTTGAGAGGAGTCCTTCTTGTTTGTAATGCTTTACCCATAATGTAATACAGTGAATTGTCACCATCCCGGGGGTCACGATTTGATTCAAGAATCAATTTTTTTCGGACACTGCGATGCACTCTAGTGCCTCCGGTGGCCGTAGGGGCCGTGTGAACTAACCAGGTATCGTGAGAACAGGAATCAATTGTATTTGATGAATCAATGCAAGATTGTACCCAGACGCGAGCCATCAAACTTTCTTCATATTCAGGAAATATCCCGAGACTTCATTTTAAAATATTTCCGAGGTACCGACCCAATACGTTGCCACGGCCGCCCTCCCCCTAAGCCTGCCAGCCACGTCCAGCACTTATTTTTAGCAATATTTTGATTTGTACCAACACATGGCAAGGTCAGGCTGCCTTTGCTCCTCGTGGTCTGAAGTGAACATCGCCTATCGCCAGCCATGCGCAACCGTTGTGTGAGCTCCGTGCCAATAGGTCGACCAACCGACACAGACAGAGCACACGCATCCACGCCTGCCCTTCGCGGAACCCATCGACCTCGGACAGAGGGAAGGGGAGAGACGGGGGTAAAATAAAAATTGTTCGCCCTTACCAAGCGCGCGATGCATGACGACGGACAGGGCTGAGCGGCCGCTCGGGGGGAGCAGCCGGCGTCCCGGGTCAGCCGGGGCGCCGAGCACGGCACGGACAACACGACCCGCACGGGGAAACGGTGCTCCTCTCTCGAGCGGCCGGGGTGCCGAGCGACACGACCTTCCCCGGCGATCCGAGCGACGTCCCCGAGTCGCTGCCCGTGAGAGAGGCGCTTGTGCCGGCGATACCCGCAGCAGCAACAGTGTCCTCTGGTCAATGTTGCCTCAGGACAAGGTGTCGTATCGACCGCGAGTCTAAGCACCCGCATCACCGTGTGTTGTGTAGGGTAAATAAATGGTTGTGTTTTTTGGCTGGCCCATCGTATCACGATTGTTATTGCACCGCGAGTGGCACCGGGGAACGGAGCTCTGTTACAGAACTCCGTGTGACCTCTATGCCGCTACCTGCTCTCGGAAAACCCATGTTCGGAGAATCACTCGCCCCCGTGGCAGCAGCATCGGATGTCTGCGTGAGCGGCTGAAATTTATAAATGGAGGCATTAACCCTATCTCGGCTTTTCTAACACCTTCCGGCTAAGGCGGTAGCTATGTCTACACATCTTTACGGAAAATGGGGACACCGTTATCCCTGTAAACATGATGAAAATCCGCCATTATCTACCATTGGTGGGCCGTAAGCGCCGCTTAGTGGTCCGTGGAGACCATACCCAAGTGGGCCAAGTGGGCCTTGAGGTGCAAAATGTTGAGAACCCCTGATGTAAATTAAAAATTAGTATAAAGTTGTGTTGCTATTAGGAATGTACCTGACAGAAAATCAGCCAAATGGAGCAGCGTCGCACACACGTTGGCAATAACAAGCCTCACCGGCCGAGGCGATGACTGCGTGCCACGCGAGCCTTGTCGCCCAAGGGCATGTTTACGCGCGACGACGTCTCCCAGTGGCATGTGCCGACGTGCGGCTCAGAGGTTATCGCTGTTGTCTCTCATTACACAATTCTGAGGATAAACGCACATGGGAACATTTCACAGAAATCATGCATATTCATCGTTTTTCTTGTTTTAGCGAGAAGTGGCTCACAGACTTGCTTAACGCTTGACCAAGAGGAGTTGTGAATTTCCATGAAAAAAAATGCCCTTTTACATTCTTGGCTTTGACGAGGGAAGGAGGAGGTTTGACTTGGGTTTTGGCTGACATCTCACACAAAGCAGAGTGCTATTTTTAAAGCAGCAAATTGTTTTGTCATTTGGAGCAAACTGTGCTCCGTTGTTGACCACGGGGCAGACACGTCAGCATGGCTGCGTTGTAGCAGAGAAAATTCGCTGTCGGAACTGAGCCACTGGCTTTACTGAAGTTCTTTGGCACCGTGAGTATTGCTAAAAGGGCCCTCCACCCGTGGAGCCTTGATTGTTTAGGGTCCACCGTGTTTACACGCTGGTGGAGTCGCGTGCGAGTTTTGCCCTCGAGATAATGTGGAGGCACCGCCGCGTGCCCGCGCGTGGATTCGAACTGTGAACCTCTTGCAACAACGCGCTACACCTAGTCCACGGCACCGTCCCAATAATACGCATTAATTGTAGACTCCCTTTGCTTCCGCGAGCTGTTTGATACTTGTTACCCGTAATGAACACGGCCCACTATTTCAGACATGTATATGCCGCGGGGTAACGATCAGCACACCGGGCTTGCAATCCAGAGGGTTCCGAATCGATTCCATCTTCCGGCACGGCAGTTGACACAATGGGGCAGCTTCATCAAAGCCACGCTCCCAACTCCCCAGCGTCTGTCCACCCAGCAGCACGGGAGTAGAGGTGAAAATACCATCGAGAGTCACTCCAGCAGAGGCCCTCCGGTAGCAGTGGCATCGGCGAGTATTGCCAAGGTCTGAACTTTTACCATCGAGATGCTAGTTCAAAATTGCATCTTTGTAATGTATGCATCAGGACCGTAAGAGTCAAATTAGATAAGGAACACATTCAATTTTACAGCCCTACTAATTATACTGTCATAGTACAGTGTGGATTTAAGTAACAACAATAATAAATACAAGGTTTAACGCGCCTATGGTTCCGCGGCTGGTTCTCACGAGCAGCGGTTTTGGAGAGTGCGGAGCCGAGCTCAGTGTGTGTGCCTCATTGGATGGGTGCCGCGTGAGTCGTGTTTACGAGGTTACGCTTCGTGTGATCTGTCCGAGAAGTACAAGCTGAAGCCAAGCTGGGAACATAATTGGCAGCGAGACCGCTGGCAGTGTCCGTAGATTGTTGTGAGTGGCGCTGTCAGCCTTTTACTGAATCACAACTATTTCACCTGCTTTTTAAAACCCTGTACATCACCGTTGTGCTCTCAGAGTCGGGTGAAGAAGTGTCCACGAGGAACTCCGCAGCTAACGGGGCATCACGCTGTGTCAGAGAATGTCCCGGATAAATAACGTTAACAAACAAGACCCCTATTCAGCGTCTGACGTGGCAGCTTACCGCTGTGAGCCTCAATGCCAAGGTGTCAATGCCAGGGTCCGGCCCCGCTCTTAAGATTGCCAGTTTCTCGACCTTTCAGTGTATTCGAAGCAGCCTTAATAATTGTTTTTGTTGCTTTGGTTTTTATTAGTTTTTTTTTCTGTCGTTGTGCAGCGCTTTGTGACCCTCGGGTGAAAGGCGCTCTATAAAATGCTATTATTATTATTATTATAACGCCTGATTATGCTTCCAATGTGGGAAGCGGAACGTTGCGAGGAAGAGGAGATCGCTCGACACGGCTACCCTGAAAGAACAGCTCTGATTAGTATGACTATCAGTTAATCGGGGAGGCCTTGTTAACTTCCGGCTTCGGTGATGGACAGTTGGCGGATCTCAGACACGTGTCGGCGCAAGCTCTTTTCACAAATCACGGAGAGATGCACAGATGCCTGATTCATGACTTTTTCTATAAACCACTTTACAGCTGGAACCTGTTGTATGACTGGTCGTGAAATTGGCTCATGAATATTCGTATTCTGGCAGTAAACTTGGTTCTCGGAGCAAGTTGGACAAAAGTGTGCGTTGCCGCATTCAAGGCAACTTTGCCTCCCGTGTTACGAGAATCTGTGTCAATGAAAAACACCCCCAGGTAAGGCGAGTGAATACGGTGATGCAAAATGGCAATGGGATTAAAGTCACAACACTATAAAACAATATTGATGGGCATGCATAATGCCTGTGTCTGTTAGCAATTTTAATAACCCACGAGTAACTGTGCTAATCAGTATAAATAACACTGACACAGCACCCCCAAACTATCATAATGGTGTGTGTGTATGCCGCCCTCGGGGCATAGCCCAGGCTGAAAATTAAGTGTGGCTATTTCTTTATCCGTGCAGAAAATTTACTGTACGTATTTAAAAGTGTTAACTTTGTTACAGTTATTATGTGGTTTTACTCTGGGTGAATTGTGCATTTCAACATCTCATTACCAGACAGTCTAACTGTACGTTGGCCTAAAAGGCCCCTGCCACGCATTCCATATTGATATGCTTTCAATGAAATTAGTCATTTAAATTCAGCACAGAGCCTTACCTTTTGTACATAAAACACACGCGCACAAAATGGGGGATTTTTTTTTTAAATAGTGAAATGACCCAGCACCAGTGTTGGGGTATAATCATGGAAATTCAAGCACTCGTATTCCTCAAGTTCTGCCAACGTTTAATGGTTTGGTGATATCTGCAAATTGCACGGCAGGGCTCTGCGGGGTCCCGTGGAGGTGCGCGTATCGACGGCGCGTCCTATTTATGGGGCTTCACCAGGAGCTGTGGCTCGCCGCGTGCCAGGCTATGTCGTCCCTTCTTTATGGCTCCTCTTCTCACCCATGGGGAAATTGTTATTCTAGAGTTTTTTGTTGTTGTTGCCGAGTTGGATCTCGTCCAAGGAAATACAGTGAGACTCTCCGAATAGACGGAGGCCGCTGGTGGTAGACACTCTTTTATCACTCGTATTAGGCCCGATGGGATAATAGGAAGGGGGCAATGAAATTGGCGCGCCTGCAGGTGCAAAGTGTATTATTACATCCCAGGATCACGAGAGGTGACGGGTGACTGGGCAGGCCTCCACCCAGCAGTGGATTGACCATGGTTCATAATGAACAATTATGGGTTCGTGGTGTAGGTTTGT
The DNA here is from genome assembly GCA_036362915.1 of Geotria australis. Classification (NCBI taxonomy): domain Eukaryota; kingdom Metazoa; phylum Chordata; class Hyperoartia; order Petromyzontiformes; family Geotriidae; genus Geotria; species Geotria australis. The sequence goes on along the minus strand of JAZEWU010000023.1, from coordinate 372,003 downwards.
CACGGCTCGATGTATGAGAATTGCTGTCCAAAGCTCTTTTTTTTGGGATAGCCATGTCGAGTGATCCTTCTCTCTCTTTCGCGACGTTTCGCCTCGCACGTTGGAGGCATCACCCGAGGCTTAACTTTTGTACATAAAACACGCGCAGAATATTTAGAAAAAATAAATTAGAAAAAACACTTTTCTAAAAATAGTGAAATGACCCACCACCAGTATTGTGGCTAATCATGTAAATTCAAGCACTCGTGGGAAACGAAACGTCGTGAAGGAGAGAGATGAACATAGAAAAACAGCTATGAAGAGCAACACTGTGTTGAACACGGCGGCTGTTTGACCATACTACACCACAGTGGACAGTGCTAGGATTGTCACATTTTCAAGAGACCAAAGTCGGACACACTCCTCAGCCTGCCTCGGTCTATCAACACTGGGCGGTAAACGGCAAATAAATTAAATACAATGCCGATACCACATCTCGGTACAGGTCGGTTCCCGCCACCCAAACACAGGCGCCAATTCCCGCACTGTCCGGATCGATATCCAGAAAGTTGGAACACCGCGTTGGTGCGGATTGGCAAAGGATCGTGACCTAACGCAAGAAAGCTCTGGCCACTGATATCCCCCACAGTGGAATTGAACCTGGCGGCACGGTGGCGCGGTGAGTAGCGCTGCCGCCTCACAGCAAGGTCCCGGGTTCGAATACCGGCTCGGGTGCCTTTCTGTGTGGAGTTTGTATGTTCTCCCTGTGTCCGCGTGGGTTTTCGCCGGGCTCTACAATTTCCTCCCACGTGGGAAGATCCACGATAATTCGATACAGTCTACATATACTCGTGTGTTTGTAATTAGGTATCACGTGCGCTTTTAAATCTCCCTGCTTTGTTCTTTCTCCCTTTCTCCCTTTTTATGGTTCTAATTCCTAGTCAATACCTCATGAGTATTTCTATAGTGTCTAGTCAATACGATTTTTGAAATTGATATATATATAGTTAGTTATACTGGGCACAGGCTGCTGTCCGTTCTCTAGTATAGGTTTCAGCCATTAATTCCTTTTTTTAGTTGTTTCTAATAACGTATTATTAAGTTTACTCTTTATATTTTAAGTTTTATTCGTTACAGTCTTCTTTGACTGTAGTCTAACGTCGCGTTTTGTGCGGCTTTTATGCGGTTTGCTTTGGTTTCTCAAATATTGTGAGACTCTTGTTTCTATCAATTTGACTCCTCTCTCTAACACTTACCGTCAATAGTCTTTATAATCTACCCTTACAGCCTATAGTGTAGTGATGTGTTACATCAGGCCCCTGTTCAATATGATAACTTACACTTCCGCAGCTCTGAGGAGCTTGATTCCTCCACCAGTTCACTGTCCCCCAGCCTTTTGGATGTTTGCCGTGTGGATAGGATACTCCGACGTCCCCCTTACATCCTGTGCAGCCTCAATCTTAGTTACCATTGCTATGCCGATGACATCCAAATCTATATCCATGCAAAGTCATGCCTCAATGCATCTGGTCTTTGCATGTATTCTTCACTGTCTCATGTGAAGACCTGGCTCAATTCAAATTTTCTAAAACTAAATGGCGAAAAAACTGAGGTCTCGCTTGTCGGAACCCCGCAGCAATTGTCTAAGGCTGCTCCTATCCAATTGATCCTTGGCGACCGTACAACTGAAGTTGCTAATGCAGTCCGAAGCTTAGGTGTGACTATTGATTCCTCACTCACTTTCGAGACACACATCAATAAGGTGACGAAGGTAGCCTATTTTCATCTCAGAAATATAGCCAGACTGCACAACATCCTGTCACCTGCTGATGCTGAGAAGCTAATACACATCTTCATCTCTTCACGAATTGACTACTGCAATGCACTGCTTCCCGGTATCCCTGCCTACTTGATCAATCGTCTCCAACGTGTGCAGAATGCGGCTACCAGAGTCCTCACTGGCACACCCATCCGTGATCACATATCCCCAGTACTGATGTTAAATACAGGATTGAATTTAAGATCCTCCTTCTCACATACAAGGCTCTCTCTGATGCAGCTCCGACATACATCCGTGACCTTCTTCAGGCACCCTCCTCAACATGACAACTACGATCCTCCAATACATGCTTGCTGTTTGTTCCCAGGTCGCACCTCCATTCGATGGGTGACAGAGCCTTCTTGCGCATTGCTCCAAGACTCTGGAATGCTTTTCCACTGGAAATTCGTTCAGCAGAGTCCTTGAACATCTTCAAATCGTATTTGTTCCGTAAAGCCTTCAAGCCGTCCTGTCAGGACTTCTGATGCGGCTCAACGTTGTCGTGCCAGGTTGTTGGCTCTCTTCATACCTGCGCATTTTTAGGAACATTAATTCCTTCCTCTGGCTTGGATTGTTGGAGCGGGTTAGTGGTGTCGTGCCGAGATGTTGGCTCTCTCTCTCTCTCTCAAGGGCCGCGAAGAGGACGGCATGTCAATATGTCACAAAAAAACAATTAAAACCAACGCAACAGAAAATAAACGATTAAGGCTACTTCGAATATACTGAAAGGTCGTGAAACTGGCACTCTTAAGAGCGGCAACATTCTGCCAGCGTCCCCTAAGATGGACGTCACTTCCTTGAAGACAAAGCAACAGAAAATAAATGATTAAGGCTTCTTCGAATATACTGAAAGGTCGTGAAACTGGCAATCGTGGGACTTTTCGTTTTGTGTCATAACATAAGCAATAACGCATTGCCCTATGTACACAACGACCTGAGTTCGATGCTCACCCACGGCTATCATCAGTGGCGAGTCATTTCCAAACCAATCCTGACCCCACCTCGTTATTGACGAACCCACAGTGAGCAGTGTGTGGCAGAGTGTGGTCAAACCGCCGACACGGCTCTCCCACCTTCATCCTATATTGGATGGACAAAAGGCTGCAAATTAGTATTATCATTATTATGACTTAAATAACGGTCTACTGTGCCTATTACACATAAAGTGTACACTTTCATTGATTAAATATAATTGCACGGAGCAATGAATGTGCTTTGGGAGTTTACATTGCCTGGTTAAGCGGTCGCTATGGTTGCGTTTATAATTATGGCGATGTTCAGCTGGCTCGCATCCTTCAGCAATGTCTGCGCGCACAGACGGCGCTCAGGCAGGTGAAGCGTCCATCGCGACTTACCAACAACAGACGACGGTCACAGTGTTATAGTTATCTGCAGCGTGGGCCAAATGTCTTGTGATTCCCATTTCATATGTGCCATTTCTGGGTTGTACTCTGATAGAGATAATAATCATCCTCTTTACTTCATAGGGAAAGAATCGCTGCACGTCAAGGTTATTTTTCTGTAGGTTCCTGAAAAAATGAGAATCTTTGGCCAATTTTATAAAAGTGTGTGTTTGCGTGCGGGAGGAAACTGGAGTGCCCGGAGACAACCCACCACACTCAAGGATTCCCACATATGGATTCAAGAATCTATTTTGGTGTTCTTCATTCCACGGCCACCTCTAGCACAGGGGTCAACAACCTTTGAGAAGCGGCGTGCCAAGAGTTAACTTATTCACTCTTATTTACGGATCTGCATGCCACTGATCAGCAGGCCCCGTTAAACGTAATGTGGTAAATACATCAATTGAACGGTTTTTATTTACGTGTCAACGAGCTTTCATTGGGTGGCATAATTTAGAGATTGACAGAGGCAGACAAGCATCGTTTTTATGGATTTATTACTTAGTTTCTTCACCGTCAATTAGAGTTAATTGCGCGTGCCATCAAAATCATGTCGCGTGCCATGCACGAGGCGCGTGCCATGAGTTGCCGACCCCGGCTCCTGGCCCTGGTCTCCTGTCCGTGTTTCAGTTCCCAGCGGTGACCAGGCCGAGCCCTGCGGTGGTCCCGTGAGGCTACACGGCCGCGTCACGCGCCGGGTGATCGGGTCAGAGGCGAGCGCACACGTGGGTGTCCCGTGTGTGCGCGGGTCACACGATTTGCAAGCTGTGATTGCAAATCTTTGTGTTTGAAATGTTGCAACTGTTGCACTTGTTCGCTCTCTTAATGTGCAGTAAGCTACCTATATACGTCTTCTTACCTTCGCAACGTTTCACTGTTTTAACTTCCCCGCATCGTTTAATATTTTTTTACTTGGTCACTTATGTGCAATGCTGTGTAAATGCTTATTTTTTTGTTTGGCTAATTTGTTATTGTTAATTCGCGTGTTTGTTGTGTCGCAGGAGTCCTGTAAAGAGCTTGCAAGCTCACTGGGTTTTTTTCTGCTGAAATAATACACATCTATCTATCTGTACACCCGTAGTGTGTGTCTGTAATAGTGTGAATAGCATCCTCCACTGAGTAGGGTGGTCCAGATGCCTAGTGACCCCATTTAACAGACCCCTTACATTTTCTTCCTCCGCTCATTCATTTCTGTTTTAAATAACCCTTATTTATTTGAGATGGCCGATAGCAATTCATGCACTTTTCAATAACGCCTTGTAGTGAGTGTATGGCTCGTGAAAGATCACTAACCGGAAAAAAAGCCTATTGAATCGGAGTCACAAGACATCTGGACCACCCCGTGCAACGAACAAAAGAATCATAATTGTTTAATCTAATCTCTAATGCGATGTGTCTCATTCAGACTTTGACCTGTTATAAACCAGCAGTTTTTAAATTGAATTGAATAATTGAACGGATTGCAAGCGTGATTGCTGCGTTACGCCTTGATGATCCGTGTAATGGCGGACATCAGAGCGGATCTCACCGCTATGAAGACAACACGTCTCTGCATGTCATCTGTGACTTAGCCTGAAACACCCACGCAAGATTTCGCAAGCAATTTGAGAAAAACCCAAAGTTCACTTCGTATCGTCTGCAGGTTTCACTTCTGCCCGAGAGATTATAACAATGCCGTAATTCTTCCAGATCGTCTCCCCCAACAGCTCCCACCATCCATCCGCTCCTCAAGTAATTAGATTTTTTTAATAAGTCAGAGATAAGCATGCTTAGCCGTAAAAGTCACACCTAATTCTCGCTTTATTACACAGTAATAAAACAATGCTGTGCAGGAGTTGTGCCCTTGCCGTTTATCACGCCGCCAGCATTGTGCCATGTCACCACGGCCGCGAGCACACGCCAGAGCACACACGTGTCGCGCCAGAGTGAGTTACGCTAAGGCGAAGACAATGCGCCGCGTCTCCGATTGATCGCTGGAGGAACGCGGCGCGCATCGAGTCAGCAGCAGCGCTCTCGCTGCAAAGCCGTGACCTGTTCCGCTAACAACAAAAACACCGCGCGTGGGCGAGGTCTGGATAATGCATCAACGTGAAGGCAGATAGAGAGAGAGTCCTTGCTGAAATGAGCGCAGCCAGACCCATTGCTGCTCACTTCCAGTTTACATCTCTGAGCCGGTGGTGAAAATTCCGCATGCGTTTGGCCAGGGCAGAGCGCGCCAGAGGGCAACTGCTGTTGAATTCCCTGGGGGGGGGAAGGCAGCTAACCTCGCGCCGTGTCTTCCGCGAGAGAGCGGCTATGCCAAGGGAAACCGTGAGAACCCGGGTATGCGTGGAGAAACCAAATCTGCGGCTAGCTGGTCCAATCTTAGTGATCCGGCTTAACGCGTGACAAACGAGACTGTCTCACATCGTCTCCATCTGCGACGTGCACAGAGCTGAGTGTCTAGTGGCGAGTGTCTAGCGGTGAGTGTCTAATGCTGGAGGAAGCTGTCACGTGGCTCTGTGGACTGAAGTCCATTCATCATACTTATTTTATTGCAGTCACGCGTAAACACAGCAAAAAAAAAGTCTCCCCGACAAAGTGGTATTTATTTTATCGTCCCGAAAGGGATGATGAGCTGAGTCAACCTACCCTACCAACCATGATTTAACCTCCCAACCTCCAATCGTGATCAGTTGGGCGTACCGCCGAGACCACCGGGCTCCCTCGCCCGTGTCGTGAAATAAACCCACTGCGGATAGACACTGCGCGGCACAGCTACGCACGGCGCTGGCGTCGGCATCGAACCGTTCCCCGGCAGCTCCGTGGGGGCTACGAGCGGCTCCCAGCATAGGCACTTATCACTTAATGTTCCCCGGACCCGCTCCGTCTCCCCCCGAGTCCCCGGGCCCCGTGCGCGGCTCTCCGAGGGGTTCGGCAGCATCCCGACGCATCGACGCTGAAACAGAGCAATGGGCTCGGACAAGGCTTCCAGGCCGGGGCGCATCGGCAGCCGTGACGGGTTATTGACGGGCTGCGGGGAGCGTTCAGCGATCACTGTCACGTTCATCGGCGCTTACATGCCGCGGTCGATACGACGGGGGCGCACCTGCTAAACAAAGACACAGATCCCCAGTATAGCCTTAACAGACTGTAGGGTTCAAGTGCCGTTAGCGAGCAGCTCTGAAGGCGGGGCGCGGCACACGAGGGGGTGGGTGACCAGCACCACACACGGCCGCCTTTACCTCCCTAGTGGTGATGTTTACTCACCGCACCAGATACTCATTTCAGGCTGAGTCAACCTAGGGGAGGCCCAGGACCGGTTCAGAAAATCGTCACTGGTGTTGGCCGTGAGCGGGATTCGAACTCGGGTCGCCTGATTTGTAGCCGAGCGCGCTAACCACTGGGCTACCGCTCCACACGCACACACGAACACACGCACACGCGCGTTGACACGTGCGGCCGACCCGGCGGGGGCAGCTGAAGCAGCAAGCGATCAAAGCGTTGGGAGCCACCGCGGAGTAGCTGGCCCGGACAGTGCAAACATCGACTCGGCCGAGCGCCTCGTTCGTGAACGCCTCATGTTTGCGGACACCGCCGGAGCCTGAGAGAGGCCTTGATAGAATGAGCCCTCGTGAGACTAATAATAATAATAATAGCATTTATATAGTGCCTTTCACATCACCGCCAAGGCGCGTCACCCGCACGAGATCAGGGACACCCGGTTTCTGTTCGGCGCGGTGACCTGTTTGCAGTGTCGAGGCAGAGCAAGTGCTCTCTTGCAGCCGTTTGGAAGACAAGCACAGCCTCAGCCGCCCTTCAGGCAAAGCAATGACCAATATGTTCGCTGACTCCCAGAGGACGCCCCGCGATAATTATCCCACCGACACCATGGGCAATGACCACACAGGACTTGCCGCGGGCGCTCACCAGCACGCCGAGCAGACGGCAGCGTCTCCCGCAATACGGTGTAAGCGCCTTGCGGGACGATGGGGCGCGCGCGCGGGGATGTCGTCTGGCATGGCCCCACGTTACCCCAAGCACCGTTACTTGAACTGCGAAGCCAGTAAAGCAGAATACTGTTTTCTTGTACTGATTCATAAGCGACAATAATATGAATACTACAGGCCTGTTACAGGTTGGGTGGGGGTATTGCCGTAGTGGTTATGAACCTGGTGACGTAAGTTCAATTCCCCGCCATGGCTAACATCCCTGTTTCGTGAAATCTGAATCGATCTCGGGCCAGCGTGGTGAGGCATGATCACACAACCCGTGACAGGCTACAGGGAGACCGCCATCTAGCAGTGGATTGACAAAGAGTTCAACTATATTATTATTATAAATGTAAACACCGTCTATTTCTAAAAGGTATGCATCATATACGTTAATTTAAAGAGTCAGCGGCGCATCACAGAAATCTAGAAACTCTGCAATGCACGGGATTACAGGATGATAAGCAGAGAATTTCTTAAATTGATTGCTCATATATATGCAAATGTGAATAAAGAACGAGTGGAATGTTGGCCACATATAGCACATTCGAGAAGATATGGTAATTGGCTTTCATAATGGTGAAATATCAGCATTTCGGAAATGGAATTAGTCACGTAATGCTGTGCGAGTGGAATGAGCCCAGGCTATGTGCAAGGCCCTTTACACAGTCAGTAGGGCCAGCCAAGGCTGCTTCAATATGTCACAATATATCCGAAACTGTTCTGGGCTTTTCTTCACCAGCCCACACTGACCTAGGTGGTGAAATATAGACAAAACCACTGCACAGCGACACAGTATAGGAAGGCCCTCAGCAAGCAGTGGATTCATAAAGGGCTGTTTGTCACGACTCGATTTAGGAGAGTAGCTCTCCAGAGCTGCTCTTTCGGGTGAGCCGTGTCAAGCACTCTCCCTCGCTCCCTCACGACGTTTCGCCTCCCACGTTGGAAGCATAACGCCTGATGATGCGTCTCCAAAAGAACAGCTCTAAAAAGCAACCATGATTACTATTGTTTAAAATTATACTATTAATTTTGCGATTTATGCCGCTAAACATAACACCCGGTGTGTGTCTAAATTAATGTTATCAAGCACCTACATGAGGGATGGGAAACAGCTTCATTAACGATGTTCAACATGCCGTTATTAATGGCACGACAACACGCTTCCACACGGCACACTCTGGATAGGTTTCAATGCCGACCGTCATTCTCATATTTTGTGACCCCCATTTCACGGGTTTTTTTCCGGATTGTGATCTTTCACGAGCCATGCACTCACTGCAAGCCGTTCCTCGATAGTGTATCAATTGATATCGGCCATCTCAAATAAATAAGGAGGCGAAACGGCGCAGAGGAGAGGGCAGAAACTCTCGACACGGCTATCCCGAAAGAGCAGCTATTGAGAGAAATTCTCAGGTCAACTGGCCTGCTGTGCTGCCTCCTTGCTCTCGGATTATTCCGAGTGAGCAACCCGTGGTGTGGTCTCCCAGCTCCGTTGCCGAAATGTGGCTCCTATTGTGGACAGGGTCCCGTGCTGGCGCCACATTCAGAATCATACAGAGCCACACTGTGTGTTATATGAATGCGTGTAATTTCGTGCTGCTAATTTTGTGCGTCATCTATTTTACTATAAAAACACACTTTCACAAATGCGCATTGAACACATTCAGAACATTGGGGCAAAGGTCTCGTCGAGCTGTGTTCGGCTTCAGGAAATGTAATGAAATGTATTCCATTGTAAAGAAAAGCAACGCTACAAATGCACACGACTGTGTGGTCCCCATTTCAACAATTACCGTAACCACCCGAGGATGCACGCCGCTTTTGTGAGGTGTATTAAATTAATTAAGAATGTGAAATATTACACAATGGCGAATAATTAGCATATCATAATTACAAATCTAACAGCGCGTGTATTCGGACGAGGCGTGCCGACTACAAGCCAGACGCAGACCGAGAACGAGTGAATAATCGGTCGGAGGAGCATAACAAACGACAAGTCGCGATCTCCAACTGCGGCTCACATCCCAATTGGCAAGCGGGCCCATTGTGCGCACCGGCAAGTCAGTTGTAAAAATCGTGTAAATAAGAAATGAGCCCTCGAGATTCCGACGAGGCAGGGACGGCTGGCGTGTCGCGTGTGTGGCGGCAGCAGCACAGACAGCCCCGCGTTAGCGCCGTTGTCGCTTAACAATAATAATATACTGATGTAGATTTTCACGGCTCGATTCACGAGCGAGGGAGAGAGGGACATCGCTCGACACGGCTATCCCGAAAGAACAGCTCTGAAGAGCAACCATTAATAATAATACAATGTCTAACTTGCTGCGCAAATTCCATGCCTGGTCACGGACGAGACAGATATGCAGGCGCGAGGAAACCGCAGAGAGGAGAATCAGGCACGTGCCATCCACGCGGGTTCGTCCACCTCTCCCCCCGCTGTTGTCATTATGAGATGCCACACCGCCTATTCCTCCTCATCCGATCCGAAGCCTCAGGGCCATGACGCCGAGCGCGCGATCCACTGGATCAAATTGGAGAAACAAAAAAATACCTCCTAAAATTGAGAGCAAAAACATCTGAGACGCAGCAGACAGCAGCGATGAGCGTTTCTGAAGTGCGTCCGCATCACAAGGCTGTCCTTTAAGCAAGGCCTTCCGCACTATGAAATCAATACCCAGACAGTGAGTGCATCGCTGCACAAGTGTGGCTCCTGAATTATGAATGCCCTCTTTGATGTCCCTCGTGACGAACCTGTGGCTGCTGCTAATAATAGAACAGGTCATTAGTTTGTCTATCGTGCCACAGAGACAGGCGCTTTCCCAGCATCACCCACGCCAGCTCTTTAACCTGACATTGCAACGTCTTGACGGAACTTTTGAAAGTGTTGAAAAAACTCTTTCGGATATTTTGATAAGTTGCCTTGCGCGGGAGGGAGGCAATGGAAACGTTCTCAGGACTAGATATGTTATTGTACACACCGAGGTCAAGATTCATATGAAATGTCCCAGTATAACAAGTATACACGGTTACATTCATTATATCGTGTGCGATTAACGAACAACACTGACATTTACAAGTAAGGCAAAGTAGGTGAAATTTAATAGGAAGGTTCCTTATCAAATATTCACACTGCAAGTATTCTCTTTCATGATTAATCTGCAAATTAAATAGATCCATATATATTTTATGATTTAACTCCCATGACGCGCTCGCTGCTTTACGGTGATGTCAATAACTGCGATGTCAGGATTTGACACGAGTGCTCTGACAGGGTCATCCTGTTACTCACGAGGTCACGGCACTCACGAGTCGCCACGAATGTTGAAAAGTTACTTCTACCTTTGTTTCAGTGACAAACACAATACTACACTTGCAAGTGTAGCCGGTGTCAACTGATGACAGTTGATTTGCACGTATAAAGGTCGCACATCTTTACATCAGAATAATAATTAATGAGCGGTGGTAACGAATTGGCCCACACACGCCCCATGAGCAGTAAGCCACAGCCATCCCTGCGGATATAAATATTGGTGTTGAAGAGAAACGCCCCCGAGTTCATCATAAGAATCGTTTAGTTGCTTTGTAAAGGCAAAACAGATAATAATAGTAGAAAAACACGTGAGGGGCGTTTATAGAGTTTGTCTACAGTGAAATGTTCTATACTATCTGCAGGGGAGTGGGAAGTCGTTGTGGCTGTGTGGTTGATGGTTGCTGTTACCACTGCAGGTATGTCAATGGGTGTGTAAGGACCGACGTTGATTCTCTTGTCAGGATGAGCCGTCGGGTCTTTTACCACGTTCCCGGGCGTCAATTCGAACGCCACGACACGAGCGCACACGTTGGTTGGCGAAACTCAGGAGCCGCCGATGCACCCCCCTCCCACAGAGATGAAAGTCGAAGCGCAGGCTTCCAAGCAGATTGTCGTTTAATTCACCAGCAAGACTTCTCACATAAACAGCAGTCCGTCACTACGACCGCTCAAGCTTGCTATCACCGAGCACCCCGCTCACAGGCAAGCCGTTTAGTTACAAGCTAGCAGTGGAGCGCAGCAGCGCGCGGTCCACGCCATCTCCCCAGCTCACACACTGGTCGGGCTGCGCCAGCACGCCCCAGGACACGCCGGCCTCTGGGGCGCATCCTGTTCTGGACCTCTCACAGAACGCCGGCCTCTCAATGTACCTGGCGTCCGCCTTATAAGCTCCAAAGCTCTGACCTCACCTCTAACATCACCCCTCCCCTGCTGTTAATGATTTAATGATTAGCGCCTTTAAACTATGTTTAGCCACTATAATCCCTTACACAATAGAGGGGAGGTCACGGAATCCCATGAGTAAACATTAGGTCATCCTTAATGCCCCCCCCCCAACAATGAGGGTGGGAGGCAGGAATCCTCCATTCCTCCTCTGGCCCCTCCCTTTCTGGCGAGACGGTGGACTTGCCCAGGCTTCCACTGATTACCTCATTCCCCGTTGGGCGGGGGGTGACGCGGTCACTTCCCCCCACCAGCCTCTGATCACAGGTCATTACAGGTGCAATTCATGAGTCGTGATTATGTTGTTTGTGCTTTTGAGAAGTAATGGCTTTGTAGTTTTGTTTTGGAATGTTAAGTGTTTCATAGCTGAAACGAGTATTAAGGTGTTAAAATGGTGTTGGTGTTTTGATTATGATGCTGTTTGGGGGTTAGAGGTTGAGGATGAGTTTGATTTGTAACATACAATATGGATGATCCCTGTGAATTTAGGCGGGAGCCATGCGGTCTTCTGAAGCAGCCATCTTGGTTGAATTTATTGTCGTCATACAGATATATTATTCATGTTAAATGTTGTATGTTGTATATTTGTTGTAGTTCATTAATGTTAAAAGCAATACAGTTTATATATATTCTAGGGAGTTCGTCAGAAGAGGGAGAGAGGGGTGTAGGAAGTCGTTATGGCTGTGTGGTTGATTGTTGCTGTTACCACCGCAGGCCCATTAAACGAAATTTGGAGAGGTGATTCGTCTGGGTATGCATTCAGGTCCTCGTGGTGGAAGAAATTCATTGCAGCTAACTGGTGGACTGTGTGATACACGAGGAGGATGACAAAAAAATACACAACGCAGAATTTTACCATCTGAAATCCTCAAGTGCATTCACACACACATCATTAATTTGGTAATTTTGATCTTTCGTTAACTGTCGCGTCAGCCGGTCTCTGTTAAAATCACGGGCCGTTTGCGAAGGAAAGAGAGACAGAGCAGGCTGGCTCCGGTTACATAAGCTTGACTAAGAAAACATCTTTATTTACTTAAATCTTCTTCTTTGCGATTCTTCGAAGCACGATGGCTAGCTTCTGGACATCGTCGTCTTTCAGCTTGGCTTCGAAGTGTTTGGTAGAATTCGCAGGCAATACCAAGTACTACCTGACAGGGATCGCGACGTGAACGCTTCTACCTTGACCCCCTTTACTTAAATAAAACCGTTGTTGTTATTGAAGATAATTTCTTAAAACTGTGCCTACTTGTAAGGCCGGTGTCCTTTGCTCCAGTGGAGTGCTGCTCGCTGCTTTGTAGGCGTCGCCACGTTAGCCACCTGTGCGAGGACTTGAGCTTTATTAGTTTTAATGGGCAAACTATTGAAGCCAAAATAAGTTTGGGTTTCGATGCTGAACCCAGAGAGCGCTCTGCCGAATTAATTGGCCTTCGCATGTGTGGATGGAGCAGAGAGTGGCATTTTCCAGATGGGTCAAAAGTTTTATAGACCTACCTTTTGGCTGTGAGCCTTCTTCTGCTTTTAAAAGAAATTGGCCAGAAGGCGAGGCAATTATTTCTCACAGTTGTTAATTATGATGTACGTGTAAATCGTTTGCATAAACGTCTTCATTATTTTCTCGATGTTTTCATTGGCTGTCGTGCGTGGAGGGAGAGCGGTAGGGTCGGCTCGACATCGGCCACTCGCACGTGTTTGGATCGGCTTTCTCCTCCTCCTATGCGTCCTCACAGTGGGACCCTAAAGGACTCTCAGAGGACCGCGCTCCACGTGTTTAGGCAAACATCCAGCGTAGTGCAGAGACGCGGGCACTCAACCAGAGGGACGAGCGCTTGAATAGGCAAGAGTTGCTGACATGGATGTTGGAAATCGAGGAGGAATGGGAATGTTAGAGCCTTTCCAGGGGTCACTAATATTCCTGAGATGCTAAGCGAGGTGTGGCTTACATGGTTTGTGTTGAGACGAGATAAAGAAGATACTATTAGAAAATAGATAAGAAATATGCGATCAGAAGACCTGTACAGATTAGCGACCCATCGATACACACAGAAGGCTATGGAGATGTCACCAGTACAGGGTCGAAGGAACGGGGTGAAGGGAGCGGTGGAACAACATCGTCACTTCCAAAAGATGACCGGCAAAGTCTGGGAATGTCCTGTGCGTAACAGGGGGGAGTGTTCACACCTGAACACGGGAACGTCTCTGTCACCACTCCCCCTCTCCGCCTTTCCCCTCCCCCATGAGATCCGATACCCAATGAGAACGCCGCCTTAGCTGTTTGGACCCCACCGACGCGAGCACGGCAGCTGCCCTCGGTTTCTGTTGACAGCTTTGAGTCGGTGGTGGAACCTCCACGTCCCATGACAGGGCCGAGTCTATATGACAACCGCTTGTCATGGGAATACCACAAAGTGGTAACCATTTAATCTACCCCGCCGGGATGATGGGCGAGCCCGACCTCCGGCCAGGAATTGAACTCACAACAGTCAGATTACGAGTGCGTGTGTAGAAGTGAAAGTAAGCCGGTACGGTCCTGTTCTGCGTAATGGTTAGAATGTAGCCAAAGCATTCATGACATGGGTAGGAAGGAGGTTGCGATACGAGCGTACCAGTGAGGAATGTGAGTTGGTTTCGCCCCTGGGCATGTGTCCGGTGTGATAGATAGATGGGTATTATTTCACCAGAAAAATATCCAGTGAGCTTCCAAGCTCTTTACGGGATTACTACGAACATGCGAATTGACAAAACTATATAAATATAAGCAACAAATTAACCAAACAAACAAAAAACATTTACACACAGCATTAACAATAATAATAATCTACTTTTGTAACGTGCGCATTTTCTCTGGGAGCGTTGCACCCGTTGATCCAGAGGCGCGGAGCCCTGCTCAGTCGGTTTGTTGTGAGTTGGTGAAGAGGTGACTTTTTAAGAGTTTTTTTGAAGGCTGT
>JAZEWU010000023.1:345778-356487 GCA_036362915.1 Geotria australis | reverse complement strand
ATCCACATTGAAGCACAAGAACACGCAACAGCAAAAAAAACCGCAGGCACCCACAACAACAAAACACAACTTCCATACGCGACACCACGAGGCGAGTTCAGGCAAGGCAGGACTGGGCCAGGAGAAGGCCGCGCAAAACGGACAACAAAAAACAAGCAATAAGAGCGTGGCAGACAACAAATCAAACATCAAAGTTACACAGAAACAAACCACCAACCAAAGAGAAAAGGAACAGATGAAAAGTGACAAATGTGCAACAAATTAAAGCTAAATAAATACATAAAATACAGGGAGCGGCAGCCCACGAACCGAGCGGTGTGGCGGAGCGGTGGAGGTGGCCAGGTTGCCGAGCGAGGCCCAGGTGGGGAGGCGTGCGTCAACGTGACCCCTCCACGCGAACCATTCACAATAAGTTACGCAGCGCAATTGTTGAGCAGGGATGCAAAGGCTTATTTTTTATAGACGTCTTAGTACAATAGTGTGGCGTAATAGAATGTAATTGGGTCGGTAATTACCGGTATAATTCACACGTGAAAAATCACAGCGTGCGCACACCCGACTGCCGTTAATTGTGATGTGTTGGGACAATTTTTGCCAAGTCTAATATTTAATACAATTATACAATACAATATAATTTGCTTTAATATAGCGGTAATAGTTTTCCGCGGCGTCGTTTGAATAGTTTTAGTTTCCTGGAAATTGGATTCGAGAAATGAAGGGCTCCGAGGTAAACGGAGGAAATGAGAAACGACTCCGGGTTTGTCGATGACATGGCTTTTGTAACGAGCGGTGGAAACGCGCTCGGTGGAACGATGGGAGAGAGCGACCGGAGAGAGCGACCGGAGAGAGCGGCGGGAGGGAGCACAGCGGAGTCAGCGAGGAACAGAGGCATCGCGACGTTTCGGTCCTTGTTAGTGTTTACGCACCGGCTACACATTTCCACGCGGACCGTATTGCACCCGGGCGGCGCCCGATCCGCTGTAAGAAACAAACATCGCTTCTTGTATCTACGAGGCGAGCGCCGCTTGCCCGGAGCGGGCAAGCAAACACTCCCGCGGCGCCGGGGTCGCCGGCACGCTAGGTGCAAGAGGTGCGGGGGGGGGGTACGTGGCGGAGTGGGCGGGTTAAGCAGGGTACGTGAGCTACGTGGGGTTACGAGACCCACACACGCCACATAGGCTCATTCTAAGTGATGCGCCGTCGTTGCTGTGGGGTATTAAATATTACATTGTAGGCCTGTCAGGAATCTATTCTGGCATTGCTCTGGGCGCTGTCTGCCGCGGAGCTCTTTGATCTCCATGTACCACGATTTAGATGGCGTTTCCAAGTCAAAATATCAAATCCTAAATTTTGCTCTCGGGCAGGAAGGCCCCTCTCCGCCTCGACGCAGTTCAGAGGCAACGCGAGCGAGGATCTGATCAATAGCGGCGCCTGATGAAAGGCATGAATATAGATGTGCACTATAAAAGTTTGCCGGGTGGAATAGGCAACGAGGCCGGATAATATTACGAATGCGATACAATGAGGTATTGATCGTTGCAGATCTCCACTGATCCATTGGCGTTCGTATCGTGCGTGGTGCGAATCGGAACACGTGCACGATGTAATCGTGCCGAACACCAACGCAGAGAGTTTGATAATGTCATATGATTGCTTAGCATGCGCTTCCCGTCCACTGCTGTGTGATGCTACGCGAGTGATATTTCGAGAGTTCCCGTCAATAGCGGTCTCAGCTGTAACGAGCGAACACACGGGCCGCTGTGCTGTGTGTGGCATACGCTCGGCCCCATGACTTGGTCCGTAGCGAGGGTTCGTGGTGCTGCTTACAGCCGCTCAATGTGTAATGGTCAGCACACTGGACTCGCAATCCAGATGCATTGGTTCGACTCCATCCTCCGGTGTGGCGGTTGAAACAATGGGGCAGGTTTGTCAAATTCCCCCCACCGCCACCAGCCCCTCTGGGCACTCATAACAATCAAACATCGCAATGTATAACACGCAGAGTATTTGTTCGAAAAGAGAAAGACTCCAAGGCGCGATGAAATCGCATAAAGGCGGGGGTAAGGTCGCCACGAGGGTATCCGGCACCAATTAGTCGACCGGCAAATGGTCGATTGTCATTGGGTCAGGTGTGGTTACACCAGCCGCTTACAACTCGTCTGGTCAGCATTGACCAGACGAGTCAAGGTAGGAGCTTTCACGACGCGATCCCTGTCAGGTAATACTTGGTATTGCCTGCGAATTCTACCAAACACTTCGAGGCCGAGCTGAAAGACAACGATGTCCAGAGGTTGACCATCCTGCTTCGAAGAATCGCAAAGAAGAAGAAGCATTGAAGAGCAGAGCAACACCTTCTGTAGTAAGCTCTAGCGGGGGCCTTTCATGCGGCAAGGGCGTGAGCGAGTGGCTCCAGGGCTGCACCTTCACCTCCCCTCCAGCCTGTCGTACGTAGCAGGAGCCCGAAGCTGTCTCCACCAGCGCTGTCCCAAACCCCGCACCGCTCGGCTAACCCCAACAGCACCGCCGCTTCGCTCTTATTCCTCTGTCCTTCCGCAGCGAGGCCTCTCCAGCCCCGTGGCGGCGCGTGGACAGATGCGTCGCTTCCGCTCTCGGCGAAACGTCTGCAGCCGCGCGATACTCCTCGCGCGCCGCGCCTCTCTCGGCTGCAGTGGCGCTCTGACAATTACGTGATAGGTCACTTTTATTTGAAATGCCCGTAACGATTATTTATGGACGGAGAGTTTTGCGCGCTCTTGTGAATGGCGGACTCGCTTGTTTCAAGAGTTATGGCATTTAGCTGCGGTGGGGGAGGACGGCGGTCGGTGGGAGGAGGGATGTGTTAGTTTAAATTGTAATAATTGTAAAACAAAAATACTCAGGTTTTAAGGGTTTCGGAGAAACATGTGAAAAGCCGAACGGTGTCCTAAATGTCAGGACATCGGATCGTACTGTGGCTGCCATCCTTCCCCACTAATTGGATTTGCAGTAGAGCTCATGTACGCTACATCCTGGGACTAATAGCCTAACATCTTGCTAATAGACAGCGCATTAATTTTCTGTAAAGGAATTCAGCGTGGCCTTTGTGGCACGCGTTCGGTAATTACGGCTTAAACTCGGGTGTCCCAAGTTTTAGGAAAAAGTTGTTCAGCTGAACAATTAATTAATTAAACTTTAGCTAATGGATTTTATTCCTGGGTGCTGATGGGCTAAAAAATGTCCTGCTGAAATGTTAAAAAGTAAAGGGCAGCAGCTGCCGCTTGCGTTCAGAGCAAGTGGACGATTGTGTGTGCGGCGCAAGTGTTCCTTTGAAATTATTGAGTTGTTAATTTATTTTCAAAGGGCGGTGCGTTATCAAATTTATATTTAACAACAAATTCTACGTAAAGGCAAGGAATAGCCATTACAATGTCACCTTTGAGGAGCACTGAAGGTACTGGGTGCGAATGCCCACTCGGGTGCCACTTGGCTAAACACTGAGACTAGGCTCTAACGAAAGTTGTCTAGTGTTGGGCCAATCAGTTTGAAGGACAATGCATATATTATCATTGCATTTTGTTTGCATGTTTTTGCCACAAGCATGTGTGGGTCCTTGGAAACTGGAACCTTTGCAAAAAGGTGTCCATTTGGTGTTTTAAGACCTTAAAACTTCTCTCATTGCCAGAAAATTTAAAACCTTGTATATTTTATATTATTTACACACATATGTTTGAAAAGAAAACGAGAGATGTTACGCTCAATAATTACGTCACATTTCTGCCAGTCAACTATCAAGGCTTCGTCACCGTGCGCCGATAGCGACGCTCTCTAATCCCGGAGTACCTGTCTTGGGGGTGCGTTTAATATATTCATTTAATTCAACCATTTTTCTACATGTACTGATGTAGGTTTTCGCGGCTCAATGCATGATGGTTGCTTTTCCAAGCTATTCTTTCGCGTCAGCCGTGTCGAGCGCGTCGGAGAGAGAGAGGGAACTCTCGACACGGCTATCCTGAAAAGAACGGCTTTGAAAAGCAACCATCATTACACTACAGCTATTGAAGATTAAGCAAGCGCTACATCACTGTTGTTCACTGGCTGTTGTCTGATTGCTAAAAGGTGCCTATTATGTGTGCGACTCATTGACTACCAGCTTCACCGTCTACAAACAGCACAGGATGTTTTTAAATAAGTTTAGATTTATATATTATTTCCCAATAAGAAGAGAACGACGCTGAAATGGTTTTCATCAACCGGAGCAATCGCCGGGCTCAGGTGGACCTGTCATGGCGAGCAGCGATGATTGAAATCGCAAATTGAAAACCACTTTGAAATACTCACCAGGCTGTGTGACGGACATTCCCATTGACACACACACACGCGCACACACACACATACGCGGACACACGCATACATTGCCTTAACAGACTGTAGGGTCAAGTGCCGTTAGCAAGCACCTATGAGGGTCGACACGACACACGAGTAGGTGGGTGACCATCACCACGCACGGCCGCCTTTGCCTCCCTAGTCGTAATATTTACACACTGCACTAGGTACTCAAATGAGGCTGAATCGACCTAGGGGAGGCCCAGGACCGGTTCACAAAATCGTCACTGGTGTTGGTGGCCGGGAGCGGGATTAAAACTCGGGTGGCAGGATTTGTGGCCCAGCATAGCACTGGCCACTGGGCCACCGCTCCCCACTAAACAGAGGGTGGAGGGGAGACGCTCACGGTGGCGAGCCGAGCGCTGGGCGGATAAAACTCAGCATCTGGCACGGTGGGGAGCACGGGTGGTGCCACAGCCAGTCATCTCAGTGGGGATCAAGGTAGAAGCATTCACGTCGCGATCCCTGTCAGGTAATACTTGGTGTTGCCTGCGAATTCTACCAAACACTTCGAAGCCGAGCTGAAAGACAACGATGTCCAGAAGCTGACCATCGTGCTTCGAAGAATCGCAAAGAAGAAGAAGATCTCAGTCAGGCAGCCCTTGGCGCCTGGGTATGTCCCGTGTTCTCCTCCTGCACCTAGCCTGGCACAGCAGTCAGCCCATAGCACCTGGGTCTGTCCCGTGACCTCCTGTCAGCGAGACTTCGACACTCTGCGTGATAGCCTCAAGGTGCACCTGCCCTGGCACAGGCGCCGTGGTGACGTCACCGCCACCTAGTGGCGAATTGCGGTTGTTATGTTGTTATGTTATGTGTGTTGTGTGTGTGTTGTGTGGATGTGTAGACCGTGTGTGCAGAGGGGGTGTGTGTGTGGAGAGCGGTAGCTGAGCGGTCTATCTCATCTCTAACACTGGCTCCCATCTCTAACGCTGGCTCCTGGTGCTAGCCGTGAGCGGGAATCAATCGAACTCGGGTCGCCAGGTTAGAAGCCCAGCGCGCTAACCACTGAGCCACCGCTCCCCCACGCGTACACACGGACACACACACATGCAAACCGCACTCCCAACACACAGACCCAGAGCATACACATACCAGCGTGCAGCGCGATCGCTCGCAAACACTTGGATTGCACGAAGCAATTAGCGAAATCATATTTTGATTGATTGAATGCGCGTCTCCAGACGAGAAGCCGGTGAGACAGCGTGTCTCTTGCAAACTGACCTCGGTCAACAAGTAGAAACAACAAGTGCGGTGGAGAGAAAAAACACGCGCGCTCAAGAGATCTGCAAGAGACGCTCAGTTGCCCAGTGCACGCAGAGACAGTTTGTCAATACAGATTGCGCATAGAGATGTCGATAGATGCCAAATGTGAATGGACAGAATGTGAACAGAAACAGATTGGCACAAGGTCAAGATTGTGCACACACCCAGCCACGCTGTGGAACACAGCCGAGAGGACGACCAGCGAGGACATCAGCTCGTGTGCAGGTGCTCCTGGGAGTATTACTCCTGGGATCATTACTTATGGAGGAGGCTCGTGAAGGACGCTACTGGGCAGTTGGAGGCAGCCATTCTCCAGCGACAACAGAGGGCGGAGGAGCGACGCTCACAACAACCAGCGGAGCGCCGAGCGCATACAACTCAGCAATTTGGCACAGTAGGGAGCACAGGTGGTGCCTCGGCCAGTCAACTCAGTCAGTCAACTATTGAACCTAGGGCTGTTCCGTGACCTCCTGTCGGCGAGCCTTCGATACTTCACATGGCCTCAAGGTGTAACTGGCGTGGCACAAGGGCCTTGGGGACTTCACCACCACGTAGTGGTCAAACGGCAGCTGTTGTTGTTACTTAGGCGGGATCGTGAGAAATGGCGGTGGTGTATAGTGGCCTTCATGGAGCAGTAGATTAACTATGGTGGACGACGACTATCATTAATTGGCTCAACTCACCGTGTGCTTACAGGACAATTCAGGGATTTAAAGGAGTGTTGGGATTGAGAAAATCACAGATTGCTGGGTTGGTTTGCGATTCTGCGTTTATCATAAGTACATGCATATGGGTCTTTTGGGGAAAGCCATATTAAGAAGCACTGACCTCTCATCCTGTATCATTAAAGCAAATCCCAGACCTCACCTGATTGCAGCCTTTTTCCGCTCTGCATAAACAAGTAAATTACCTTTCTTAATGGTTTTGCCTAAAGCTCAAGGAATCCCCTTCATTGCGGCTATAATTTAAGTCTCCGTTGGGTCATTACTGGCAGATTACATTCGGGCTCCGTCGCTTCTGCCAGATCCACCGTGAAGACAGCACGGCACCGTGGACCAAGGTTCGCGCGCGACGTTCATGAATTTCTAATCGTCCGAGAGGCGTAATTATCAAACGTGTGCACGGTGACCTGCGCCAATGCCGAATCCTTGTTGGAATGCATATTATTATCATCCAAGTGTGACCTCGGGTTACTGCCATGCATATCGTTGAAAGGGCCTTCCCTTATTGCCAGCGGCTGACATGCCCCCGTACAATCATCACCATCATTGTTTATTCATGAGCAGGTGAAGCCCATTGAGGTAGAATAGCAGCAATCGCTTGACATGAAGAGCGCCAGAAGAGAACACGCTCTATCTTGTGCCCCGTGCAACATGAAACACACAGCGCGGTCCCCGTTAACCCGCGGAGTCGCGTGGACCGCGCCACGCCCCGGCCCGCGCGCGATGTCAAACATTTACAAAGTTTATGGCTGCTCTTCAGAGCTGTTCTTTTGGGATAGCGGTGTCGAGCGATCTCCCTGTCTCCCTCGCGATCATATAATTGTTGCTCCGGCAACCATCATGAATCGAGCAACCATCATGAATCGAGCCGTGAAAACCGACATTAGTACACTTACAAAGGTCCTTCGTGCGGCGGCGGCGGCATCAACCGTCTCGTCACCCGGGTTCCCCTCCCGGTGGGCGCGGTGGGTGACAAGGGCCCTGACTTCGCAGCCTCAGAACAGGTCGCCTTCGAGGCGCTAGGGCCAACGTCTCGCCACGTGTCGCCAAGTAATTACCCATCAAGTGGGGTCTGGCAGCGGGAGGCCGCCCGGCAAGTCTGTTTTTAAACAAAGCAAATGCACTATCGATTGCAGGCTCTCTCAAACGCCAGAAAGTCTATTAGCTATGGTGACCACGTTTATTTATTTTATTATTTTAAAAGCCCACGCACACCTAGAGATGTGCGGCATGCTGGAGACCTTGGGTTCGTAGCGGCTAGAGGAAGTCCGTGGTCCATTATTGCCACCGTGTTATGTGGAAGCTGAGTGTAAGTCCTGTCATCACTATTGCCTCTCCGCCTGCTTAGCACGAGCCCATTAGCTCCGCGTGTCAAACCACGGCGCTGTGCGCTGTGGTGCGATAGAACTGTTAATTGCAGTGGAATTTCGCGGAATAAGAGGAGTGGCCTGCCCATCTAAGGAAATGTAGTGTCAAATCGGCCAACTAGGACAACCGTTCAGAATCAAATAATAATAATAATTTTACATTTATACGGCGCACATATTCATTCAATGTCGAAGGTATTCATTCAACGAGAGAATGATTCGGAGGCGCGAGAAAAGCGCAGAGATGCGGAGGTGGCAGCCAGGCGGTTTTCCGGCGCCATATTGCCACACACTGCTTCCTATATATTATAATGTTATCGGCCAAATAATTAATGAGCGGTTTTTTTTACTTGTGGGAGGAAACCGGAGAACCCGGAGGAAACCCACGCGGACACGGGGAGAACACATAAACTCCACACAGAAAGGCGCCCGAGCCGAGATTCGAACCCGGGGCCTTCTTGCTGTGAGGCAACAGCGCTACCCACTGCGCCACCTATAATGTTGGCACGCGACCTCGACTTTGATTGGCTAAGTATCCGCCCGTAGCCTGTCATTGGCTGGGTTTGGCTGCGTTTGAAATTCCACCGCGACCACAATCCTGTCGTTCCAGAGCGCGTTGGGGTACGCTGCCTGTGCAGGGGGAGGTGGCCTAATGACGTACACGATAAGCGTGATTTGTTATAGATTTATTATTTTCCGTAATGACCTGACTGAAATAAAATGAAAATTCATGACTCAATATGAGCACCATTGAAATACGATAATAATCATCCGACATAGATTCCTTTTTTAAGTTTATGCGGCAAAGGCATTGTTGCTCCTTTTGGCCCCGGCGCATGTGAGGGTAGACCAAAACGTTCTGAAAATGTGTAACAATGAAGATCTGTTAGCTAAAGTTGCAATTGAATATTGATAACTTAATGTGATAATGGCAGAAGAGTGGTGGCGCAGCGGTTAGCGCCCAATCTTTGGTAACCTGAGTTCATACTCATAATTAATTAGATCAGCTGGTAAAGTCCCATTGAGCTAAGGGCGACCACAGCCGAAGACTAAAGGCATTGGCGGCAATTACAGGGCATCACAGGGTGGAGGGAATATGCAAAACAAGAGTCAATTTACCGACCACACAAACATCAGTGGAAATTGATTCCTGAACCAGTCTCAGGGCCACCCCCCCCCCTTACTAACCAACACTAACCAGTGTGATGACGTACAATCAAACAACCTCCGTGACAGAATCCTTCATTCAACAGCGGATTGACCAGCTAAAAAACCCATTACATTTAGCCTTATCGTAACGATGCACGAGACGTTTACGTATGTGCAAACTCTTAATATCGCAATCAAACACATTTAACCACTCCCGTGACATCGTCCCATATGTAAACAGAGCCATAATTGTGTGGCCGTCTGCTATTTATTTGTTAACACTGCCCAGTGAACCGGAAACCCGTTACAATGTTTCTGGGGGGGTCAGCGGCAATGCGCATTACGCCTGATCGTATTCACGATTCGTGGTTATTAACATGCCCATTAAAAGAAAACGTACTCGCGAGGCCCCTTGTTTGTTCCACACTACAACGTTCCAGGCCAGAGACTTCGTGTTACCAAAAGCGCCGTGGCTTCGCTGGTGCTGAATTTCAATCTGATCCTTGATACCCCAACGATGATGGCTAAACGTTGGGATGTTTATCCGATTCCACGAGAGTTTAGCTTCACGCGGGACGAACCTGGAGAACCCGAAGAAACCCCAGCCTGCGTACGAGGGGGAGACACTCAGCACTGCCGTTTCCCGACCACACCTCCCAGCCCCACGGCTACAACACCTGGCAAGCCCTTGTGGTCACTCATCTGTGTACTAACCAGGCTCAGCCCTGCTTAGCTTTCTGAATCCATTGATAGATAGATAGATGTTTATTATTACAGCATAAAAATATCCAATGAGCTTCCGATCTCTTTCCAGGATTTCTGTGACACAGCACGTGTGTTGAGACCTAGAGACCGACGCAGGACACGCTGGAGGGATTATATCCTTCCGCTGGCCTGGGAACGCCTGGGAATCCCCCAGCAAGTGCTGGAATCTGTTGCTGAGGAAAAGGATGTCTGGTCCACTCTCCTTGGACTGCTGCCACCGCGACCCTCACCAGGACAAGCGGTTTAGAAAATGGATGGATGGTTGATTAAAAGCGGCTAAAAAACACGAGCCTTGTAAAAAACTAATTCCTGGGGGATAGCATGCATTGCACAGGGGGGCAGAAAGGACAGCCGACCCTAGGGGGCATCGGCAAGACGCTCACAGGAACGTGGGAGGGACCTTCGAGGAGAGCAGGTGTCAGAGGCCACAGGAATGTGGGCGGGGCAGTGACCTGCTTTTGACATCAGGACAACGCAGAGGGTGATAAATACGGCATATCATGCTCAGTTTCACTTGCACTCACCCAGAACTCAGAATGTCCGAAGATGCCTCCAACGTGGGAGGCAAAACGCCGCCAAGGAGAGAGGGGGAGCGCTTGACACTGCTATCCCGAAAAAAAATGATTTGGAACCCAAGTATTATGCATCGAGCTGTGAAAACCTACATCAGTACATGGGGCTCAAGGTAGAAGCGATCACGTCGCGATCCCTTTCAGGTAATACTTGGTATTGCCTGCGAATTCTACCAAACACGTCGAGGCCGAGCTGAAAGACAACAATGTCCAGAGGCTGACCATCGTGCTTCGAAGAATCGCAAAGAAGTACATACATTAATTAGTAATGTTGAGGCTACAGTCACTACCTTCGACGAGCAACTTTAGATCCCAATTAGAATTAAAATAAATGCCTAGCTGAGATTGCAAAACTTGACATGTATTTGAAATGTTGCAAATGTTGAAAATGTTCGCTATTTTAACGTGCATCAAGCTCCTTATAGTGAGGTTCTGTTTGTGAGTTTAGGTCATGTGAAGGTGTGTAAGTGAAGTGCACCCGTCGATATGCCAGAGCAAACGAGTGAGCA
>JAZEWU010000023.1:332358-342567 GCA_036362915.1 Geotria australis | reverse complement strand
ACAACCGACAGCGCCTCGTCCCTGCCGACAGCTCGCGCCGCCACGGAAAGACGGCGACGACCCGATTTCGGGTTTTTTCACCCGTCTTTCCGTGGGAGGGTCACTGCTTTCCCATTAGGTTTTGTGGGCCACAACCCATTCCCCTTCAAGTGGGGTTTCTCTCTGCCAGAGGACGCGCTCTGCTCTTGGGCCTGATGAAATTGTAATTCCTAAGTAACGGGTTTGGTGTGTTCATTGTTTTTACTGCCGGGACCTTTGCGCCGGTAGCGTCCCTCTGGCCGCGTGGCGTGGGCTGGCCCCGACGTTTCTCTGGACCCCATTGATTCTCGTTAAAAGCATTCGGCGATGGTGAGAACTGTCATTAGTCGAAATGTTAGCGCATTAAACCAGCGCGGATGTTTGCAACGCAAACCTGAAAGCTGCTTTTCATTTCAAATGAACCAATCTGAGAAAACATCAGAGACTGAACATCGCATGTCCTAGTAGAGTACGTTATATGTCGGCAGGATTGTGTGCGCACGCAAATGTTGATAGATTGCAAATACTGTACACATATACAGGGTGGACCAGAAATATCCGACACAATCCAATCTAATAGAAATATTATGTTTCAGTTTTTTGGACGGGGCGGCACGGTGGCGTAGTGGATAGCGCTGCCGCCTCACAGCAAGAAGCTCCCGGGTTCGAATCTCGGCTCGGGGGGCCTTTCTTTGTGGAGTTTGGATGTTCTGCCCGTGTCCGCGTGGGTTTTCGCCGGGCACTCGGGTTTCCTCCCACAGTCCAAAAACATGCATAGGTTAATTGGCCTGCGGACTATATTGCCCCCGGTGCCCTGTGATGGACTGGCGTCCCGTCCTGGGTATACCCATGCCTTGCGCCCTATGTCTGCCGGGATAGGCTCTGGCTCACCGCGACCCTGTACAGGAGTAAGCGGTTTCTGACAATGAATGAAAGACGTTTTTTGGACCCACCCTGGTTATTGGGTGGAGCAGTGGCGCAGTGGTTAGCGCACTGCGCTTTTAACCCAGCGCCTTGAGCTCAATTCCCTGCCGCGGCTCTCATCAGCGCTGAGTAGTATTTGTTGCTGGGCCCCTTCGCTCCGTCCAGCAAGCTGCACTGACCAGCTTGGTGAAATATGATCAAACAATCTCTATGATGGATCCTGCACAGGGTGATCTGATTTAATATTTTATGTATGAGGGTTTTCCCTACCTATTTTCTTGAAGTATAAAATTAATGTAATCAAATAGTGTTCTCCAGCCTTTTTCATTCCACTGCTGAATGAGGGCCTGTCTCTACAGTGTCAGACATGTGCTTATTTCATCTTACTTTCACCACATTGGTCAGTGTGGATGGGGGTGAAGGGCGGCGGCCCAGGAGCAGTTCGAATATCACTCGTCTGTTATCAGCCGTGGCACGAAATCAAACCCAGGTCACTGGCATGAAAAGCTCACCACAGCTCCACTACTCCCCATCATCTATATGTAATGCAGCAAACGTGTTTATGTAGATGTGTATGTCCGCACTGAGGGTGCCGGGATTGAAGCCTTCATACGCACATTTTAAGGTTTGCACGCATTATTGTAGATTGACTTCCCACTTATCGATTACTCTTCTGAAACTTCTACAGAGCCAGCAGCAAATTCCCAAAGGGCATCAGGAACAAATCCAGGTCAAAGCCGTCACGTCAGCAGAAGGTGTCATCAACAAGACATGTCAGAGGAATATATTACTCGCTTGACACAAGATTACCTGTAGGACGGGTACTCTGCTAGCATGGAACAATAGTCATAATAGTCGAACCGTACGGGGCCAGCGTTCACGGTGACACCGCTCAAGGTGTCGCGACACGTGTTGGCAGCCCCGACGCAAGTCTGCACCGGAACGGGCCGGAACGCGCGCGGCGGCGTCACTCACCGAGCCGCCGACTGACCGCGCTCGTGTCCCACAACACGCGGCCTCCTCGCGGCCTCCTCGTGACCAAACAGCGAAAACCGAGATCGAATTACGGATCGGCTTTGTGTTCAATACATCTCGTCCGGTGTTCGGGGTCGGTAAACATCGCGCGTGCACGTGCTTCACAAGATGTTATTGTCGTGTTGCATGACCGACGGCCCATTTTTACCATTCGGATGATAAAGAATGCTCCCGATTTAGGGGGCGTTAGGACTCCGTTGGCGAGCGTTTGTGAAACGAAGCCCCTCTCACTGTGTGTGCGTGCGCATTATAATAATGTAATTACCGCGAGATTCTTTGGCATGTATTGAGGGCATTTGGAGAATAATTAGCCACCTTTATCTGTCGAGTTTCTTTTTTTAAATTTAAATGGCTTTCAAAATACATCCTCGCGCCGTTCAAGTGGTGACCTAATCTCCGCGCGCGTGCTCAGAATGCGCAATGAGACAGATTTAAATACAGCCGCCGTTGTAAAGTTTTGTTGGGTTATTTTAATAACTTCAGAGAGAGAATTGAATATTTGTCAGTTCTTCACGAGAGGTCCTGGCGAATCTCTATCCGTTTTACCATTGGCGTGAAATTACACACGCGGAGCTGGAAGGAACCGTTGAGTTAAATTGCTCTTTGTAACGGTTTTCCAGCGGGGATGGGTAAGCAAGTTACACAATCTCAGGGCACCTGGGGCAACTTAGTCAACACGCCAATTAACATAGACTCGTGCTGGGAGAGCCAGAGCATTTGGAAGGATGGAGTCTCGGCCGTGTTGATATCGGTGTTCACGGCTCAGTGTATGAAAATTGCTCCCAATTACTGATGTCGTTTTTCACGGCTCAATGCATGATCGTTGCATTTCAAAGGTGTTCCCAGCGTCTGTGTCTGACCCAGACACCCAGACACACTCGGAACTAAAAAAGCCTGACAATCGCTCCAACGCGGGAGGCGAAATGTCGTGATGGAGAGACGAGGAACACTCAGCCATCCGGAAAGACCATCTCTTGACAGGAGCTACAGCTGTCATGTGCGCTTCACGATTCGCTCCGCGTGCTGAGGGGGCTTCTTGAGGAATAAGCTGAAGAAGCTCCGAGTGGGTGCGGCGAGACGTCGGGCATCGCGCGGAACCACGCGCGGCACAACAGCGCACGGAGCGGCGCACCGCGGAGCGACAACGGAGCCCGGGTAATGGGATCTGAGACGCGAGGAGGTCACCGTCCTCGGAATATGAACTCGGACGAGACCAAGGTGGTCGATCAGACTACGGGGCCTGCAGAGAGCGTGAATACCCCAGCGGTTACAACATAAAATATAATAACTTTCCACATGCCACGAAGATAAAATAAATTTATACCCAAAATGCTGGTTTGCATTATATCACCTCTCGCCTGAAGCCAACCAGCCAAACCCTTCATATTTCTGCACGGGTTTTCTTATTTATTTATATGTTTTCATTGCAAATGCTTTCTGTCGCTGCTGTTGTTATTGCGCAATAGCTTCCGACCTTATTGTAGCTTTCTGCAACGTGCATGGAATGTTCCGTTAAATCGCTGCGAAACTTAAGCAATAGATATTCACTTGTTTTTATTAATTTACTGTCGTCCAAATAATGTATCTGCTGCTGCAGTTTGCAATTGTGCTGAAAGCAGTTTAGGATCAATCTTAGGATACTCAAATAACACCCGGCAAACGGTGAGGCGCGGCCCGTAATGACCAGACCACTGGCCAGCCGCGTGTGTGCTCGTAATGTTACATCCGTGGGGAGCGGTGGCGCAGCGATTAGCGCGCTGCTCTGCTAAACCAGCGAACCGCGTTGGAGTCCAGCTCACGATCACTAGCAGTGGCGAAAATTTGAACCAGTCCTGAGCCTCCCGTAGGTCAGCTCAGTCTCAAATGAGTACCTGTTACGGTGTATAAACATAGCCGCTGGAAAGATAAAGGTGGCCTGGCGTGGTGCTGGCCACTCACGCACTATGCTGGCCTTTATAGGTGCTCGCTAATAGCACTTCCATCAACAGTCTATTAAGGCTATACGGGGATCTTTGCCTCTTGTCATCGGCCGTTACAAACAAGTCAATTGCTCCATCAATTTCAACGTCATCCTGGGGGTCAAGGTAGAAGCGTTCACGTCGCGATCCCTGCAAATTCTACCAAACACTTCGAGGCCGAGCTGAAAGACAACGATGTCCAGAGGCTGACCATCGTGCTTCGAAGAATCGCAAAGAAGAACAAGAACGTCATCCTAATTTGGGCTATGCCTTCGCTCCGCGCATAATGATTTCTCCTCGAGCATCCTGCTACGTCACGCTCGCATTAAGTAATTTATCTCAACATGTGCAATTAATTATACTGCTCCGGGCTCTCGAAGCACGTCGCCGATATACGTTACCAAAATGTACAAAATACCCGTCTCGAATAGGTGACGGTATTTGACCCCGCCGCGCCTAGAAAACCACGCAGGAAATCGGACAAATAAATAACGCGCTAAAACGCGCAACCGAATGAACGCATTACCAGCGTAAAAAAAAAGTAAATAAATCGCGCACTCGCAACCGATGTTATTAATCTCACGATCTTTCTCCTGTGCATTAAAGTATGTCAGTGTAGTGCTCTGGTATATTGATTGCTCTACCTCGCTGCATTGGAGCCAGAAATAGAACACTGCGGAAAGCGGGAGGCTGCGGAAAAAAAACCCCGACCACGCCGTGCACCCGTTGCCCAAGAAGGCGAGGTGTCATCACGGGCGAGCGTGGGTGGGCCCTCTCCAACCTGGTGCCAGGCGACCCCCGCGGCAGCTGTTGCTGGCGCGCCACTGCCAGGTCCCGCGAGCCCTGGCCGGCTACCTGGCTCCCTCCGATCTCTCGTCGATTCGTTACCCCGGCTCCCTGGCTCCCTCCGTTCTCCTGTGTCTCCGTTACCCTGGCTCTTTGGCTCCCTCTGTTCTCCCGGCTCCGGGTATCTCTCCGTAGCCGCTTGGCCGTGGCGGCTGCGGGCGGAGGCACCGCGCGGCTCACACAGCAAGCGGCTTCGAGTTGTGCCTCGCTGTGCGAGCGACGATCGAGCGGAACTGCCGCTGTGTACACACACCGTCATCGGCGTCCTCATCACGATCAATCCACTGCTGGATGAAGGACTCCCCCACCCCACTGTCGCCTACCAAATGACAGCGGGTTTTAAATAAACATGCGTGCCGCGCTCCCCGAGGGTTGCCCCCAATTGCTCGACTGCGGCCCGGTAATAATGGGTTATTAGTTGAGACATTACTGGATATGAGTGCTTATCGGGTGATGTTACTGTTATCGCGTGTTGTTAAAGGTAATTCCCGGGTTATTGCCGTAAAAATCTGAAACGTAAACGTATTTGTTATAATCTGCCATTAGCAGGATATTGTGTATTATTATTATTGCTGCCGGTGATAGCCACGGGTTTTACTCTGCTCCGCTTAGTGCGGTGAGCGCGAGTGCCGGGCGCCGCCGCTCACGGGCGATGATTGCGCCAGAGTCCTTCTCTCTGCGTCTGTGGAGCTCGGCCGCTCGATGAATGTGGGCTCTTCGCAAAACCTCATCAAATCTCCCGGCCGCCTCTGCCTCATTTCTCAGTTCAGCCTTCGTCTTCAATCCATTTCATTTTACTCGCTACTGCCGGCTTCCCGTGGCTCTGTCTCTCTCTTTGCCAGCACTCCCCTCGCTCCCCCGAGTCTCTCCCCAATGAATCTCTCTTCTCTTGTGTTCCCAAGGGCCCACCAATTCTGACAGGCGCTGTCAACTATACATCTATATTAATCCTGATGCATCCGAATAGCGGTACGCGCACGCCGACTCACCAATTAACAATCACCAAGCCATTATTTATCATCAGCCCCCGTGACCACTAATGCACTGTATGCTAATTCTCAAATTCCGTCCTGATATTAAAAGGAAGAATGAATTAATAATCCCTTTGACATGCACTGTATAAAATCACAATTTGAATCGCTAATGCAGACAAACTGTGAAATTGCAGCACACACGAGGCGCGCACACGCGGGGAGACGTGTGTTTATGAGAGCTAATGACGAACACCGCCGGCTGGTGCGTGTGTGCCTACGCGCCGATCACAAAGCCTCCTCGAGCGTGCGTCAATCATCGGCGGTGTCAGTACCGACAACATCTGGAAACAAATGCTCGTCCCGATGCGAGAGGCGGGAGGGCTTGCTGCCCATCGCGTATCTACTCGACAGCGCCCGTGCAAACGGACAGAATCAATAACAATATTTAGAAAATTTTAAGTACGATATCACGGAGACCGCAAACGATAACACTACAAGGTCACTCGATCAACACTCGACACATACCGCTGTCTTGTTTTGTGGGCCGTGAGACACGCGGCTCTGCGTGAAGCGCGCGGCCGTCGCAGTGACAATCGATGAATGATTCCTTCTATTATCTATTTGTTTTTTTAACCGTCGTGCAGTCCGATTGATTCTAATTTTAGTGCGGCAGAATTTGCTGTAAATGTGGATTTTAAAAAAACAGCACCATCAAACAGGCCGCCACGCTGCGTTTGGCAGCCACCTTCTCTGCCGCGAGCCACCTTGTATCTGTTTGCTTACCCATTGTTGCATCGTGTTCTTGTTGCTCAGTCGCAATGAGTTCCTCCTCAAACGAGCATTGAGCCCGCGGTTGAAATCGGTGTCCTATCCATAGGACAAGCACTGTTGACTTTCCCAGAATGCGGTACTGAGTTTAGCGACCCCGGAAGTTATTATCAAGTGGGTTCAACCTCCAACCCGGATTTGATTGTAATCTGCGCGCTCTACCTGCCGGGCTAGCAGAGTTCCCGTCCTACGGGCGATCTTGTTCCGAGCATCCTCACCCCCACCTTGCGGATCCTTTGTGCCTCTGAGTCCTTCTCTCTGCGAACGAAAATCTTCGACATTGAATGAAAACTGTGGGCGTTACAAATGGTACATGTATACCCGAGAGAACAGCTATGGAGAGCAAGTCTCATGCATCGAGTCGTGACAAACCTATATCAGTACATCCTGTTGACAGCCCGATTGGTGGGTGGGCTGGTGGGGAGGCACTGGCCCTCTTGAACACAGGCAATTCCAAGGGTCTGTTATCCGGCCGTTTGGCCGAGCGACGTTCGACCTACAGACAGTTCCACAATAGTTTCACGAGTGATTCGTCACGTGCGCAGGACTGCTTGTTTACCGATTGGTGTTCTGTTTGAACAAATCCATCACATCGAAGATTAAAATAAAAATCCATAATTTCAGCATTCATTGTGGAGATTCGGTGCTTTTTATCAGTGTTGTGGGGGAGGGGGGGGGGTGAAAATAATGTAATTTTGTCCGGGCCCCAGAATCAGCCCGTGGTGGGATGGGACGCCGCGGGGTCTGGGCGAACGTCATCACAGAGGGAAGCTGCGGGGATCGAGTCTCCTGGTTGGACAAGCAGGACGCGTCCACGGCGATGATGACAATCCCGCCTGGGTCTCCCTCTGCTGCCACCCTAATTGGTATGATTGTAATTGCAGCCGCAGTAACAGCGGTAACAGCAACAGCAGCATCGGCGCCTTTCTTTTGTGATTCTTTGGAGCCGAGAATTTGCACGCGAGTTAATAACGGTGCATAACTATACAAACACTTCATCGCGGTTACTGCAAATATCCTAATTGACGAATTGCATCTGCCACTTCATTAATTTAATTGTGTACACAACACTGATGTAGGTGTATGGGGAATTATTTAACCATTGACTTTACAAAGGAACGCTGTTCGAATTACCTATTTCGGTTGTGACATCGCACAGAGGGGACAGAAATTCATGATTTAGCGTGTAGGTAATTTATTTTAATGGCAAAGTTCACATCCTAATGATACCCTAGCGCGATCCTCTTATAATGAACAGAATAATAAAATTTAAAAAATACAAACCTTGCCCCTCAAGTTAATAAGCACCGTGATATAGCATTACACTGCCATCGGAATCCTAACAATGCCGGCGTGTTGTGTGTCTGAGCTCAGCTAGGGTCAACCGAGCGTGAAATGCCACGTGGACGCGGACCTGCGTTGGCCGTGACTGCCATGCGATCTGTGAACTGCTGCTGGCAATTATCAGCTTTCGTCTGCCGAGAGAAGGAAACAACACATGGTCTCAATTTTAGGTGTAATGGGGCACGTTATAAATATCTTCATTAGAGCCTTTCACGCACCTGCAATCAACAGCCCTGTGGTATAAATATGTAGCTTCTCTGAGTGTCACCGGCGACACGATGAGTACAGACAAGGCGCGCCTCGCACTGCGAGGTGTGTTGGTTTCACGTCGGTTCGCAGATGTGTGTTGGCGTCCGCGTAGCCTGTGCTTCTTACACCAACTAAGACTCGTTACTCTAACATTCACACCGCGCTTGTTAACACGCGAATCCTTGCTGTATCTCGAGTTTGTTTTACATTCAGGCGGGCACTGCTAACGTGTCGCAGCACGACCACAATTGCTGCGTCTCCTAAGAATGGCCTACACGGCTTTGAGTGCCATCGCTGCGAAGCAGACTGAGCAGGGTACTTTCAAATTAAGACTGCGGCAGTATTAACCAGGGTGGGCTGATGAAATTGAACCGCAAGCCTCCGCTCGGGTTATTAACGTGAGTTCACAAAGTGAGGGCACCGTAGGACACTGCCGGGCAAGGCTTTCCCCCTGCCAGGGCTCTTATCTAGGTCACTGTGTGGGACTCGCTGCCCGCGGGTCACCGCTGGGTCGCCGTAGCCACGCTGCCACGGGGTTGTGGTGAGCGCGCTGCCTCAGTGCTATCTACAATAAAATTACAAGTTATAACGCGCGCATAATCATTCAATGCAGGAGGTATGCGTTTGAATAGAGAACGGTTCAGAGGGGCGGGGATAACGCAGAGCGATGGGGAGTGGCAAGGCAGTCATGCGGTTAGCCAGCGCCAACATTTGCCAGCCGCTGCATCCTATATATATCATGATGTTATCGGTCAATTAATTAACGAGGTTTTATTTATTTTGCACGCTACTGACCCCATACGTGCTCCTCGGACTGTCACGAACGCGGGGCGGAGTGAGGGACCTTATGGCGATTGCTTGCCCTCTCTCCTTCGCGATGTTTCGCCTCTCACGTTGGAGGCATCATCAGGCGTTTAACAATGGATGGCTATAGCATGTTTTTGAGACGCCTGATGATGCCTCCAACGTGGAAAGCAAAACGCCGCGAAGGAGAGAGAAGGACACTCGACGCGGCTACCCCGAAACAGCAGCTATGGAGAGCAATTCCCCATACATGGAGCCGTGACAAACCTACATCAGTAAGCTATTGCAAGGTCCACGCGGGTTCACCGCGGCACGCTGTTGAGTATTATCTACGGGGAGCGTGAGGTCGCTGGGTGCCGTGGAGGTCAGAGAGCTGAGCAGGCACCGCTGCGAACCTGGGTTCCAATCCGATTGATTAAACAGGGATCCCCGGTGCAGAGCGAATTGGATGGCTATAGCGCGTGTAATGTACCAGTTGGCAGTGGGTGCACACTGCAAGGAAATATCGGCATGCTCCTCGGATGCCCCTGAATCTTCCTGTGAAATAAGACTTTCCCCCAAGAGGGTGAGTGAGAGGAGACACCTGACTCCCTCTCCACCCCCCACCCACCTCCCCAAACCTTGCCATTAGTAGTGTGTTAACGCGTGGTGATATTTTGATGCAGCTGCAAGGTCATGGAGCGTCGGCAGGCGCGTGGCTAGCGGTGTCCCCGGTGGGAATCTCTGATGATTGGGCTTCACGCGGCGCCGGACTGCCGCCGCAGTAGCGGCACGCGTGCTGGAAACCGGTGAAATATGATAAGACCACCGACACGCCATTCATCGGTAAACCAGTCGAGCCTCCCACCAGGACCCCCCGTGACACGGGACCCACCGTGACACGGGACCCCCGCGGGAGCAGCTTCCCCTAAACGGGACGCCGCCCTGTCATTGACACGTGATTGGACTTTGTGTTGACGTGACACGGGAGCGACTGGGTGATTGGCCCGCACCCTGATTGGACGCTTTGGAAGCATTGATTCGCCACACCTTGTGATTTAAAACAAACAAATTGCAGTTAATGTAATGAGACATCGCAACTATAATGATGCGAGGGCAGAATCGGACGATTTGGTTCATCACACTGGGACGGTCATTGTAGCCCCTCCCCCGGGGCTACAATGGCGGCGCGTTCCCTACGCTGCAGCCACTCTCAGACCAAAGTACGGTGTTTTCATGTTTTTAATGTT
>JAZEWU010000023.1:293614-304082 GCA_036362915.1 Geotria australis | reverse complement strand
ATTAAAAGGATTTGACTGGTATTGCTCAAACTTCACAATCCTGAGCCATTCCACGCCTCGTCCCTGACCAGCAAGCAGTTTGCTAGTACTATAATAATACCGCAGCCGTACTAACAAGAACATACTCACTGCAGCAAGGTGGATGTTAAAGATCCCGTGACGTCATTCGAAGAAGGGTAGGCCATTATGTGCCAGGGTCATGGTGAAAATTTGCTAACATTTCGAAACAAATCCTTACAAACTATGAAATGGGGAAACATCATTCGCGGCCACCTACAGCGCAAACTTCGCAGGACGCTTCTAAAAACGAGTCTCGAGACTCCACAAGGCCTTCCTGGGTGAACAAGAGAAGTACTGATGGTAATATATCGTCAATGAGACTATTCAAGGCGGCTGGAGGAACCCGTATCCCCGCAAAGCAAGTCACTCAGAACGCGATGTGGCACGCGACTTTCAAATTTGTTAATGTGGTAAAAATGGTAATCGTATGTTAATAAAGCATTAACAGACCGCAAAGCCCCCTAATTAATGTATTATTTATGGCCGACAGTTGTTGAAAATGAAGAGTTTCCCCTTACGGCTTCATTAATCACCTCGCCTCGGCTCCGGCGTGACCCGCGCGGACTGGCGGAGGGCAGCGCTCGCGCGAGCCATTCTCGGGCCTCCCCCGAGCTGCTTCCGAGCCTCTACCGAGACTCTCTCAAGCTCCAGAGCCGCTCCCGAGTTCGAGAGCCGCTCCTGAGCCTCTCGCAAGCCGTTAGCACGACTCTCTAAAGCTCCCGAGCCGCTAACGAGCCTCTCTGCGATCGGAGAAGGTGTGGCTCCGCATATAATCAAACTCTCACTAGTGTTTAAACATAAGAGGATCCTTCCCACTTCCATCCGAGCGCTTGGCTTCTCCACTCGAGGTCTCCTCTGACGGTGTCATGCAGATAAGAGCGCTCCCGAAGCCTGCCGACTGCACGTTTCACGCCGGGAAAATTAATCGGCTCGGATGAAAAATGAAAGGGCGAACCTCCCCGTGACCTTGAGCCTCTGGCAGGGCGAGCTGCTGGTCGCCTTAGATACAAAGAGAAGGCCGTATCGTGGAAGGAAGAGGAATAGCTCACGGTGTTCACTGGCAGAGACAGCAGCTCGCAATCGGAAGGTTGCTATTACAAAAATAGAAACTCGATGAAATTGAGTACGGGAATGCCTGTCCCGTGGATCTTCCCGCCCCTGGTATAGGAATGTGGAGCGATCACCACTGGCTCTGGGCTGTATAGAAGGAGATAATCGGCATCGAAACCTTACTGCTTAATTGAGCTGACTGGGAATGACTTTAAACGCCTGGAAACACTTACAGGTTGTAATGGTGTAGGTTTCCACGGCTCGATGAATGCGAATTGCTCTCCATAGCTGTTTTATCGGGATAGCCGTGTGGCCGTATGGGTGTTCCTCCTCGCTTTTTCGCGACGTTTCGCCTCCCACGTCGGAAGCCTGCCGCTGCCTCCAACGTGGGAGGCGACACGTCGCGAAGGAGAGAGGAACACTCGACACGGCTATCCCGAAACAACAGCTATGGCGAGCCTTTCCCAGACGTATACATTTCACAGGACAACCGCCGATTCTGGGAAATCTGGGCCGGATGGCGACCCTCCGGGATGGCCGCGTGGCTGTGTGGCTTCTCGCCAGTGTGTCCTCTCGTCAGTGCGGCCTCGAGTCAGCGCTGAACCCGGGTCGCGGCCCCCGGAGGCGCCGCCGTGGGGCCGCCACCACGTGTCAATACAGTGCTTGGCGTGGGCACGGCACGCTTCGGATTAGCGCTCGCTCGGGCCTGACCGATTAGCGTCGGGCAAGATCCGACCGCGGAGGCAACATTCCGGCGAGCAGAATGCATTCATCAGCAGGGCCGGCGCTGCTCTCCCCGCGCAGACAGATGATTCTCGCCGCCAGCCGGTGCGCCGCTCATCTGGCAAGAAAAACGCTCCCCTGCGTTTCCCTCTAATGCACTCCGTGGTCAATATTGATGAATCGCAGCGGTTTTTAGGCGATATCTCTGTTGCGCGTTCCTTACAGGCTTTCCGTTTATCTTGCCATTATCTTCGCGTCGTAAATTGAACAAGTAAAGTTGTATCGAATAAACAACAAAAAAGCGTGTGGATGCACAAACAGCCCCGGAGGCTGCTGTTAAGACGGAGGAGGAGGTAGGATGCAGGGGGACTCCGTCCCGAGCCCCGCAGCCACTAACGGGCGACGCCGCCGTCACTCCGACCTGGCCAGACCCGTGAGCTCGCGGAGTATAGGTTGGACGTGAGGCCGTGGCGCACGGGAACGAATATAATTATTACAATTATATAGCAGAGCATTTACCTAAAGGTCCCAAGGCGATACAGGAAATCACAGAGGATTGGGGGGAGGCCAGACACCGCGTCCCAATATATTATGCTGGTATCGGGCAATTAATTAATCAGCGGATTTTTTTGTTTTGTTTTGGGAGGAAACCGTAGAACCCGGATGAAACCTACGCAGAATCGTGTGAGAGAATAGCTAAACGCCATAGAGAAAGGCGCCCGAGGCGCGAATCGAACCGCCTCGGGTATACATTCTCTCTGCGAGGAGGCGCGGGTGTTACCGCTGCGTAGCCACCGTGCCGGGACACGGCTAACCTGACCAGCAGCGCGGCCTGGGACCCCGTCTTCTCGGCAGCGGGAGGCGCTCCCTCCGGAGAGGCCGCGGCGATGCTCGGCTTTCTTTCCCACAATCCCGCGCACGGATTAATTGTGGCACCGCGGCAGGCACAGCGGGGGGCCGGCTGCGGAAACCAAAACCCCTGCCTCCCTCCCCCTTCCACCCCTCCAACCACCCCCCACCTCCCCCCCTCCCTCCCAACCTCCCCCCCACCATCCCCCACATCCAGCGATTCCGCCGTGCGGTTTATGCAGCAACAACACATTTTACAAGCGTCGTGATGCCGCGTTATTACTGCCGCGTAATTGATGGGCCCTAGCATCCACATCAAAGCGCTTTCGCACAAGTCACGAGGGACTGCAGTCTGTGAATTGGATCCTTTCATGGTCCATATTTAGATTGCGCGTGTTATTTTTGCTCTCCCCGAGCACCGCCGCGCACATTATCTAATCAGCAATTAGAAGCGTTATCCTGACGCGCAGAATGCAGGCAGGTGATGTCTCGGAATCCAGGTCACCTCCTACCGCACGTGTTACCTTTCCAGGCTGTGACGCGCCGTCGCTGGTCGCAGATGCAAACAGCCAGGGCGCGTTCGTGTGTGGAGAGCGGTGGCCCAGGTTGATGGTTGTATCGCAGTATTCCCGCTTACGGAGCTTGCAAGCTCACTGAGTATTTTCTGCTGTAATAGTACACGTATAACATCAGTGGCTAGCACGCTGCGCTATGAACCCGGTAACCCGAGTTTGATTCCTGATCAGGGCCAACTTCGGTGATGAATATCTAAACTGGTCCTGGACCTCCCCTATGTCGACTCAGCCTCAAAATGACTACCTGGCGCGATGCGTAAAGAGTGGGGAGACAAAGGCGGCCGGGCGTGGTGCTGCCCACCCACTCCCTCATACGCGGTGCTGGTCTGGATAGGCGCTCGCCAACAGCACTTGCCCCAACATTTAATTAGCGCCCTACGAGGGAACTTTGTCTTTTGTTTCGTGTCGCACCCCCGTCGAGGGAGGCACTGCCAACCCCGGGCCCGCGCGACACCGAGGCGGGCCGCCGCCGCCCATCACCATCTGCACCGACAGCTGCATCAGCAACCCGGAGAAACATCGGCGAACGGGGAGCTGGGATCCGGCACAACCAGCCGTCGCCACCCCGACACGCCCGAACGAGGGACATTGCTCCGTTTGGAAATTCACTCGTTGGAGGCATCTTCAGGCTTCTGACTGAGGCCTGATAATGGGTCCAGGAGGAGAGTACTCGAAATGGCTAACCCGATAGAGCAGCTGTGGAGAGCAATTCTCATTCATATATCAGTCGATGCACCGTTCCTACCCCGACCGTCTGCTGATTTCGCCACCAACTGGACGCAAACCGCACTGTCCCATGGGGGATGAACTCCACGTGTTTCAACTGCACGTGTTTCAACTG
This sequence comes from Geotria australis, assembly GCA_036362915.1. NCBI lineage: Eukaryota > Metazoa > Chordata > Hyperoartia > Petromyzontiformes > Geotriidae > Geotria > Geotria australis. Next base: position 299,984 of record JAZEWU010000023.1, on the reverse strand, counting down.
CACGTGTTTCCACTCCACGTGTTTGCTCTCAAAAACAAACGCGTGCAACTTTTGTTTGCTCAGTTAATTTCAGTTTCAAACTCTGGGCAGCTCTTTACTTAAGATGCGCCGATGATTGGCTTACATTAGGGTATGCATTTTCGGAAGCTCCAAAATTATTATTTTTCACTTATGGCGTACACAGAAAAATCAGCATATTAATGTGAACGTGGTCACAGGCTAATTCAACTGTTCATCTGCTTCCCCTTGCCTTTAGGGGCAGACTGAAACAAAATTAATTAAAAACTGATAATATTTTATCAAGCACGCCCTGTTTAATGAAACTGTGCTAGTTGCTGCAATCTACTGATTGTGTCCTAAAATTAATCATGTTTAATAAAGTGAAAAAGCTAAAAGCAAAATCTGAGAGCTCAGCTACTCTGGAATCGTTTTGAAGACGAGGATTAAAAGGAATAATCTGGGAAATGTTTATAATGGTTGTGTTAACTCGGACGGATCTCAAAAAAATAATACAGCAGTTATTTGTTCCGGAGAAGCTCACTGAGTCACAGGGGCTCTCAGGCAGTAGGGTTTGTGTTAAATCACGGGGGTTTGTATTAAACCAACTGGCTTTACAGAGACCAGTGGCCACCTAGGCCACATCTGTGCTGACCTAGTGGGACATGCACGGCAGCCTCACGAGCACCGCTAGACGGCGATGATGCGATCAGCTCCGAGCCGAGAGAACAGCCGACAGCTGATTGGCGATTGAGCCTATGGGTCTCTGTGTGAGTAAATGCGTCGCTGTGTGAGTGTCTGTGTGTTTCTGTGTGAGTCTGTAACTCTGTATGATGATGCGATCAGCTCCGAACCGGGGTACTTCTTGCCGTGAGGCAGCAGCCGTTACTCACTGCGCCCGCGTGCAACCCCGGCAGCATTTTTTCCCGAATTCAGCAGGCGTTTGGCACGGCAAAGGTGGCTTCCAGCAGAGACAATCCCAGCGCGGCTTTTCTAAGCCGGTAGCCGGACCAGAGCGAGAGGGGGCTCGGTTAAAGCCACTGAGATGAACGGATTTTTTCTACTTCTTGTTCTCTCGCGGCTCGGCATGAATTCTCCGTTCTGCGACCGCGCGTCTTCCACGCCTCTAATTTATGCAAAGCTCAGCAAATCCGTTAGAAGGCGGGAGGCTAATTTAACTTCCTCCCTGCTCCGCCTCACCCCCAGGTAGGACATGAATAATGCGCGCCCGCGATTGGCTGCGCGTGCCCCCGAGAAAACCCACTGATCCCCCCACCCCAGAGAGAGAAGCAACGCGACTCCTCTCCCCATATCTCTGCCAACGCTCATCCAGTAACCACGGCCCGTTGTGTGAGAATCACTGTTCAAAGCTGTTATTTCTGGATGTAAAAATGCATTCATTCATTTTCAGAAACCGCTTAATCCTGTACAGGGTCGCGGTGAGCCGGAGCCTATCCCGGCAGACATAGGGCACAAGGCATGGCTATACCAAGGACGGGACGCCAGTCCATCACAGGGCACCGGGGGCAATTTAGTCCGCAGGCCAATTAACCTATGCATGTTTTTGGACTGTGGGAGGAAACCGGAGTGCCCAACGAAAACCCACGCGGACACCGGGAGAACATGCAAACTCCACACAGAAAGACACCCGAGCCGGTGTTATCTGTGGCTGTAAATAGAGCTCAGGTCGCCGGGTTCATCGCACGGCGCACAGACCACGGCGCCGCTACTCCACCTCAATCTGATGTCAAGCTTATCGGGCACGCCTGTGTTTATGCACTAATGGAATAAGTGCAGCGGTGTCAGGGTTTATGACACCGCAATGTAGCGTTGCCGCGTGAGTGACAGTCTTCTTCTTCTTCTTTGCGATTCTTCGAAGCGCGATGTTAAATTACAGTTTCCCATTTTCTTACACAGCCCCTTGCATTTTCATTGTAATCGTTATTCCCCGATTATGTGTGGACTGTGCCGCGCATGACGTGTCAACGTCTATTTTTGGAAATCTCATTTGCGTTTTTATTCGATTGCTGTTAAAGTATGACAGGCCTACTCAGGAGAATGGTTCACAAATGATTAGGGTCGACATTGGTGGGTGGCTCGGTTACCCAGTGAGTAGCGCTGCCACCTCACAGCAAGAAGCGCCCGGGTTCGATTTTTCTGTGTGGAGTTTACACGTTCTTACCGTGTCCGCGGGGGTTTTCGCCAGGGCCGCCCTGGTAAATACCGCGAATGTATTTAACCGAGAATGTCACGCTCGATCTTCTTCTCAGCGGAAATTACAAATCCCATGACGTCGTTGGATAAATGGTCGTGTGTCAAATTCACGGTCACATCTTGCAACGCTGAGCTATGATCGCGAGCGGTTGTTGAAGCTGTGTTGCGGTTAAGCGTGTGAGAGAGCGGCGCTGCTTATGGTCTTCGTCATCCGAGCGGGCCACTGCATCGGAATTCGTGATATATATAATAATACATAGAATTATAACAGGCACATATTAATTCAATTTCGATAATATTCGTTCGACTCAGAGGGGTGAGGAAACCGCAGAGAGGCGGGAAGGGGGGAAGGCAGCCACGCGGTTAGCCGGCGCCAACATTAGCCGTTTTCGTCATATATATTATAATGTTATCGGCCAATTAATTAATGAGTGTTTTTTTAGCTATGGGAAGAAACCGACGAACCCGGAGGAGACCCGCGTAGAACAGGGGGAGAACACACAAACTCCACACAGAAAGGCACCCGAGGTGGGAATTGAACCGTCTCGGGCAGGACGTTCTTTCTGTGAGGCGCAGATGTTACTGCCGCGCCACCGTGCCGCCGACACTGTGGCGAGCCCAGAAACCGCGGTGCCAGCGGAATTCCGCTCTGGATGACATTACGAGGAGGAAGGAAAATTACCCGGAAAAAAGACGTTTAAATATTTGAGAAGGGCAGTATTTGTTTATTACGCGTGTGCTGACACGAGGCGATTAGAAGATGGAGCGCTGACGCGTCGCTTACACGGCCACATTTCTCGGTGGAGATCCGTGAACGTGACTTAACGCGGACGCGCGGGATCATTTGCGTCGCCTCGATTCGCTCCCCGTGGATAGAACATCGCGCTTCTGCTGTAAACAGCAAAACAAACATCGCGTGAGAATCTGATGGCGGGGGGTGATTTTGTTTTGTTTGCGGTGGGTTTTTTTTTCACCCGGTTAGCAGCAGATAAAATAAATACATTACTTACCGGCAGCCGTCACAAATGACACGCGGCGATGGCAGCGAGCGAGCGGTGGCTTGCGGAAGCCTCGAGCGAAATCGGAGAAAGCCATTCTGACGATCAGCTCCGCTTGCCTTGAGCGCGCTCCCTCCGAAATGAACGCGCCGCGCGATAATGAATTGCTGAGAAATTGTGACCGCTGCGGCAATTTCCCAATTTTCCCGCCCACGGAGGCGCGATGGGGCCGACGTGGCGCCGTCTCCATCGCTCAGAACAGCAGCAGCAGCAGCAACGGCGATGCGGGGCTATTTCTCGGCATTGCGGGGGGTAATGCCTCCCTCCGCTCCAACACGAATCTGATGGTGGCCGCGGCGGCGATACGCAGACGTGTATTTTACAGGTCTCCTAAAAGTAAAACACAAATTGCCCCCACCTCCCCGCTGCGGCGGCAAGCTCGGGAGCGGCCCGTGACACACCAGTCCATCACGCCTCGGTCTCCATCAGCTTCTCATTTAGATTAATGTCAAGATCTGCCGAGACCCCCACCGCCCCCGCTATGCTCGCGGCAGCCCGGCGTTTAAACGGGGCGACGTTCCCTCGACCCCGCGTTTCCTCCCGCCCCGCGCTTATCTCCCCGGCAGAAGCACGCCGTGTATGCGCGCCACGACGCCAATGCACGCCGGGTCTGGTGTCGCCGTTGCGAGCTCGTTGCCTTATCGCCGACGTCGTCTAAGTAAGGGCAAAGGCGCAGCCCTGCGATGTCTTGCCCGCTCCGCTCTCGAAGATTTATTTCGGGCTCGTGGTGCGTGTCCGCAGCAAAGCTGCGTGCGAGTCCGCGGCGAGCATTAACCGTCACCGCATAGAAGCAGCATCTAGGGAAAGGCGCATCCCTGCAACTGCCTGCTCGCCCCACTAAAGAGAGCTCGAGACAGCCTTTGTCGAGAATATTTGCCTACTCCTCCATGCTGGCGAGACATGCCGGGAGAGATGGGAGTGCCCACACTTGAGTCCTTGACGCGCGACCTGCTGACGGATTGACTGTGACTGCCCCCAGCCGTAGCGCCGCGGGGACAGAGGAGAGGTGATTTGAGAAACTCGCACCGCGGATTGAGCTGCCGCGCCCGGAGGTCGAACCGAGGCGGCGACCTCTGGATCGCGACCCCAATGTGTGACCTGTGACCCCACCGTGGCAGCGGCCCTGCAGTGTTGATTTTTATTTATTTACGTAATGCGATTACACGTTACTGCGGTCAAAATAAAGAGTCCAAATAGTCACGCGACTCGTCCGCCAGCACTACACACTCACCACCAGACACTTACCACCAGACAGCCCCTACCAGACACTCACCACTAGACTCTCACCGCAGCGGGCTACTATCACGTAGCCCCATCGATGCTCGCAGGCAGCCGCCACACCCCCGCGGTCAGAGAGATAACGGGTCCGTCGTCCCCACGGCGTGGTGCTGACGGAGGCTGTGTGTGCGTGACCCCGACCCCGCAGGATGTTGTCCCCGGGCAGCAGCTCGTGTCTGGTCACGGGGCTGCTGCCGGGCGCCGACTACCAGGTGTGCGTGCTGGCCATCTACTACGACGGAACCATCGTGCCGTCCGTGGCCGCGACGCGCCTCCTGGGCTGCGTCGACTTCGTGACGGAGGAGGCCGGCGACGGAGACTCCCCGCTCTGCTCCTCCTCGTCCTCCTCCTCGTCGTCGTCGTCTTCCTCCATGGCCAACGGCGGCGCCATCATGCCGGGCCAGCTGCTCGGAGGAACCATGATCATCATCATCGGCGGCATCATCGTGGCCTGCCTGCTCGTGTTCACCGTCATCCTCGTCATCGGCTACAAGGCGTGCGCGACCAACGACGGCAGGAGCAAGACGTCGAGCCGGGCGAGCGGCTCGGGGGGGGCCGCGGGCGGCGGGGGGGCGCCCGCGGGCGACGGCTACTCGTCCGCAGCCGCCGCCGCGGCGGCGTGCCACCCCAACAGCAACAGCAGCAACAGCAACGGCAACAACGGAGGTGGCGGCGGCGGCGGCGTCGTCCTGGGCGGGGCGGCCCCAGCGGGCCTGCCAGCGCAGGCCAGCTACGGCGACGTGGTGCGGGAGCTGAACCAGCTGAAGCTCGTCAAAGCGCCGGAGCCGGCGTGCGACCCCAAGCCGGCCACGCTGCCTCGCCCCCCGCGCGACGCCGGGCCGCCCGGCCCCGAGACGGAGGCCGAGCCGGCGGAGCGCGCCACGCTGCCGCGACGGCTCGCCGCGCACCGCAGGTCCCTAGCGTCCGTGCCGCCGCCGCCGCCGCCGCGCTCGGGCGACGTCTCCCCCGCGGACGGTGCGGCCCCGTCGGGATGGCCGCTCGCCGCCGGGCGCCGGGCGACGCGCAGCCTGTCGTTCGACGGCGGGAGCTTCCCCCGCGGGGTTCCGTCGCCCGGGCTGAGCGGCGCCGGGCAGCCTCGCCGGGCGGGCAGCATGTGGACCAAGCGGAGCGTGTCCGTCAACGGGATGGTGCCCGGCGGAGAGGACGGGAAGCTGTCCGGGCGCAAAGCCATCTTCAGCAGCTCGGACTGGATCCTGGAGAGCACCGTGTGAGCGGGGACGGAGCGCGGCCGCGGGGGGGGACGGAGGGACGCCGCGATCGGCGACACGGCGTCAGAGACGCGACGAGAGCGCGACAAGGACACCGCGACACGGAAATGTAACCGGAGATTTAAATAAAAAGTAAACGGCGAAACATCAAATATATTGTAACGGTATTTAAGGCTTCAGTGGCTCGCTCGGATTTTTGAAAGCATGCACCGTCTACGAAGCGCCTTTACCCCCGGTGCGCGCGCGTCGCGTGGCCCGTCCACGGATGCCGGCGCCGCCGCCGCCTCCCCCGGCGTCGGCGCGCCCCGAGCCGGCCACCACATCGACGCCGGCGCGCCGGGCCAGCGGGACGGCCGCGAGCCGCCAGCAAACACGTTTACAGTGTACATACGCGTCCGTGCCGACCCGAGGCGGGTGCGGCGGTATGCAAGAGCGGTGCGCGAGCGACTGGAGGTGAAGCCGGCACCCGCCGCCGTCTGCGCTGGCACTGCGCCTTCTTCTTCTTTAGTGCAATACGCCGATCCCCGCAACAGCGGCCGAGTCAGATCAAGCACAAGCGAGCGAGGGGGGCCGCTCTGTCCACCCCCCCCCCCG
>JAZEWU010000023.1:245481-264665 GCA_036362915.1 Geotria australis | reverse complement strand
TTTTATGTTGAAACAAACTCTATCTTCTCTACAGTGTAGTTTAGCAGAACACATTACAGACTACTGTCGCGGGCCTCACAAATCATGTAACCGACCTCCCCTTCACAGCACATGTTTCTTCATCATGCGAATCCCGCTGTGCAGCCAAATGTGTGCGTTATTCTGGATAAAGCATTGAGATCGTGACGGTGTGGCCGTGGGGCTTGACTGGCGCGTGCGTGCGTCTACAGTACGTGGGGACGCCCTACTACATGTCTCCAGAGCTGATCCGCGGCGACAAGTACAACACCAAGTCGGACATCTGGGCGATGGGCTGCGTGCTCTACGAGCTGCTCACACTCACCCGCACCTTCGACGCCACTGTGAGGACGACACCGATACTTTACTATCGCTAACAAAATGCTTTGATAATATATGCATTGTCCTTGAAAGTGATCGGCCCACACCTGAGACAGCTTTCTTTATAGCTTAGTCTCAATATTAGCCAAGCGTTGCCAAAAGGCAAGCCGTTTTGGACAATGCAAATATCAATGCATTAGTAGCTCGGGTCTAGCTGTTAAATGCAGTACTTTGTGACCCTCGGGTGAAAAGCGCTCTATAAATTGATATTATTATTATTAAAGCAGAAGAAGATTATTAAATCTAAGAGCACCTTTTTGCCAGGATACAGATAATTTGTATACTGGTAAAAAGGTGCGCCCTGTGGTTGCCGGGATAGGCTATGGCTCACCACAACCCTGTACAGGATTAAGTGGTTTCTGAAAATGAAATAATTAATTAATGTATTTGTATGGGTGTTGGGGCTAAAGAAAATGTGCCACAGTAAACATAAAATGTGGATGTTCTTCTCGCGTTCAGAACCCGCTGAAGCTGTGCTACGAAATCATTCATGGCAAGAAGCAGGTGGAAATTGACGGCCAGTACTCGGAGGAGATCAAGGAAGTTGTGCAGAAGTGTCTGCGACAGGTTTGTGCTCCACAGTATAGCAGGTTGGTGCGGTCTGCAGGGCTACCTGCTCCCAGCCCACTCGTCTACTGCCCTGGGAGCATTTACTCCGTGTCTTCTTGTAAGCAAGTGGGCGGATGCACCCTGTCCTGAATATATTGAGGATTTTTTATGGGGGGCAACATACAAATGAAAATCCCATGATGCTTGCTCTTCAGAGCTGTTCTTTCGGGATAGCCGTGTCACTGCGCGCTGTCCCTCTCCCTTGTGACGCTTTGCCTGCCACGTTGGAAGCGTGCGCAGGCGTTGGGAGGTGAAACGTTGCAAGGGAGAGAGGGAGAGCGCTCGACACGGCTATCCCGAAAGAACAGCTCTGAAGAGCAACCACTGAATCGAGCCGTGAAAACGTACATCAGAACAAAAATCCCATTCTCAGAGTTGAGATTGAATAGCGTGCAAAACAATGCTGATTTGTCAGTTGGGTCTCCACGCTGCATGGAAATGTCTCGTACCAGGCAGCAGGCGCGTCGCAGCCGCTGGTGTTACGGGTGTTGCGACACCCGTACTTTCACAAAAACATGATTCCATCCCCCCACTTTTTCCTGAGGTAGTCTCATATCTATGGGTAGTCTGATGAAATGCAACTGAGTTCGCAACACATGAAAAACTATTGGTCAAGTTCGATTGATTGAACGGCCATCCAGCCAATCACAGCCATTTTGACCAACCCACTAGGCCAAGGCGGGACAGGTAAACAGTTGAAGTACGGTATGTCCGGGCCGAAGGCGGGGGGTTGCGGTGCTCATGTCCCACCCCTAGAACCTCCACACTTTTAAAATCGCTGCTCCACCCTTGCCAGGCAGGCCCAGTTAAGTATTCTACTTTGTATCATTATGGCATTAAATTGTTACTTTCAGAATTTTATTGACATTTTTGGTATTTTTAGCGGGGCTATTTGTGTCTTTCCGTAGGACGCGGAGCAGAGGCCTACAGCTGAGGAACTGCTGGAGCTGCCACCAATCAGCACACGAAAGAGGTGTGAACATCGTAACGGCCCAGAGATACGCGTGTGGCTCGCAATCTTAGTTTAATTTCCTTGCAGGGGGTGTGGATTCAAGCCAAGTGGCTTTGCTATATATATATATATAAAAGTCACCCTCTCCATGTGCATGTGGAAATTCCACCTTGGGCTGGGGGTTGTAAACAAAAAAAAGTCAACATCGCTCCATGTGCATTTAAGCAGGAAACCACTTTGGCTTTTTTATTTTTAGCGACGTACTATAATTAGCATCACAGTGCTTTTCAAAGATTATAGATTTGCTTACAGTACAGCCACAGTCCTCACCACCGTTGGGAAGTGACTCGGTTGTGAGTAATGCTAGATAACGAATAATGTGAAAATTAATATAATGTGACTAAGAAAACCCGATGGTAGTTTGGCACTACCACAATAAGTGCTTGTACATAGACAGTCGAACCATGTTTTTCAAAAGATAATCTTCGCCAAGTGATGTAATTGAATGTTGGCTCATGACCAGAATAGGAACATGATGCCTTAAATATGAGCTGGTTAGGAAAGGGGTGAATTCTTTGGCTGCATTGTGCTTATTAGAAAACTGACTTTTCTCCCTCTTTGTGAAGTATAATTCAATGAAATTAAGATGTATTTGTCAATTATTCTTAAAGCTATTTGTAATTGTTTCAATGAACACAACCAATACTTTTGATGGCTATTGCACATCAGCTACTCAATTTGTCAATCACAGCAACCACAGTAACGATTAAAATTTTCCCTTTGTGTATTTATCAAGCAAAGTCTCACCGAGTCTTAATACTGTTTTCAGCATTATCCTACGTTGGGGTTTTTGGCCGCTCCACTAATCGCCGCTTGGCTTTGCGTGTGCTCACACGTGAATTTCTGGGGTTGCCGTGATTCAGCGATACTGCAATATATCGTACAATACAAGGTCCACAATCCTATTGCCCATCATACAAAATTATTTATATTGTAATTTAACATTGATAATTTTCTGTCTTGTAAATATTTTATTCCCTCGTAAAATATAGCATAGCGCAATTATTGACGTTATAAATAAACAGTGCTTCGCGCTTGAGTGTGAAGTACTGATTACTTTGTAACTCTTTTTCACAACTGATGGCATGTATTTTAGAAGCAGTATAGACTGTAAACTCGCAACGACTAGGAGACTTATGACAGACTTACGGCAGGTGAACCGCAGTTGAACAACTTTTACATTTACATTTGTAATGGAAGGGCAGTGATGCTCAAAACAAATACGATAAACTTGACACATACAATTACTAAGTTAGGGTCAACTGATATTGTCGAAAAACTATATTGCGGCAACCCTACAAATTTTACGCCAACCGATTTGGTGGCGGCGTGTTTTCGGCGAGCGGCTGGGGAGTGCCGTGCCCAGCTGAAGGAACCGCTGTCTTGTTCCCCCCTCAGGCTGCCTCTGACACCGTTGGCTTGCATGCTGTCCTCTCGGCTTGTTTGCCTCTCCTTGCTTTCACCTGCCTCCTGCAGCCCCGGCCCGTCTTTGGGCTGGCTCGGCTGCTGGAATCTTCGCGTAGTTTCTCTGCCCGCGAGTCCGGTAGTATTACACAAATGGTATTGCTGTCGGCTTGGCCTGGGTTTAGCGTTGTTTAATGGCAACAGCGTTTTGTCGGAAGAAACGTTTGCTTATCTGTCAATCGCCCAATGTACGTTTAGATGAACGGTTCCCAGTGTTTCGGGATCTGCGGACCACTATCAACGCACAAAATGTATTCGCAGCCTGCCAGACGGTGTAGAATATGGTGCTTTGTGAAAATAATTGTGTCAATCAGTTCAACAGATGACCTCTCACGGCCTGACAAAAGCACACGTTGGGAACCAGCGATATAGTTCATCGTGGGTGGAGTGCAGGAGCAGCGTGGGGGGTGCTACGCTAGGAATCTGGCACCTTCAATCACGTTTTTGGCCATGACCTCAGACCATTGAGCGAGTAATATCGAATATTGGATTTGGTCTTGGCCATAAACCACCTGCCCCCCCATGTCAATATGCTGTTTCGAGGCCATATCTAGAATTGGATGAACAAATGGATGTAAATTGTTTAATAATGTTATTATATGTAACATTACGTATACAACTTTTAAAATACTTAATATATAATTTGATGTAATTATCTAACAATGCTGAAGTCCCAGCCAAGCTCCACCTAACCACCTAACAAAACCCTTTACATTTCACTCTTATTCTAATTCTGTAAAGCTTTCACTTTATTAACATGTTGCTTTGCACGTACACTGACTTTCAAAATAAATTATTTCTAGAAAAATGTATTCAAGTTAAACTTAACGCTTAAGAAATCACGCTGTGGTCTGTTTTATGAAGCGTGTGCCTGTCGGCCTTTGTCGATGCCTGATGCCCAACTTCCTGTCACTTCCACCACCAGGGAAATGGAGAAAAATGTTTGGCGGCTAAACGAGCCTGCAAGACGCATAAGGTAATTATCGGTGTGGACATAAATATACTTTAGTGCTAACATGCTCTAATTACATCTATTACAGAGTATTATTTTTGTACGGAAAGATACGCAGTCAAGTTTTAAATGAGCTTAACGTAAATTGCTTGCAATCCCTTCAATATGTGGAGAATGAGGTGCTAACTTGAACCTTTCACATTACTACATGTTCTTTTCTTTGAACCTAAAAATGGAAATAACTTAATGGTGATAAGAGCATAAATAATTCGTAATCACTACATTCTACAGCTGAATATTCCATAATAGATGTCTCTCTCCCTGTTATATCAACATATTAATTCGTGTCATAAAGGAACATGCTATTTATACAGTAACAAAGGATTCAACACTGCTGCATAAGACTATTACTTTACTCTGCAACTCTGCAAGTGTGCTTTAAATACATTGTATACCTAAACACGTCTGCAATACGTATAAAATAAGAAGTAGGAAACAATGGTGTTACGCCTTTCCATTTTTTTAAGGGGGCTCGTGTAATATGGCAGGCTATTATAAGTGGTTTAAGAAATAAACGGTTCTAGGTTGTTAATGCGAATTGGCCCAACTACCAGCCAGAGGTGAACAATATTGTGCAAGGGCAGTTTTTGTTGGGTGGGTCGTAGTGGGGAGAAGTGTCCAATAAATCGTACACAAAACTGGTAAACCATACTTAATCCTTTTAATTAATTGGCTACAATTAACTCGGTAATTCTAAAATGCGTGACGTAAGTACACGCCATATTTGGACCGAACGACAAGCCGAGGATAAAAACGTACACAGGGGCCGTGCATGCGTGCGTCATCGCTGTGCCGAGCGCGAGCCGGCGAGCGTCAACCCGCCGCCTGGCACAAGTGGTGCCGGTAGCTCCTGGCAAGGGCCCAGGGGCACCAGAAGGGTGGGGTACACGTGCGCAGTGGTAACTTCTGCGCCTCACAGGAAGAAAATCCTGCCCGAGGCGGTTCGATTCCCGCCTGGGGCGCCTTGGTGTGTGGAGTTTGTGTTCTCCCCCTGTTCTGTGTGGGTTTCTCCCATAACGAAAAAACACTCATTAATTAATCAGCCGATAATATCACTATATATATAGGAATAATGCAGTGTCTGGCAGGCTGGTGCCGGCTGACCGTCTGGCTGACTCCTCCCCTCTCTGTGGATTCCTCGCTACGCCTCCGTATCTGTGTCTCATCCATGACCAGGCATGGAATTTGCGTACGTTATAAATTGTACTCTTATTATTATGCCTATAATCGTGATTCTAACGAGCCGGCGCGCACGAGCCAGGAGCGACAACGCGGAGGCCGTGCCAGTGGTGACCGCGCGCTCCAGCGACGTCTACTACTGGGGTGGCGGCAAGCGCACGCCGCAGATGCTGGACCAGTTCCGCGGCGGGTACAGTGCGCTGCAGGTGTGCGCCAGCAACACGCACTTTGCAGCCGTCACCGTCGAGAAGGAGCTCTACACCTGGGCGGTACGTCTGTCGCTGGCCCGCCTCCGCCTGCCGCTGCAATGTTGCTCACCTCGAAAGCCACGCGGCTGATGGGTTGTCAAACGTAAACTTTATTTTTTTTATGTGGAAAGATTGATCCGTTAAGGACAGAGTTTCTGCTTATTTTGTATTGTTCACTTGAGGGGCTTTTGGATGGCTCTGTAAAAATCCCTTCCGTGGGCCATTCTCCAACATGCTGCGTCATACTACTCCATCAAATCTTTAGGGATTCATCGTCTTGTAACGTGTACGCCAATAGCGCAACCCGGACAAAGTTGTGGGAAAACCTGAGCGAGCGCGTGGCTTGTGCGCAGGAGCCGCGTGGCCGCTGCACAAGTTGTGCATCATTTGCGCGACAGGGGTCGGCTCGTCATTTGTGATCTGTTCTACACGTCATTCGCCCCTCGCAGAACGTGCAGGGCGGCACCAAGATGGTGGGCCAACTGGGACACAAGGACAAGGCGTCGTACCGGCAGCCCAAGCGCGTGGACAAGCTGATGGGCCTCGCTGTGCGGCAGGTGGCCTGCGGGGACGAGTACACAGTCTGTCTGACCGGTAATGCTCTCTCTCCCGCGCGCTAACACGCTTGCTTTTAGAGCCGATATCACGTTCATTCGCTCGTAATCAGTCTCCCACTTAATCCTGTAGACTGTAGAGCGTCGCAGTGAAGCCGGAGCCTTTCCCAGCAGACACAGGGCACAAGCTAGGGCTATACCCAGGATAGGATGCCAGGCCATCGCAGCGCCCTGGGGGAAATTTATTCAACGGGCCGATTAACCTAGGCGGCAGCATCAGCAGCGTGTCTTTGGACTGTCTGAGGACACCGGAGTACTCTGTGAATACCCACGCTGACGGGGAGAAAATGCAAACCCCACACAAAGGCACCCAAGCTGGAAATCGAACTCAGGATCTTCTTTCTGTGAAGCAGCAATGCAAATCACATGGCCACATTGCCACTCGCTACGAAATGAAATATTTAATTTTAATGTTATGATGGTGATTATATGCTTTGTACTGATATAGGTTTTCATGGCTCGATTGGGGGTCAAGGTACTGATATAGGTTTTCATGGGAGTCAAGGTAGAAGCGTTCACGTCGTGATCCCTGTCAGGTAATACTTGGTATTGCCTGCGAATTCTACCAAACACTTCGAGGCCGAGTTGAAAGACAAAGATGTCCAGAAGCTGACCATCGTGCTTCGAAGAATCGCAAAGAAGAAGAATGGCTCGATTCATGATGGTTGCTTAAATCGGTCGTCGGTGTGCCACTGGAGGCCAGTGCCACGTGTGTCTGTGCATGAATGTTCCTGTGGACTTTGTATTAATGCGTGTACATGTGCAGGGGTTAGAACACTGCTCTCTGCGTAGTTATCTGTGCATGTGTTGATGTGACTGTCATGTAAGAGGGCGAAGCGAGCGCTGGGCGGGTAAAACTCAATGATTTGGCACGATAGGAAGCAGAGGTGGTGCCTCTGAGACATTCCAGTCAGTCAACAGATGACGCCTGGGTCTGTCCCGTGACCTGTCGGCGGGCCTTCGACACCGCGTGGCCTGAAGGTGCACCTGGCCCGGGACAGGCACCATGGTGACATCGCCGCCACTTAGCGGCGAACGGCGGTTGTTGCAGTTTTTTTAAATCTAGGTCTCATTTGTGTCATCTGCCGTGCAGTGCGTAATAACAGGAGTTCGCTCGCTCGTGGCAGCGGCGCGGCGACGGAGCGGCGTCGCTATACACGCAACGTGCGTCCGTGTCGTACAGAGCAGGGCCAGGTGTTCAGCTTCGGCTCCGACTACTACGGCTGCATGGGCTGCAGCGGGGAGCTCGGCGTGGAGGTGCTAGAACCCATGCCGGTGCAGTTCTTCAACATCAACCCCGTGACGCAGATCTCGTGCGGCGACTGCCACGTGATGGCGCTCACGCGCTCAGGCGCCGTGTACGCGTGGGGCTGCGGCGAGTACGGTGAGGCGCCGCCCGCGCTTCGCTTCCGCTGTGGCGCGCGTGGAGACGGTCACGTCCATTTTTGGAATGTCGTAATAATTTATAACGCGCCACCGCGCAAATTCCACGCCCGGTCATGGACGAGACGCGGATACGGAGGCGTAGGAGGATACGGCGGTCTTGCTGCCCTGTTGAGCAGACGCTCGTGGGGCTGAGCTGTGTCTCACCGTGCATCTGGTGGATGTACGTCTGTTTTAGGCCGTTTGGGATTGGAGACCGACGCCACAGAGTTCTACCCTAAGCGAGTAAGTTCGTGCTGTTATTATTAATTTTTTGTTAAATGCTCTTATCTATGGTGATTTACAAAATCAGCACACATAAACAATTTAACTATTACTGGCGGTTGACATTTATTGGTTAGATAGATGTGCCTTAAAAGTGTTGGGAGCATTCCACTTTAACAGGCTTGGAATGATTTGGCGAAACCACGGTTTAAAGTTTTGTCACCGCAGCGCGGTGAAAATGTTCCCCACGCATATTTAATTTCTGTTGTAGGGGCAGCCTGTGCCCCCTACAAAACTGTCAAAGGGGCCGCGCCCCACGGTTTTAAAACCACGTGTTGAGGGTAATGGCGACAACAATACGGAACAAATTCTCAACCGTGTATGCGGCCGCGAGGAGTGAATGTGCGTGCGTGAGCTCCCCGCGGGGAGCTGTGGCTCCGCGGTTAGCGCGCTAGGCTACAAACCCGGCCAACCGAGTTCAAATCCAGTTCACGGCCAACACCAGTGACGATTGTCTGAACCGGTCTCAAACGAGTACCTAGTGCGGCATGTAAACATCGCCACTAGGGAGACAAAGGCGGCCGGGCGTAGTGCCGGTCGCCCACCTCCTCGTGTGCTGTATCGACCTTCATAGGTGCTGCTCGCTAATGGCACTTGACCCTACGGTTTGTTAAGGCTACACAGCGGGGATGTTTGTGTGCCCGCAACAGGTGCCACTGCCGAGCCGGTGGAAGATCACGGAAGTGTGCTGCGGCACGGACGGGACGTTCTTCCTGACGGCGCAGGGCAAGGTGCTGGCGTGCGGCAACAACGAGTTCAACAAGCTGGGCCTCAACCAGTGCACGTCGGGCCTGCGCAACCGCGAGACCTCCGTCAGTGATTTGTATTATTTTTAGTACTTGAGCTCGTTGCACAGAATTGTTTTGCACAGAGTTGAGAGAGAGAGTGCGGGAACAAAGAATCGCACTGCCATGTATCGTATGTGTGTGTGTGATCGATATGCCTGACGTGAGTGGCGGCGCCACGCGTCGCTCCGTGCGCCCCACCCCCCGTGCGCGTTCACCCCGGAGCTTCGCACCCCAATGTCTCTGATACGATGACGTTGCAGTGATAATAATAATTGTATAGTGTATGACACGCAAAAATGCCACGCTTGGTCATGGACAAGACACAGATACGGAGTCGTAGCGAGGAAACCGCAGATAGGGTAGGAGTCAGCCAGGCAGTTAACCAGCGCCAACATATTGCCAGACACTGCGTCCTATATATTGTGAAGTTATCGGCCATCTAGTCTTTTTTTTATTGTGGGAGGAAACCGGAAAAATCCGGAGGAAACCCACGCAGAACAGGGGGAGAACACACAAACTTCACACAGAAAGGCGCCCGAGGTGGGAATCGAACCTCCTCGGGCAGGACTTTCATTCTATGAGGCGCAGATGTTACCACTGCATAGACACCCTGCCGGCTATCCCGAAAGAACAGCTCGGAAGAGCAACCACCATGAATCGAGCCGTACAATCAATTCCTTCCAATTGGTTAAAGTGATGGTTTTAATGTTAAATCCCGTTATAATGTCGTCTTGCTGGATGGCCGAGTTTAATTTTGACATCGTTTTACTGGCTCCACAGGTATTCCAGGAGGTGATAATGAAATTGATGCCAACACTGGTGAAGCAACTGTCCATCTACAAGATCAGCAGCATCTCCGGCGGCAAGACGCATAGCTCCGCCATCGACGGTACTTGGGCACAGCGGCTTGGGAAGCGTTCCACCCGCTCTCGTGTGGGCAGCAGGAGGGTGCCATCTGTCGTCCTTGTTCAATCATGGGTGGGCAACCCGTGGAACCTGGGTCTGTCCCGTGACCTCCTGTCGGTGATGTTCGACACTCTGCGTGGCCTTAAGGTGCACTTGGCCTGGCACAAGCGCCGTGGCGACGTCACCGCCGCTTAGTGGCGAACTGCGGTTGTTGTTGTCGCTTTGACGGTGTGGAGCCCTCTCGTGGCTGGTGTGACGTGCCGCCGTGGTGTGCCGCCCGACAGTGTGCGGACGCCTGCTCACGTTCGGGCACAACAAGCACGGGCAGCTGGGCACCGGAGACTTCAAGAAGCACCTGGGCATCGTGCTGCACAAGGGGCCCCTCGTCGGGAAGCGCATAACCATGGTGTCGTGCGGGGACGGCTTCACCATCGCCGCCACGGAGGGTGGGTCCTGGGGCGAGTCGCGCCTGTAAATCATCATAATTAACTCTTTATAACGCGCGGCACATATTCATTCAATGTCGAAGGCATTAATTCGAAGAGAGAACGACTCGGAGGCGTGGCGAGGAAATTGCAGAGAGACGGGGGGACGGGGGTTGGCAGCCAGGCGGTTAGCCGACGCCAACATTTGCCAGACGCTGTGTCCTATATATTATGATGTTATCGGCAAATTAACGTTTTTTTTAGTTGTGGGAGGAAACCCGAGAACCTGGAGAAAACCCACAGGGCGAGAGAACACACAAACTCTACACAGAAAGGTGCCTGAGGTGGAATAGAACTTCCTCGGGCAGGACTTTTTTTCCAGTGAGGCAAGGATATTACCACTGCCTAGACACCCTGCCAGCAACGAAGGAAGATGGTGAAAACCGGGACTTGCCAATAGGGCGGGAGATGCAGTTTGTTACGTGGCCAAGCTTGCTAGCCAATCAAACGTTAGTTGAACGTCTAACCCAGTGGCATAACTTGGTCCGTGTGGGCCCTGGTGCAAATATTGGGATGGGAGAGATCCCCTGCCCACTCTCATTATGGCCCGACACCTGGGCCTCCTGCCCCGTAGGCCCTGGTGCAGTTGTGCCACGGTTACCAAAACCGTCCGCCAAGTGGGTTGAGTCTGGATGCTGCGATGCGCAAACGAGCGCTCGTTAGCTGCCGGGATGCTCGTTAGCTGCCGGGATACTCGGTGGGCAAGTGGCGGCGCAGTGTAAGCCACAGTTGTATCGTACTGCTACGCTTCCCGCCTTTACAATCCCGCGCCGACCGGTGTGGCGATCGCGCCCATATAACCCTCGCACGACCCGCACGGCGCAGGGAGACACTCGTCGAGAAACGGAGCGACAAACCTCGCTCCTTTACGCGTGTCCTCCGAGCAGACAACCACATCTACGCGTGGGGAAACACGGACAACGGGCGGCTGGGCGTCATGCCCTCGGAGAAGCCGGGGAACAGCCCGCTGGCGCTGCCGCGGCCCATCTTCGGTTCGCTGCACGTCGTCTCGGACCTGTCGTGCCGCGGCTGGCACACCATCCTCATCGCAGGTGCGTGGCGCCGGGCGGAGACGGGCGGAGCCGGGTGGGGGCACTTGCGGCCGCGGCTGGGAGGCCGGGTCGGTGTCGGCGACTTTCCCCATCGTCGGCTCGTTTACTCGACTAACCGGACCGTGCCCTCGCGTGCAGCGTGCCCCAGTTGTACTCTATTGTAGGGAATTCTCGTGTAAAAGAGAACTCTATTGTAAATGGTGTGGGTTTATTCTCTTAACACGCCGGTGTACTGAATGTGAGGGAGACATATCTGCTTAGTTCGTTTTCATTGAGAGAACAGTTTAGTCATGGTTTGAAAACTATTTATGGCATATATTGTTATCATCTGTTAGTTTCTGTTATTAACCGATGTAGGTTTTCACGGCTCAATGTATGAGAGTTTCTCTCCATAGCTGTAGTTTTGCGATAGCCGTTCCTGTTATAGGTGGATGGCACTCGTCCGCCTTGCAGTAAATGAATGAAAGGAAGTCGATCTACACGTTTTACGGTTTGTTTTCGGTGTCATTGATATTTCTAACGTGTACGCTTTGTATTCCAGAAAAAGTGTTAAATTCGAAGACCATCCGATCGGGCGGAAACTTCTCTGCCAGATCAAGTGAGTTCGCCGAGCGAGAGTGCGCGTTTTCAGAGACGCGCACCGTGACGGCGCGACGGGCGTCCCCGTGTCGCCGCGCGTGAGCCCTGCGCGTGAGCCCTGCGCGTGAGCCCTGCGCGTGAGCCGCGTCGCCTTCCTCCCGTGCGCGCGCAGTCCCGCGGAGCTCCCTCGGCGAGACGGAGGACGAGTCCGGATACGACGGGGACAGCGCCAAGAGCCAGTTCGACCCGCCCACATACGAGGAGTCGGAGAGCAGCACGGCCGGGAGCTCGTGTCCCGAGTGGCTGCGCAGGGTGAGCTCTCACGCTGTCCCTGTCCCGAGACACATTTAAAGTCACGAGGGCAATTATTTGCTTTTGTTTTAACCGCGATGTTCGTCTAAGAACTCTGCTGCCTCTAGGATTATTATTATTATTATTTTCCTTGTGCAGCGCTTTGTGACCCTCAGATGAAAGGCACTATAAAATGCTATTATTATTTTCCTGTTGTTTTTGTGTCCTAAGTCTTATCACTCATCGCTATCCCTTGACTCTCTGTTTTCTGTCTTCCCGTTGTTGATATGCCGTTCTCTCCACAGCTCGGATTATAAAAAAAAAACCACAAAAAAAATTGTTGCTGATTTTCCGTTCTCTGTCGTTGTTGACATGTCGTTCTCTCTGCAGCCTTGTGCAGCGCTTTGTGACCCTCGGGTGAAAGGCGCTCTATAAATGTTATTATTATTATCAGGAAGTGTTGTAACGTCCTACAGACATTGATTGACGTGCTTGGATTTCCTACTTTTTCTTACGCCAGCGGATTTCATCCCTGCGCCGTGATGCCTCTCTGAAACGCTTAGGCGGATGCAGGCTGCAGCATGGAGACCTTCCGGGATAAATATTGAATGTGCGATAAATGTTGAATGTGTGGAACATCAGCGCCACCCTGTGCAAAAACTAAGAAACTACGCAACATGAAACATGCACATTTCAAACACCACCACGACTAGATGTGTGGGCATGTGATCTCATTGAATTATACGGTGGTGGGGGGGTGGAGGATGGACATAGGAACCAGAGATCTTGACTGGAGGCTGCTTTAACACAATTCTAAAGTTAAGGTCTATTATATGAAGCGAATATTTGTTCATGCCCAGGGTGTTTATTGACGTTTATAGTGACTGAGAGGGGGTCAAGGTAGAAGCGTTCACGACGACTTGCTGATGCCTTTACCCAGCAGTGGGTCGATCACGGCAGACGATGACGACGATGTCTTGTGATGCCGTCAGGAACTGGAAGATGCGGAATTCATCCCGATGGCCGGGGAGTCGCAGGGCAGCGCGTCCCGTCGCGGCCTGCCGCCCCACGTGCCGCCGTCCCTCGCCGGGGTCCCCAAGGTGCCCAGCCTGGAGCTGGGCTCGCTGGGAGACTCGGGCGGAATGGTACGTACGTGTCGCCCGGGCGGCCTCCGTGGCTGGTTGGGTTGCGGTCGCCGCGACAAGATTTAACACGAAGTTTAACACGAAGGTTTCCATTGTCAGAAACCGCTTAATTCTGTACAGGGTCGCGGTGAGCCAGAGCCTATCTCGGCAGACGCATGGTGCAATGCAGAGCTAAGAGAAGGATGGGACGCCGGTCCATAATTTATAACGCTTGCAAATTCCATGCGTGGTCACGCACCTTCTCCGTGATTCAATAGTTACGTGCGTATACGGACGGTGTAGTTGTGCGGTACATCCGGCCAGTCGTTGCCTCCGCTCGCGATGAAACGGTAATGCGTCGCTAGCGGTATGTCGAGAACCGCAGAGCTCGAGGCAATCGCCGTTGCCGGCCGCGGCCGTCTTCACGCTCGTCTGCGGCTTCCCGCTCGCCGTTTCTCGACGCGACTTGCTCGCCTAAAACAAGGGCGGATTTCCCTTGACGCCCGGCTCCACGTGCGCCGTCGCGACAGGAGCGGGGCGGCGCGCACGACCGCCGCACGTCATACGCGGCCGGCGCCCCGGCCCGCCGGGCCTCGCAGGGCCCGGGCGGCGTCGGCCCGGGCGGCGTCGGCCCCGACGGCGCGCCGGCCGCGGAGCTGGCCTGCCTGCGTGACACGGTGCGCCAGCTGCTGGCCGAGGCGCACAAATCGCGCTCGGAGAGCGGGCAGCTGCGCGAGGAGGTGCACGCGCTGCGTGCCGAGGTGGCGCGGTTGCGCGTGCCGTCGGCGGGCGCGGAGGTGCGCGGCCTGCGGGCCGAGGTGGCCAGCCTGCAGGCCGCCTCGGCCGGCCCGTCGGCGGCGGCCCCGGGGGGGGCGGCGGCGGCGGCGGCGGCGGCGGGGGGCGCGGCGAGGGGCGCGGCGTTGGAGCCGCGCGTGGCCGCAGAGGTGCAGGAGCTGCGGGACGAGCAGGGCGTGCTGCGGGCCACCGTCGGGCGCCTCGAGGCCGACGTCAAGACCCTTCAGACGAAAGTGAGTGATGGGACGCCAGTCCATCACGGCACTGAGGGCAATTTAGTCTGCAAGCCAATTAACGTATGCAGCAGCATGTTTTTGGACTGTGGGAGGAAACCGGAGTGCCCGGCGAAAACCCACGCGGACACGGGGAGAACATGCAAACTCCACAAAGAAAGGCACCCGAGCCGAGATTCGAACCCGGGACCTTCTTGCTGTGAGGCGGCAGTGCTACTCACGCGCCACCGTGATGCCCGCTCTGAATTAATATTGGTTAAATTGTTGCTCTTAGAACATTTTCCAAATATGGCATTTCCTTGGACTGTTTGATCATTTAATATTGTTTAGGTAATACTTGGTATTGCCTGCGAATTCTACCAAACACTTCGAGGCCGAGCTGAAAGACAACGATGTCCAGAAGCTGACCATCGTGCTTCGAAGAATCGCAAAGAAGAAGAAGAGTAACATTTGTATTATACCTTTCTGTGATTATAAGATGTAGGGGAACGAGCCGCTCAAAATAACTTTTAAGCGATCTTTATTCTTAATGAATGTACAGCGGTCAAAAACAATGCAATAACACGCTAATCTATCATAATAAAAATTTGATGTAGGTTTTCACGGCTCGATACGTGAGAATTGCTTTCCAAACCTGTTTTTTTTGGGATAGCCGTGTCGAGCGCTCCCCCTCTCTTCTGCGAGACGTTTCACTTGCCAAGTTGGAGGTATCTTCAGTCTCTGGGACGCCGGATGATGCCTCCAACGTGGGAGGCGACACGTTGCGAAGCAGAGAGGGGGAGCGCTCTACATGGCTATCCCGAAAGAAGAGATTTGAAAAGCATGTATCATAATAAGAATCCTCTCATGATGAAAACATGACGGCGGCCCTAGGGATTGACACCGCCCCCGGCCCCACCTCACGCCTGATCCGAGCGATACGGATCAGGTTTGAAGTCGATCTGCGTGTTCCCCACTCCACGTACACATATAGGCCTTTTCAATCCACTGCTAGATGAGGGCCATTCAAGTCATGCAGGTTTTTAGAGCGTACTTCACCGTGCGGTTTGGTGAAGGTGTGGAGGATTATAGTATAGCAGCACCACGCTGGGTTTGTCGGCACTGCTGTCTGCTGCCCACCGCTATCTCCACACGAGCCTCTAACACCCGTCTCCATTACTTACAATATTTAGCCTCGTCGGTATTTATTTGGTTGCTTTGCCACGTAGGCGACGTTTCACGGCGCAATTCAAACATAACCGAGCAGCCAACGGTTATTGAAATGGAATTGGCGGAACCACTTTGCACAAATTATTCAGGCACAGGGTATAGCCGTGTGAATGAAGAATCTGCTTCACTAATCTCACGAGATGTACAATGGTTCAGACTCTCGCTGCGTGTTTTGATGTTCTGTGTTGGCTATTTGTTTTTCTTGTGCCCGTGCTTTTGGCGGTCAGGCGTTCGTGTGCTTCGTGCATTTACGCAGCTGATCGCACACTCGCGAATTGAGAAACCAGAGTTGTCCGAGCGTCGGTGTCGTTGCGCGGCGACCGCTTGTCCGCGCTGACGATGCGTCGGTGTGGCTCGCGCGGCCCGCAGCTGAGGCAGCTGGAGACGCGGGGCGCCGACGCGGCCGAGGAGCAGCCGCGGGGAACGGGCGACGGGCAGAGCCGCGACGCCGAGGGCTGCGACCGCGGGGCCGACGAGTAGCGACGACGGCGGGACGTGACCTCGTCGCGACCCTCCCGCGACAGAGCCGTTGTCTCGGCGCCCGCGCTGGCCTCGTTCTCGTCGCGACGAGAATTTTCACAAGCGTCCTAAACGGGGGCGCTGTCTTTTTCATGCCTCCCCTTTTTTCCCTCCCTCCCTCCCTCCCTCCCCCCACCCACCCCATCCCACCTCAAAGTGAATGAATAAATAAACGTATTTGGGGAAAAAGCCTCAAGCCTGCGCAGGCGTGTAGCCATGTCAGCGGTTCATGCCGTCGCACCCTCGTGGAAATGGTGGTCGCTGTAGATGATAACGGATCGTCAAGTATTTTGAATGGCAGGCGGCGTGTTCTCTTGTGCCCTTGACGAGGGGTCGTTCCAACACGGCCACTTTTATACTGTTTGAAAGTGACTTGCGCAAACACATTTGGTGCAATTATCGTACGAGCATAAGCTTTTATCATAGGAGGTGACTTTGTTCGGGGGGCGTTGTACATTCTTTTGAGCTCTACCTACTTGCAGTATCGGAGTGTTTAATATTGTATGAAATACATGTGCTGAGTCCTTTCTCAGACACATGCAACAACAACATTTATTGGTTTTCATGTAATGTATTGTAAACAAATTGCATGTGCATACGAAATTCTTTTAAATACAATAAAGAGATAAAGTTACCATGTGTTATGCTGTGGTGTTTTCTGCGTGGTAATGGTGCACGATTATCATTTTATGCAAACACAGCTTGGATTGTTCTGCCGACATGAAAGCCACGTCACAAGAACCACTCTCGAGTTTGTTGAGTCGGGAAAGGTTGAGGGCCACACACTTGTGTGAGGTACGACACATGGCACCTCTGGCGAGAGGTGATGGCGCGGCCATGCCCAGCGGCCGGCTGTTTTAACTCGGTGGCCATAGCCTCCTGTTAGACAGCAGTTTGACGTGACATTTCCGAAAAACGTTAAAGCCACTAAACTACGCAAGTTGGCCGTACAGTTCGATAGAGCGTGTCTAGCGTAGACGTGTGATTGGTGCACATGCTTTAAAACTGTAGCATCTGGCATTAAGGGATTGCACCACGGCACCTGTGTAGTAGGGGATACACACGTATGGAAGTTACAACAATATTGTGTCCAGTAAATACGAACCAATGTTCAATACACCGTTGAAAATCGGGCCGAATGGTTGGAACCAACGGGATGGACCCCCCCCTTTCCCCCACCCTCTCTTCCCCCCCCTCTGTCCCCTCTCAGTGAGATTGCAAGCTCTGGAAGTGGGATTCCTCCGACAGAAATTAAGGAAATGTGTCGTGTGTGACATTGTTGGTGAGCGAGGTGCATTTCAAAACGCGGACTGGGCAGACGCCCTTGAACGCTGCCCCGGTGCCGGATGACGGCGCTGCATGTCTCAGCCTTGAGCGCCGCCCGTCACCCCAGACAATTCTAGTCATTAGCGCCGCCAAGTCCCATCGCTGCGTCATCTCAGAAATAGTGTCCATATTTTTAGAGTAAGTGTGAGGAGGCATCGGTCTTACAAATGCAGGCTGGTAATTATTTGGTCGTCATTCTCTCCAAGCTTGATCCCCATTGTGGAATCGAAGCCGCGCCACGAGACGGAGAAAACATCGAATCAATCGCGGAGCCGTGCGGCCCCTCGTGCTGGACATCGTCTCAGTTCACAGACATCGTCTCACAGATCACAGTCACTTCTGAGATCTGAGGTCCCTTCAAGTGCTTTCTGGTCCACACACTTGCGGGCAACACTTTCCTACCAACCCTGCTACAGAATATGTTTTGCTGCACACCCGTAAAACCCTTATTGTAATTCCCAGGGCTGGATTTAGCCAAGGCGAGTACAAAACCAACTATAAAGTGCTGCATTTTGAGCAGTTATTGGTGACGGGGCCAAGGTTACAAACCCACGACGGTTGATAACGCAGGATCTCTCCTATAAATTGCACGGATAACATGAGTAGCCCCGGGACATGAATCAATTTCCTCGTGAACAGAGGTTGTTTAGGGCGCGGTAATTTATGAATATATATTTTTCGCTGTGCCGAGGACGTCGAGGCGGATGGAGGTGCAAAAACCCGATCTCATTATTCCGCCCGTTACACGTCCCGTTAATGACCTTCATGGCGGGGCTGCCGATAAATCTGCCATTAGGGTTGATTACGCGTTTTAATTACCGCCGGCTCCGGGTTTTATGGGCCGGCGTGCCACCATTGTTGGCTCGGAACCCGCGACGCGGCGGCTGCGCGCGTGGAATGTTCATGGTGAGTGGCCGCGTGGGAACTGCCGCTTTATCTCATCGCGGCCGCGTGTCGGGTAAGTTACTCCGACGAGCCCCAAATCCATGACTTTCTCTTTTTATAAACCTACTGGTTCTTATTATGTTTATTGACACTAAATTAAAACAGCCTCATTTCTGTGTTGTGGAAAAGAAACCCGCGTAATTGGTGCCGTTAATTGAAACAATCAATTACGTTGGGTGGTTTGGTTCATTAAACGTGCCCCCCCCGCACTGCCATCTCGCAATCGCTGGCTTGTGCGCTCTTACGTTTTCTTACCAAAAGGAACGTTCAGCACGGAGCCGCGGAATGCCCACATGGCCGGCACTGCCGACCGCGGGCCTCAGTGTCGCTCACGTTAACGGGCCGCGCGACCTCTCGACTGGAGCAGGGTGACCCCGGCGGCCGTTTTGCAGCCTGGATCCCTTCACCACCAGCAGCAGCGTTAAGAGGCTCCGAACGCGCTCGGCGTAAATCTCAACGTCCACAATTTGGAGCCGAAGGAAACTTAAATCGAGCGTCACCGATGCGAAGGGCGCCTCGTTTGAGTTAGGGGCTCCGGGTGGAGCGTCGGTTACCGCGGTCGGTTCCCGCGATGCCAATTACAGTGAGTTGTGCAGCACACGTGGAAATCTACGGCAAAGTCAAGATCCGTTCCATAGGAAAATAACAAGAGTCATTAACAGGGATTGGCCATCGGGGAGCGGTTCAT